>QLOH01000095.1:1200000-1800000 GCA_026901365.1 Sesbania bispinosa | reverse complement strand
GGTAATTATTTAAGAAAAAATGCAAGTATGAGTTAAGGGTTGAGATATTATAATGTCCAATTCACCTTATACCCTAACAATATATTTAATATCCTTCATAATTTAAATTTGAAATTATTTCAATATTGTTTAAACTTTAAATTAAGTTAGATATTACTCTCTTAATTTATTATGCTCATACTCAAGTTTACTATTAAAATAGTATTTTATTTATTAATTTGTAAAAAAACATTAAAGAAAAATCTAATTCTTTTAAGTACAAGTGGATCTTCATAGGTAAGTACCCTATAAATATTGATATGAATATTAACTAACGGGTGGTTGGTTTTAGTGGTATATACTTGTTTCATTTTAAGTAAGGTTTGAAGTTAAAATCTTGTGTATAGAAAACCAATGTCTTTAAAATTTGACTGGTGATTGAACCAGTTAAGGCACTGGTTCACTGGTTCAAGATTCAATGGTCGATGAAAAACTCCGTTGGGAGGGTTATTCGCGCCATGTTGTTATTAAACTTGAGCCAACCCAGCTCGATCCAACATGAGTTGGTGGATTGACTTACTTCATTTTTTTAAAACAAAAACTAAAAAAGGCAAAAAAAAAAAAGCCAAAATGATGATAAAAAACTATAAAATAAAAAGTGAGCCAACTCATCATAACCACTAAACTTCACTTTGATTCTTAAGTTAATTCGATCGTGTAACATCCAAAATTATTAATTTATTTTCATAAACTAAATATGGTTAGTAAGTTGTTTTTATAAAAAAGAACCAGGAAAATAGGGTAAATAGTAGAGGAGAAAGCTTGGAATGGAAATTCAGAATTTTTATTATGTGGCATCCTTGCTCAAGAGAGAATGGTCTCGCTTGAGCGAATCTATTAGTACAAAGTTGGGAAAAATGTTTCTGGTTTGCTGGCTCAAGTGAGGACCCCTCGCTTGAGCGCAATTTAGGGGAAATTCTAGGGGTGCTCTCTGGAATTTCCTCGCTCAAGCGAAATTCAGCTCGCTTGAGCACAATTCCTAGAGTTGCTCTCTGGAATTGTCTGGCTCAAACAAGCATCCTCCCGCTTAAGCGAGGAAGCGTATATTCTAGGATTTTTCTTTCCCTCGCTCAAGCAAGAAGGCCTTGTTTGAGCTAGAGTACGCATGTCTGTTTCATTAAAAACCTGATTTCTAGGGCATGGTCGTCATTTATTACCACTTGCCCCATTTCTAGAGAGAGGAAGAGTCTTGAAGCCAAGAGGAAGAAGAGGAAGTCAAGGATTGCTCACCCCAACCCCTTAACTTCATCCCCCTTTTATATCTGAGATCTCTTGAGGTGAGTGTAACTCACACACCTTTACCCAATCTTGCTTGAATCTCTCCAATGAACCCTAATCTCTCTCTTTCCCTTTCTTTGGCTTGTGTGTGTGTGATTATTTTGTTGACTCCTCTCTATTATGATGTACCGTATGTTTGGATTGGTTGGAACATGAGTCAGAGCTTTTCTCTAGTTAGGGTTCTTTACAATGCTTAGGATAGTTACCCATTACTTCATGAATCATGTGTTATGCCCTATGTGTGAGTTATGCATCATGTCTTCGGCCCCAGTTAATAAACAGAAAATGAATTTGGCTCCGGCCTCAGTAAATTGACAGTGTTATACCCAAGGAAGACGTTCCTTGTAGTTTGAGCTCAAGTCTAGCTCCAACTAGAGATAAGACCCCGTCTGCCGGGTAATGCGGGTAATGCAGGTCATGCATCTCATGTTTATGTTCAGTTAAGTTATTATGTCATGTCTCTTGTGATTATTTTGTTGCATTGTATTCGCCCATTTTCCCATACTACATGTTGCATAGTTATATTCACGGAGATCTCCGTCTCACCACACGTTTTGTGGACTATATTTTAGATGCACAGGTTCCTCCCTACACTGGTCAGTGAGCATGAAGCTTGAGAGTTGTTCGTTTAAATTTTGATTCTTGGGCCCAAGATGTTATGTATTTAGTTGTTGAGTCCTAATTATGATCGGACCTCGATGCATGTTGTGTACTTATTCTCTTATGGGATATAATTGTACATGTGTAGCCTTCGGTCCCCCTCTATTTTGTTTAGGGCACGTGTATGGGGGTATCCCAAGTGATGTATGTAATGGATATTCAGTTGATCCCTAATGACAATTTATGTATTCGGTTTATGTGTTCATATATTGTTTAAATAGTCGTTGGAAGCTTAAGTGCTATATGATGTTTGTATGTGCGATATCTAAATGGCGCGAGTATTAACCAATCGAACCGATAGGCGAGTCGAGTTTGCTCACTAAATTGAGCCCAAATTAACACCTCTCATGGATGTTTCCAACTCGAATAAGTTCATCTCTCATTAGAGCTGGCAAAATGCATTTGTCAGCCTATAAAAATCCGCATAAATGTATGGTTCGAGCCTTTATTTTAGAAGTTCAAATAATTCCTAGATTTTTTAGCCTTGCCTGATAAAGTTCATGACCCATAAACAGGGTCGGCCCAACATGTTGGGAGGCCTCAAGCAAACTTTCACATTGAGGCCTTTCTAAAAATATATATTAAAAAAATGGGGCCTTAAAAGTTAAAATTCAATTAGCAAGGATTGAACCCTAAATCTTGAGGTGGAATACCAATTTCTAAACCAGTGTACTATGCCAAATATTAATAATACATGCTTGTATTTTTTATAAAGGATGCTACCAACAATTGGGGGCCTAAAGCAAGGGCTTGGGTCGGCCCTGCCCATAAAAGCCCGAAAAAAAAACCCACAATTTGAATAACTCTCGGGCTTTTTTAGCCTGACCAACAAAATTCCACTATAGACATCGATTCGAATAACCCAAATCTCATATCCATGGGCTAGAAAAATTGTGGATGTGAAGATTAAAATTATTACACAAGAAAATTTAAACTTTGGTATGAGTCATTTTCTTCGATGCAAATATGAGTACAAACACTTCAATACCCTATCCAAATTGAATTCTTACAGCTCATACCCTTTTAAATTAAAAGAGCACAAGTGGATTGTCACTTTTAATTTCATCCAAAGACATTTTGTTGATAATAATTTTCCCTACAACCTTATCTCCACACCACAATTTATGATGAAAAAGGAGAGTAAAAAACTCTCTCCCCCTTTACATAATACAAGGAAATGTAATTAAGAGTGGTGGTGTAAGGGGAGAATTATGTAAAAATTGATATTCATTTAATCTAAATTTCTATTAGATAATTAACTAAAATCCTAAAAAATTGATTAAATGGTGTAAAATACATTAACGACTAATTAATTCAAATAATATATATTTGATTCTCCTTAAATAAGGCTTTGTGTTTGAGCCTTACATATGAAAAAAAAACTCCACTAAAAAATCTAATCACACAACAATATGGATATTTTCAACTTAAGTAAAATTACCTCTTATAAAAAACAAATGTGATTCACATTAAAAATTGAATAAAATAGAATCTCACGTCTTGCTAGGAATAATTTTGAACCTCCACCTCTTCTTTTGGAATAAAGTAAATGACTAAATATAAATAGTTCATAATTAGCCTTTAAGTTGGAGAGCTTTCCTTATCTTAAACAGATACATGACCCCTTTCTCTAAAATTATGCCCCCAACAAAATTTAAATAAAACTAGTATATTAACCTGTGTAATATGTGAATAAATATATAATTTTATTTAATTAAAATCAAATGTATAATAATTAATATTTTCAAAAAAAAAAAATAAAAAATAACAATTTTAGATATTTTTTAATTTTAAATTCTAATAGTATATTATATTTTACTATTAAAATCAAATTTAAATTATTATTTGATAATAAGATATAATAAAAAAATAATATCATAAAAATAAGAATAAATATTTGTATATTAAAAAATGTTTAATCTTAATAAATTTTAAATTTTAAAATTAATATTTTTTAGCATTTAAAAATTTAAATAGAAAGATAGAAAACTAAAATTAATTATTAAGAGGGAATGTCAAAAATCGTTGAAAGAGGAGAGTAGGGTGAGTGGGTGTCTAACTCTCAAAATTTACAATGTGTTCATACTCCTTAATTAATTTAGAAGAGGGGGGAATTGAACTCTGTTCTTTTGTTTGTTTGCATGTTTCGCTTATCAAACAAAAATAAGAATAAAGTTTGAAAGACGGAAAGTTTACAAGGGAGACTAATTTAATCTCACAGGCAATAATGTCCAAACGCACATACCCATATTCCATGACTGAAAATTCAACCTTTTCCATGATGTCAGTAGCTTAATAGGTGTGTTTGCCAAGGCCAATAAATCAGCTACTAGCTTATTTAACTAGCTTATAAGCTAGTTTGATCAACACAAAAGTGTTTGGTAAAGTACCTCAAAGTAGCTTATTTTATTTTCTTCCGTCACTACCCCTTATATTTTAATACATTTCCCTTATTATTCTTAATTTATTTTTACCTATTATTATATATTTTCAATTTTAATGACAAAAACCTTTTAATTTCTTTTTACCTATTATTACATATATAATAAGTAATTTAAAAAATTACGAATTAATTAAATTATTATTTTCTTTTCACTATTTTATGAAATTATTTTTATACTATACTATTTATTTTATTAATTTCATTATTTATTTTAATTTTTAATTAAATATTTTATCACTAAAAAGGTTTAGTAAGAATTTAATTATTTTTTAAAAATATAAAATTATAATTACATAATAATATTTTTTTTCTAAAAAACACAAATAGAATTTATATAATAAAATTTATACAGTTATGCCTTTTAATGTCATTTTACATTTATTAACTAGCTTATCAGCTAATTTTACCAAACACTTTTAATTCAATAAGTTAGCTTATCAGCTAGGAGCTTATAAGCTAGGAGCTTATCAGCTAAGAGCTTATCAGCTAGCAGCTAGCTTATCAGCTAGTTTTGCCTAATTCTCAAAACATTGATTAACATTTTTTAAAAGAAAAAAATCCATTACTAACTTGATGTTTTTTTATTTCAACGTTGTACCTGTCTCCACGGTAAATCCAGAAACTTCTACAACAAATTAGATTAGAATATATAATTATTTTAATTTTATTTTATTTTATTTTAAAGGTTTTTTATCAAAGTATTTCTTTTAAATTTATGAATTCATTAGAAATTTATGATTCCTCTTTGCGTTCTTTTATGGCACGGTGTGAAAAACAAGGAAGAAATTAAAAGAAGTTGACCGATTTATAGAAATAATTCTTTATTTACATTTTTCACCACGCCTCACTTTCTTTAAAATTTATTCAAGTATTTTTTTTGTTGAAAAACACAATAAACATGTCACAAACAACAAAAATATATCTCAACATTTCATTATTTCCGAAAGTAATAGATTGTTAATCTCCTAAAATGTTTCAAATCATCAAGTTTCAATTTTTGTAATATAAAATCATCAAAATAAATAAATAAAACACATTTGCATTAATTATCTCATTTTATTTAATAAAAATATTTATAAATAAGAATAAAATAAAAAAATTGCTATCCGGATTTTCATGATGATAAATAATTTTAAAAAATAAAATATAAATTTATAATTATTTAAAAATACATAATTAGCAATTTCAAATTCTGATCCGGTAATGAATGATGTTCTTATATGTTATTTTACAATTATCAACTAGTTTATTTTGTCAAGCACGCTAAAAAAAATAACATTTCAAGATTGTCAAAAGAAGCATTTTGAAAGATGAGTAATGATAAAATAATTAGACTAGTAGACAATGTAATTGTTGAGTAGGAATGATAATTGGATCTAAAATAGTGAAAAATCTACAATACTCCAGGAGTGAATACTCCTTCCATTTAAAATCAAACACTTGGCATGATTAGTTATGCATCCCCAATTTTAATTTTTTGTTGCTAAACAAAGAAAATGATTAAAAGAGAGTATAAGGGATACTCTAACCCAATTTTAATTTAAAATAAAGAAGTCAAAAAAAGAAAAAAAAGTGTAAAATAATGAAGAGAGAGAGTACTGAGGAGTGGGTGCTCCTGGAGTACTACTGAAAATTTGTATAAAAAAAATACGGCAATGCACATGGTAAATAACCATTGAATTTTGCACTATTTTTTTTTATTTAGACCACCCACAATTTTTTTTTATGATTTAGAAATTAGATGCCCTTAATTTTTCTCAACCTCACACCATTTTCTCTCCACTCTCCACCTCAACCTTTCCCTCCCTTCCCCCACCACTCCTTCTTATCTCCACTTTGTCCCACCCTCTGTAAAATACAGTTTATTGTCAAACGTAGACAGCGGTTCTAGCACTTTTCACCAGTCGTTGCAACATGATCCAATGGTTGTGAAAACTAGTAGAGATTCAAGGATCGTAAGAACTGGATGTTTCTATGAAAATCGATGCTTTTATTGGTGATGTCATAGCTCGAATAGCCTTTGGAAGCAGCTACCAAAAGGGAAAGTGTTAGGGTGCGAGGGGAGCCTAAACCACCGGGGAGTCCTCCAACATAGGGCCAATGAGCAAACGAGCAAACCAGACAAGTGAACTAGATACCACATCCAACCCAAAACCTTAAGGCGTTAGGTTTATGGGTCTTTCCACTTATATATTGCTCTCTTTGCTCATTCCTATTCAATGTGGGACTAATACTTGACATCCCAACAATCTCCCCCTCAAGTGTGAGTCCATCCATCTAGTGCTCCCCCAGCGGAAGCTTTTTTCATCACGAGTTTCCATGGTCTTGCATCGTCGTTGGCTCACATCAACGGAACACGCCGCCTAGAACCACATATCACTAGGAAGACTTTCGACACAAGGATCGCCACCAATTTCTCGTCCGAGCCGGTCACCGATCACCTGATCACACCATCGGCTCTGATACCACTTGTTAGGGTGCGAGAGAAGGCTAAACCACCGGGGAGTCCTCCAACATAGGGCCAATGAGCAAACGAGCAAACCACACAAGTGAGTTAGACACCACATCCAACCCAAAACCTTAAGGCGTTAGGTTTATGGGTCTTTCCACTTATATATTGCTCTCCTTGAACATTCCTATCCAATGTGGGATTAATACTTGATATCCCAACTATCTCCCCTCAAGTGTGAGTCCATCCATCTAGTGCTCCCCCTCAAGCGGAACCCTTTTTTTTTCATCACGAGTTTCCATGGTCTTGCACCGCCGTTGGCTCACATCAACGGAACACGCCGCCTAGCCTCCACATATCACTAGATATCACTAGGAAGACTTTCGACACAAGGATCGCCACCAATTTCTCGTCTGATCCGGTCACCGATCGATCACCTGATCAAACCATCGGCTCTGATACCACTTGTTAGGGTGCGAGGTCAAGTATTAGTCCCACATTGAATAGGAATGAGCAAAGAGAGCAATATATAAGTGGAAAGACCCATAAACCTAACGCCTTAAGGTTTTGGGTTGGATGTGGTGTCTAACTCACTTGTGTGGTTTGCTCGTTTGCTCATTGGCCCTATGTTGGAGGACTCCCTGGTGGTTTAGGCTCCCCTCGCACCCTAAGAAGTGGTATCAGAGCCGATGGTGTTATCAGGTGATCGGTGACCGGCTCGGACGAGAAATTGGTGACGATCCTTGTGTCGAAAGTCTTCCTAGTGATATGTGGTTCTAGGCGGTGTTTTCCGTTGATGTGAGCCAACGGCGATGCAAAACCATGGAAACTCGTGATGAAAAAGCTTCCGCTGGGGGGGCACTAGATGGATGGACTCACACTTGAGGGGGAGATGGTTGGGATGTCAAGTATTAGTCCCACATTGAATAGGAATGAGCAAAGAGAGCAATATATAAGTGGAAATACCCATAAACCTAACGCCTTAAGGTTTTGGGTTGGATGTGGTGTCTAGTTCACTTGTGTGGTTTGTTCGTTTGCTCATTGGCCCTATGTTGGAGGACTCCCCGATGGTTTAGGCTCCCCTCGCACCCTAACAGAAAGGTAATTTTTTACTACAAAAAGAGCAAGCAATCTTGTAACAAAAGCTTTTGCATCCTCTTCAACTTGTCAAGTGTAAATTCAAGGTCATAATAGAAGCCCTTGGACAAAGCAAACGTGCAAAACTTTACTACTCACAGTAAGGCCAACAATTCAAAGGTAAAAAACAGAAACAACTGACCCTGGTTTTCACCTATAGTTATTACATAATAAGGACGTTACCATTCAGGATAAAATTAATTTAAACCCTTCTTTTTTAATTTTATATCATCCTAATAATCTTTCGTCCTGCATTTTCATTCAACAATTCAAACCATGCCCTCCACATAAACCATTTAAATACATTCAAAGGCCATCTGTGTATTGATAGCACAAATTATTAGGGAAGGGAATAGGCCGAGTCGAGCTAGGCTTTCCAATACTTGAGGCTGACCTGCACCTTAAATCTATGGCATGAGTCTAGCATGTTTACCCTGACACAGGCTTTATTTTATGGTCTGAGTCTGACCTATTTAAAGCCTCACATGACCTGAAAGCCCGTTTTAAAAGCATATTTTATAGTAAGGTACATGAATATATCATAAGCATATATATATATATAAAAGTAGACTTATAGACTCAAATTTTTAACATACTTAAATCAACTTATTTACATTAATGCTATTGTTTGAGAACTGTTCATTGGGCCTGGAACGTTTTTTTCCTCAACTTCATTTTGAGGGCCGATTTCTATATATGCCCATGGCTATATGGCTATTTTAAGAATGAAAAGTGGGCAAGAGTTATGACCCAGGGAAAAAAGAAAAAGTGGCCAACTTAACTTTGTGGAACACGGACGCGGGGCAATGGGTTGGCTGCACTTTTTAGGCTTGGCCTATGATAGATAAGTGACAAAGACATTATCACAGCAGAGTGTGTGTCTTGAGGGAAAAATTGTAGACTTTGTTTTTATTTATATTTTTAGCGGAGTGGGAAGTGCAGATTTTCTGCTGCTCTTTTCCATTCGGTTGTTGCTTCCCTATATGAAAGGTGGCGTAACAGTGGAGCTTGCTCAGTGAATCAACTCCAGGCGGTGAACACGTGTGCCTTTTACAAATGTATTGTGAAGCTTCGATTCATCTATAAAGCCTAAGGTTTTACGTTTCTTTTTATTCATAGGATTTGATTGTTTTATTCATCAAATATTAAGCATAGATTTTGCACCCGTACTAGTGATGATTATGTTTCCATATAAGTTCTCTGGTATTGTTATATTTTATTATTGTTTCAAACAATTTCAATCGCCTTTGCTATGTAGAATTAGGATTAGGGCTTCTGTAGATTGGGCTTCTTTCGGCGTTGTGTGTTCTCTGTGTCAGATTTTTGAATTTGAATCAAAATTTTGGAGGCAAAGTTGGGGATGATTTTGAACCTGTTCGTCAATTGGATTTTCCCTATAAATATGTTGCAATGGTCTGTTGTTTTCTGCACATCTCCACTGGATCTCATTCTGAAATAGTAATTTCAAATTTCTCATATTTTCCTTTACTGTAACAATGGCGGTTGTGTCTGGGCAATTCCATACGATTAAAGACATTTTTGAAGGAATGATTTTTTTGAGATTGAAGGTTCGGGTGGTACGTATGTGGAAGAGTTGTTCGAAGAATGAACCTGATAAGCCTTTTGCCATCGAATTGGTCTTCGTGGATGCTGAGGTATATTTTTTATATAGTTATCATTTACTGCTTTGTTGAATTATGTATAAGTTGGCAATCAAAATTATTCATGATTCTGAAAACAAAATTTTAAACATTTTCCAGGGAGGAAGGATACAAGCTAGCATTCAGAAGCCAATGATGAGGAAGTTTATGAACATTATTGCTGAGGGTGAGGTCTATAAGATGAACTCTTTTTCTATTGTGAAGAATGATGGTATTTATCGGGCAACAAGACATCAATTTAAGCTGATCTTTAATAGTAAGACAAAAGTTTTTCCTGTTGAAAGTCAGTTGATTCCAGAATTTGGATTGTCTTTGGTTTCTTCTGATGTCATCCTTAGCACCAAGGGCGAATCACCTTATTTATTTGGTGAGGAAATGTTTTTTTTTTAAAATACTATGTTATAATTTAATTTAATTTTCCTGAGTTTTCGTTTTTGCTTATGCTAACCATTGTTATTCTTTATTTTCCAGATATGATGGGAATACTTACGACTGTCTCTGAGAAAAAAAACATTAAAAAAGAGGGAACTACTACAAGATTTATAGTCCTTGAGTTGGTTGATGATAAGTAATAATTAAACCTTGAATTAAAGTGATTCATTCAAAGTAATTTTGTTTTGGTTATTATATATTGAATTAACAATTTCCTAAATGTTTGATTTGCAGGGGCAAGATTAGGTGTGCCCTTTTTGGCGACTATGTAGACATAGTCAAGGAACATCTTGCTATCACTGGTACGGAGTTACCGGTTGTCATTATTCAGTTTGCAAAAGTAAATCTGTATAAGGGTATGCAATTCTTATTGGTAACTTATGTTTTATTTTTTTTTTGGTTTGCAAACTATGTGATTTGTTTTAGCATGGAACATAATCTATAGTAATTTTGGAATTAGGTGAAGTTGGATTGATCAATTTGTTTAACACATCAAGGTTGTTATGGAATCCTCAAATCCCGGAGGCAATACAATTCAAACAAAGGTGTTTTACAAATGATGTGGATCTGAATTTAATTTATTGTCCATTGCTTTCTTATATACACACTCACATTCTTTTATAATTAATTGATTATTTTTTAGTTTCAATAAATGTTATTAAAGTGAAAACCTTTTTTTCCCTCAAATTGTATGTTAAGTCTGGCCGTTCATGAGATTGAAGTGGATTTGGCTATTGGTGATAGTCCTGTGAACATAAGGGGCGATTTTCTGAACTACTTCTCAAGGAAAACTATCGAAGCCTTACAAGTTTGTGAAAAGGTTGTTCATTACATGTTCTAATTTTTTGTTATCTTTTAAAAGTTTAGGTTTTTACACATGTGTTTCATTTAAATTTTCAAAGCATTAAATTTTCAAATTAATGATTTGTGTGTGTTCATATTATAGGATGGATTCTTCATTGTCTTGGGGACTATTACTGCTATCCTAGAAGATGGGAAATGGTCCTATTCAGCATGCAGTTGCAACAAATCAGTGAATGTTCTAAATAAAGAATCTAAAGGAATATTATTGTACTGAGTGTTGCACCATTGTGACTAATGTGACACTAAGTCAAGTTAATTTAATTAATTATTTACCTCTTGAATATCATTGGAAGGTCTGACTTTTTTTCCTTATCATTATGGTTATAGATATAAATTGAAGTTGGTGGTTTCTGATGAGACTGAGTCTGCCATATCTGTTCTCTTTTATTCTCATTGTCGTTATTTACTTAACAAGAGTTGTAAGGATATGTTGTCATTATCAAAGGTCATCTCTATCTTTCTAATTTTACTTTATCATGCAAAAATGTTATATCTATTAAGATGAAGTTCTTAATTTTGTTTAGTAGTTGTTCTTTAGTATGTCAGTTTTCATTGTTCGTACAAATGTCTAAAATGTCAAAATCTTTGATTTTTAATTGTTCATAGGGTTCATCTTCTACTTATCCAGAAGAATTTAGAAAATTAGTTGGTAGGGAACTTCTCTTCAAAATTCAGATTGATGAAGGACGTGCTTTGAGCTTTGAGGATTCATTCAAAGTAAAGAAAATTTGTGCTGATCTTGATGTGGTTGATTGCTTTAAGTCTGAGAACTCTATTGTGACACCCGACAAGGTTTATTTGATGAATTTTTTTTCTTATTATTATTATTATAAAAATAGTATAAGAGTATTGTGTTTGGTTTTTTATATTGATATCTTAAATTTTTGAAAAATGAAGCCCAAGTTTCGTCCCAAATTTACTGAACTCGACGTTGACAAATTGAAAAGGCCAGTTAATGATGAGGGTGATGATGTGTTGGGTCTTTCTTCACAAAAGGAACTTTCAACTATGTCATTTGGTGAATGTTCTTTCGGCAATGGAAAAAAGGATTTACTAACTCTGAAAGAAGAAATGAAAACTGTTGCTGACAATGGCCATAACTATATTGAAGATAGCGAGGAAGGCATCGGTATTTGCTCACAAGCTGGACTTTCTTCCTTCTCAGCTGGTCAATCTTCTGGTGGCTCACTTAATGATATTGAATTAAGTGTTGAGAAAAAATTGGAGGATGAGAATGACCAGGTTGCCATAAAGAAAAGGAGGCTTAGGGCCAAAGCTATTAAGATAGAAATGGATTGATGATGTTTGTTTGTAATGGTTGATTCATAGTAATATATATATATATATATATATATATATATATATATATATATAAGGTCTCTGTCTTTAATTAAGGGGTATGTGTTTTGTAATTTCAGCGCACTACTTTCATGTACCCTGAAATTTTCCCATACCTCTACTACTAGGACCTTAGGTTTTACTATTTAACTTTTCATTAGGAATGTTTTGTGCCACTCATTAGGCATTTAGTTTACAATTTCTAGGATGTAATCTGGGGCTTTACTAGAGCTCTGCTTTATCTATATTGTATTAAGTGATTTAGTATTGAAATGCATTGAAGATCAAGTTTATCTTTATTTCGTTGCTTTAAATTGATTATTGAAATCTTGATGGGTTTTTTTTCTTATAATTTTTAAAATATTATTAGTATTTGGCCTTCATATTAAATTGTGTTGACAATCCTACAATATTTTAAAAGTATGAAAGTATTGAATGGATTATTTATTTAGATTATGTCATATCAGTGTATCATCTTTAGGCGTAGTGGATTGATGACTTCTAATATTAATAGATTGTGTTGTTTAAATCATAAGATATGGAAGATACTTTTTTATTAGATATTCTTTTATAAATTAATTCTTAATAGTAGGTAGGTTTCACTGTTCTATTGGGTTCAGATGCAATATCTGTTATGCTTATGTTTTGGACATAAGTAAGCTTTGGAAATGCCTGAAAATCTGGGTATGGGTTACTGGCTTTTTCATTGGGAATTGTACCCTTTTTATTTATTAGTATTATCTTTTCTGCATCTTTATCGTGTTATAAATTTGAACCCACTGCAGGGATGATTTGTAGTCCACCGAACTTATTTAGCAGAATAAGGAGAATATTATTTTGTTCATTACAGGAATATATAGGGGAGAATGGATGAACCGTGTTATAATTTGGTTAGTTTAAGTGATATAACTCCCCAGTTGAAGTCATGGACAATTAAAGTTCAAATCATTCGTTTATGGAGTGTGTATGATCTTACTGGAGATAATGATTGTGTCTCTTTGGAGATGGTTCTTTTTGATTCTGCGGTATCCTTTTATTGTTTAATATATACTATGTATTTCTTTGAGCAATTCTTCTTTTTCAGTTCACTCCATACTTAAATTGTTTTTCATTGGATCTTTGTTGAGTGAATATCTCTAATCCTTTGTCTTTTAACCAGGGTTTTAAGATTCAAGCTACTGTGCGGAACTCTCTACATCCTCTTCTAAACCTCAGTATTGCAGAATGTTGTGTGTACAAGATGGGTTTTTTTGATGTTATTTCAAATGTTGGCAATGATAGAGTGACCAATCATCAATACAAATTGTTCTTCCAAACCGGGACCACAATAGAAACGTGTTATATGGATCATTTTACTATTTATGGTTTGAGCATCCTCAGTGCTAAGGATGTGTTTGACATTATTGGTCGTGCTGATTGTTTAGTTGGTGTGCATTAATTTTTTTTGTTTATATGTTTTTGTATTTAATAATTTTATTTCTTTGTTTTTTGTGATCATTTTAATTTTTCTTATGTATTGATATTAATGTTGGTTTTTTCCTTTTTTTAAATGCTCTTAAGATATTGTTGGAGTTCTCACTGGTGTATCTTCAGAGAAGCATTATTTGGATGGCTATAAAATGTGTACCATGATCTTCTTGGAGCTGAGTGATCAAACGTATGATTTCCTAAGTCAAATAGCCATTAAGATCATGTTTATACATTTCATCCCATGAAACTTTTTGTTTGTAATTAAATCATGTTTGTTTTAGAGGAAGGGTTGAATGTGTTTTATATGATGAATATGCTGAGATTGTTCGTGAGTACTTGAGATGACATGGTAGATGTACTCCTATTGTTGTTGTTCAGTTTGCTAAGGTGTTGCCATTTGGTGGAGTAATGTTTGGTGAGTAACATGAAGATGCCAGTGTAATAGATTTTCTTTTTACTTGAACTTGAGACATTCCGCTATTCCATTTTAATCTTTTCTTTTTCTTTTTCTTTCTTTACTAGGTATGTGTGCAGTACGAAGTGTGCTTAATGTTACAAGGGTCATTATTAACCCTTTGATTCCTGAAACAAAAATGTTAAAGGAGAGGTATACTAAATTTTATGTTTATCATTTCATTCTGAATATTAGTTTGGGTTGTTATACTTATAATTAATTAAATTATGTTTACTGCGATCTTAGTTGATAAATGCATAATTCATTTGCTCATACTTTTCATAAATTTGATTGATTATTTTCTTATTTAATTTATAGCATGGAAACTAATGGAGTAGATATATGTGGAAGATTCAGTTATGGCAGAATTAGTTTTCCTAATATGGATATTATGGATGAGTTCCTTCTTTTTTATCCAAGGATTAAAATTGGTCAACTCCATTTCAAAGCACAGGTGTTCCATCTAAACATATATCTTTTGTTTTTATATTACTAATGATTATTGCTGCATTTTTTTAATACTTTGTGTTTAAAATTGGCTACTTAGTCTGGAATATATGTCTTTTGTGCCAAAATTACCGGTATTCTTGAGGAGCGTTTGTGGTGGTCTACTGATTCTAAAGAAACAAAGTTAGATGTTGGAGACAGAAATCCACACTCACGTGAGCTATCGGCTGATATAGTTCCTAGGTTTGTATAATTTTTCTTTGGTCGTCTTTCCTTATTTAATGTTATAAAAACGAGTTTCAATGGAGTTGATGTGATTGAG
Organism: Sesbania bispinosa; assembly: GCA_026901365.1. NCBI lineage: Eukaryota > Viridiplantae > Streptophyta > Magnoliopsida > Fabales > Fabaceae > Sesbania > Sesbania bispinosa. The sequence goes on along the minus strand of QLOH01000095.1, from coordinate 1,785,006 downwards.
TTAAATATAGTTTTAGAAAGTTAGATTACCATTTTTTTCCTTCTTGAATGATGTAGGTATAATATGAATGTAGAGGTTTTTGATGGGAAGGACTACACCTATTTGACTTTACTTGATTCCCATGTTGAGGATATACTTAGCATACCATGTAATGCAATTGTAATGTCATTGGAGGTTAGTTTTTTCTTCCACGGTTGTTTAGTTTATATTATCTGTTAGCATATTATTTTTTTATAACCTTTGATGTTATTTTCTCCTTATTGAATTAATGAATGTCAGTTTAGCAATGGATCAGAATAACTCTATTATGTACTTTTTATAGGATCCTTTCTCTAAGGAGCTGCCTCAAGTTTTTGATGAATTACTTGGAAAGGAGTTTTTATTTATGGTTGAAAAAAACTTTAAGAGTTGTTTTTACCATAGTTTTGAGAACCAGACCGGCCGGTTCAGCCGGAAAACCGGTGAACCGGCCTACTGTCCGGTCCAAATAACCCAGAAAACTGGAATCCCAAAAAATCGGTCAACAACCGGTGAAACCGGTCAAAAAACCGACAAAACCGGTAAAAACCGGCGGGTTACCGGTTCAGACCGGGTTGTTGAACGGTGTTGTTTTGCTGAAGTATTTCCGTTCGTGCCTTCCCGGCTTCTCTCCACCAGAATGGAGCTTAGGTCCAGTGTCATCGCAAGATGGGAAGAGAAGCTGCGAATACCAGCAGAGTTATTGTCACCGTCCCAAGCCAACAGGAAGCTCACCAAATAATGCAAACGTTGTATGCCGTTGATCGTTCGTTGACTACAAGAGGCTAACTGCACTATCATCTGGCTTTAACGTTTAAGAGGCTGCAGACAAAGGCGTTTCTCCCTCTTATTGTTCCTGGTGGGATGACAAAGTTGTTGTGATGTGTCTCTTGCAAGTAATGGTAGAACGTTGTGAAGATAGGTAACGGTGGACGTGAAAGGTTTCAAAATAAAAATTAATAGAGCCTTCAGTTACGAGATTTAATTTATTAAAATGAATAGCTAGCTGACAGCCTTGCATAATTACCTAGTAAATAGCCCTATCTAAATTTCATTTCTCCTATTTCATTTATTTCAAAATCACATAATTGTGACAGCTATAATTACAGATGACTACATTTTTTCTATTAAACAATTTTGTAGGTAAGATTTAATTAATAATTATATTATTTATTTATTTTACTTATAACTATTATATCTTTTAATATTATTTAATATGGTATATAAAATATTATAAGAATTATAGTTTATTTATTTTAAAAAATTATTATTTAATTATAACCGGTTCGACCACGGTTCGACCATTAAACCTTAAACCGGTGTCTTCACCGGTTCAATGACCGGTTCGGTTTTTAAAACCTTGGTTTTTACGAAGGGTTTTTTAGAGTTGCAAAGGTTTGTGCTGATCCTGAAATTATTGACATGTTTCTCCACCGCAGATTCAATTTTGTTGTTGATGAGGTATTTATCTTTTAATATTTATTCATTACTATTTGCATTTTTTTCCCTTTTTCATTGAGGTTTATTAAATGGCAATATTATGATAGGTTCGCGATAAAATTCACAATGTATTAAGTCAACTGGAGCAAGGAATTGGTATAGTTGAAAGAGAAGGATGTTCTAATTTAGAGTGTAATGTAGAAGAGCATTATGAGGCAACTGACAAATCTGATTGTGATGTTGGTGTTGTCCTTCCCCCACAAACTCAGGCTCCAATGAGGCCATTAAATAGGAATTTGGATCCAGAATTTGCAGCTGAACTTTCCTGCAAAACTCATGTCGTTGGTACAGATGTGAATGATGGACAATTGTAATATGTTTCTTATGTGATTTATTTTCCTTTGAGTTCTATTTTCTTGAAGTATGTTAGAATTACTAAAAGTTCAAAGTAGGAAATGATGTTGCTGGAATTAATGTTATGTTTTCTAAGTATTTTAATCTTTCTTTGGTTATGTGTGAGAAATGAAGTTTACAATGGTACTCTTAATGATTAATGTGATTAATGGAAAGTAAAATGAAATAACTCTATCATTAATTCTGATTATTTAAATGGTAAAAGTGATTTCAATTCTCTTTCCACTTTTACTGGAACGTCATAATTATTATTGTAATGCAAAGTATCAAATGAAAATGAAAAATAGGATAAACAAGTATCCAATATAGGAAATAGAATAGAGATTAGGAATAATAAGGAACATAATTTATTTGTAAAAAACTATTAACTTTATCTTATTTATGAATGTTTCTTTTGTTCTATTGTTAAAGCACTAAAATCACAAGTAAAATTTCAAATATCAAATAATGCAAAAAATCAGAGTGTGAATAAGAAAAAAAAAACAAATGAGTAGCTGCTTTTGCTATTTGTATCGAAAAAGAAAAAAAAACAAATGAGTCATCAAAACATTCACATGGATCAAAATTAAATACAAAATTTACAAAAGCCCACAAACACATCTCGCTTCCAACGAAGATCTAAAGTAAAAGGGTTTAGATATGCTGAAAATATATTTTTAATAGAACCTATAAAAGCTGCATTTGCAGAACATGAAATGACATGAATCATTATGTTTTCAGCTATTGTTTCGGTACGTTTTGGATTTTTTATTCCATATGTGTTTCCAGCTTTTAGGTGTGCATTCAATGCTCCTTCAATGCTATGCATAACTAAGTTTAGGGGATCACATCATGGCTCATCACAATCAATCAAAAGTATATCTCTTTCCAATGCAATCCACTACCGTAAAAATTGGGATTTCAAACTAGAAAGTTTTTTTCATTAATTTAAACGATATATTTGAATGGCTATAAATAGCTTCACCCTTATTGCTTAATGATATTTCACCCTTATTGCTTGGTCATATTTGTATTTCATTGAATTCGAGAGATGGTTTTGTCACTCTAGGACTTCAAAGAATATCTTCAATGAAGAATATGAATGTTGTTATGAGAAGACATTGAATACTTGCATTTATTATTGTTGTTGTCTCATATTAGTGGATTTTCATCTTTGCAAAGAACATTTGTTCACAGTATGAATTTTACAGGTATCATATTTTTCAGTTATATTAATCGTCCCCCTCATGTCTTTTACAGTAAATACTATTTACATGACTTTATGAATTTACGGTTGCAGATGTTAATATAACTAATGCTATGCCGAGTGCGAGAAAAAGGAGAACTCGATCAAAGGGAAGCCAAGTTTCTATAGTCAGTAGAAGAAGAACTGATCATAGTATGAAAATATATTTAGTCGTAAACTTAACAAAGTTCAATTTTGTGGTCATGATTTGTTTTTTACAGTAGTTAATATTTTTTTATCTTTTTATTAGTGGTGCCTTGGACATTGGCAAATAGAAATGATGGACAAAATAATGTTACCAATGAATCTGGATCTTTTCGTGCAGGAGGTACGAATTTCAAATTTTTTCATTAAGACATTTTATATTGATTTAAAGTTAAAGTAACTCTAAATGGTAAAGTTATATTATTCTAAACTTATTTTTTATTTTGTTATTTTGGAATTTGTAACAGGACATTGCATAATTAGTTGTGTTAATGATGCATTGGAGGAACACATTCCATTCTCAGGGGGTGAATTGCAAGGTGCAGTGATTTTGTTTTATTTTTCTTTGTAAAGATATTAGTCACGGTTATCTTTTTGACATGTTTTTCTAATTACTTTGAATTTAATAGTAAAAATTCTTTGCCTTTTTTAATGTATATTCGAAAATACCATTCATAAATATTTAACATTTTAATGTAATATGTTAGTCATAATTAAAAGACAATAAATTTACAAGGTAAATTTCCATGTTATTTATAAAAAATGAATTATTCTCTACTTAATCAAATTTGTCATATTTTTCTATGTTTTTTTATTTATTGTTCTGATGTTTAAATCCAATGAAAATTCATTGTTAGCTTAGGAAATATGTACAAGTCAGAATGCGAAATGGAATTTTGTATGTTGTGTTTTTGTTTGTTTTAGACTTTAAGGCATGGATGATATTTGTTTTTTTGGTTTTTTGTTGTTGATAGGTAAAAAAAAAACTTAGTTGGTCAATTTATTTTGATAAACTATTAGAAGTGGTTAACTTTTTTAAAGTGTTTTTATAGAATTAAAAAGTTGGAAGACTGACGTTAATGCACCATGTTTTTTTTATGCCAAAAAAGTTTTTTTTCATTTTTTGTGAGAATGACATGTTATCATAAAAAATAATGTGTTATTTGGTGTTTAAAATTTTTTAAATGTAACATTTAATAGTGTAATAGTATTATATGTAATCTAATTGCATGAAAAATTATAAAGAATTTAACTAAATCTAATGGTTGTCATATTTGACAATTGCATGTTTTAAAATTTGTTTTGTTTTCATTATTGAGTTTGTTTATTTTAATATTTATAGGATACTTGGATATTGGAGATATGAATTTCACATGTAAATATTGCGAAGCTATTTTTTGGTATGAAGAAAGGTCTGAAAAGTCTAACAAATCTTCTTCTCCCGACTTCTCCATGTGTTGTATGAAAGGTAAAGTTGTTTTGCCACTTATGAAAAAGGCTCCTATGTTGTTGCTGAATTTAGTAAAAGGCATGGATGAGAGAGGAACTCAGTTTGTGGAGAATATCAGATCATGTAATAACATATTTGCATTTACATCAATTGGAGGGAGGATTGAGACTGACAACAATGATGGAGGTGGTCCACCGCAGTTCATGATTAGCGGCCAGAATTACCATCGAATAGGATCTTTACTACCAATTGAAGGTCAAAGGCCAAAGATTGCTCAACTATATATATATGATACTCAAAATGAAGTGCAAAACAGAATGTCATGTATCAGGTTTGTTTTAAATACAATGAGTAATTTAAGTAAATCATTATATCTTATGGTTTAATGTTTTGTATTTTCTTATATTATACTTCACCTTCAATGAAATAGTGTATTATATTTACAGTGGTCAATTGGATGTTTCAAGATTTGACTCGACTTTAGTTAATGATTTGATAGACATGATAGACCACCATAATGTTCTTGCAAAATCTTTTCGAAGAGTTCGAGATTATATGGATAATGGAAATGAGGCAAATATATCCATTAGATTGTTTCGCAATCGTATGCATGACCCACGTACATATAATATGCCTTCCATTGATGAGGTTGATGCACTAATCGTTGGAGACTTTGACAGTTCAGATTGTGGTAGGGATATAATTGTTCGGGGTAAATGTGGTGAGCTATAAAGGATACATAAGACCCACACATGTTATATACCATTACAATATCCTTTGTTGTTCCCATGTGGAGAGGATGGATACCAAGAAAAAATTATGCTTCGAGACTACTCTGATTTGAATAGCAAAAGGAAGAGAACTCAAGTTACATTGCGTGAATTTATATCCTTCAGAATCCATGAGAGGTTGTCAGAGGAAACTATTTTGTTGAGTAGTCGAAGATTATTTCAACAATTTGTGGTTGACTGTTACTCTATGATTGAATCACAACGATTGTCCTTTCTTAGGAACAATCAAAATGTTATACAAAAGGAATTTCTATCTGGAATTGAGGAGGCAGTTGATCGTGGTGATGTAGATTCTTCAAGTATTGGATCAAGGATTGTATTACCTTCTTCGTTTACTGGTGGTAGACGGTATATGTTTAACAATTGTCAAGATGCTATGACTGTTTGTAAACAATATGGACATCCAGATTTGTTGTTACGTGCAATCCTAAATGGCCTGAGATCCAAAGATTTCTTGAGCTCAAAGGTTTAAATGCCTATGAGCGACATGATATTACATGTCGTGTATTTCGTATAAAGTTGGATCAATTAATGTTGGATTTCAAGAAATGAGATTTTTTCGGCAAGGTTATTGCAGGTATTTTTATTTTAATACTTCTATCGACTATTCATTTATATTTCGTGAAAGTAATCACTCTTAGAAATTGTTATTATTTGATCTTATAGGCATGTATACCATTGAGTTTCAAAAAAGAGGTTTGCCGCATGCACATATCTTGCTATGGTTGCATCGAGATGATAAATTGACATCAATTGACATGATTGATTCTGTCATATGTGCTGAGTTTCCTGATCCAGGTAAATACCCTCAACTTTTCAAAGTTGTGTCAAGCTATATGATTCATGGACCCTGTGGTATTAGTCGGAAGAAATCACCTTGCATGAAAAATGGGAAATGTTCAAAGTATTTCCCAAAGAAATATGTTGACTCTACTTATTTTGATAATGATGGTTTCCCCATTTATAGAAGAAGAAATACTGGAATCACAACTACCAGGCGAGGAGTGGAGTTGGATAATAGATATGTTGTCCCTTATAATCCAAAGCTATTGATGAAGTACCAAGCCCATGTTAATATTGAGTATTGTAACAAGTCAAACTCAATTAAGTACTTATTCAAATACATTAATAAGGGTGTAGATAGAGTGAAAATTTCTTTGAGGTCCAAGGATATGGGAAATTCCACCGTAGAAGAAGTTGACGAGATTAAACAGTATTATGATTGCAGATATCTCTCTCCTTGTGAGTCTATCTGAAGAATATTTGCTTTTGATATACATCATAGATGGCCTCCTGTTCAACGATTGACACTCCATTTGCCTCAACAACAGGTTGTCACTTTTAAAGATACTGAAAGTATTGATGATGTTCTTTTTCGTCATAAAGAAAAAAAGACAATGTTCCTATCATGGATGGAAGCAAATCGTAAATATGTTGCAGGAAGGAATTTGACATATGCAGAGTTTCCTTCAACATTTGTTTACGTGCTACAGAGCAACAGTGGCACCCACGAAGACGAGGCTTCTCGGTTGGTCGCATAAATTTCATGCCACATGGTACTGGTGAGATGTATTATCTACGATTGTTATTGAATGTTCAACGAGGGTGTATAAGTTTTGAGAGCTTGATGACTGTGAATGGGTCTACTTATAGTACCTTCCGGGATGCATGTGGTGCTTTGGGTCTTTTAAATGATGATAAAGAATTCATTGATGGAATAAAGGAAGCATCTTCATTTGCTTCTGGATTTTATCTAAGGAAGTTATTTGCTGCACTCTTATTGTCAAACTCTATGCCAAATCCAGCAAATGTTTGGCAACTGACTTGGAGGTTATTAGCTGATGGAATTTTATATGAGAAGAGGAAGATATTAAATTGTCCAGGTAATTAATTTCTTTTAATTGAGTTAATAATATTTCTCTTATTAAATGTTCTAAAATTAAGTAAGTTTTATATTAGTCTTATGTATGTTATGTAGATTTAGTAATTGAAGATGAGTGTCTACAATCATTATGTTTGATAGAACTTGAGAAGATATTGGCGGGTAATGGTAAATGTTTAAAAGATTATGATTCAATGCCCTGCCCAAATACAATTCATTCCAATGAGTATGGCAATATTTTGTTGTTTAATGAGCTAAATTATAATGTTCAAGAGATGAAGCAGAAACATGATGAATGTGTGGGGAGTTTAAATTCTGATCAAAGAGTTGTGTATGACCAAGTAATTCGTGCAGTTAATTGCTCTGATGGTGGGTTATTCTTTGTGTATGGTTATGGTGGCACTGGGAAAACATTTTTATGGAAAACACTGTCTTATAAGCTACGTGCAGAAAGGAAAGTTGTTCTTAATGTTGCATCAAGTGGTATTGCTTCTCTTCTACTACCAGGTGGAAGAACTGCACATTCTCAATTTGCAATTTCTTTGTCTTTGAATGAAGATTCATGTTGTGCTATTAGTCAAGGGAGTTTAAAGGCAGAATTGTTACAGTGTACAAGTTTAATCATTTGGGATGAGGCTCCAATGGTTGCTAGGTGGGCATTTGAAGCGCTAGCCCGTACAATGCGAGATCTCATGAGGTTCAAAGTTCATGACAGTTTTAACAAGCCTTTTGGAGACAAAGTTGTTGTACTTGGTGGTGATTTTCGGCAAATTTTACCTGTCATTCCACGTGCAAGTCGTGCAGAAATTGTGATGGCAACTATTAATTCATCTACATTGTGGAAGTATTGCAAAGTATTGACACTCACTGAAAATATGAGGCTTCAAAATCACAATGCATCAATGTGTGAGGAAAAAGTTAGAGAGTTTGCTGAATGGATTCTATCAATTGGTGATGGCATAATAGGTACAGGTGATGATGGTGAGTTTGAAGTTAATATACCAAGTGACATGTTGATCTCAGAAACCAAAGATCCAATTGGAGATATAACCTCAGTTATTTATGCTGGTTTAGACAAAAATTTTGGTTGTGCTTCTTTTTTCCAAGATAGAGCTATTTTGGCACCCACATTAGAGATTGTTGTGCAAGTTAATCAATATATGATGGAGTTATTTCCCGGTGATGAAAAAGTATATCTTAGTTGTGACTCCATTCTCAAAGTTGATGAAGACGTCGGAATTCAGCCAGATTGGTTAACAACTGAATTTCTGAATGATGTCAGATGTTCTGGATTGCCAGATCATAAGTTGGTTTTGAAGAAAGGAGTGCCAGTGATGTTGATGAGGAATTTAGATGTATCGGCTGGGCTTTGTAATGGAACAAGATTAATAGTAGAGGACTTGGGTGCTAATATTATTGGTGCAAAGGTTATTACTGGGAATAATGCTGAAAACACAGTATATATCCCTCGAATGAAATTGATACCTTTCGATCACTTGACACCATTAAAATTCCAAAGGAGACAATTTCCTTTATGTCCATCATTTGCAATGACCATAAACAAGAGTCAGGGTCAAACATTATCTCATGTTGGTGTATTCCTTCCAAAGTCTGTTTTTTCTCATGGTCAACTATATGTTGCTGTTTCTAGAGTAAACTCTCCAAGTGGATTGAAGATATTAATTTGTGATGATAGTATTAGTCATTGTACTTCCACTAAGAATGTTGTGTATAATGAAGTTTTCCAAAAAAATTTAAATGACAGGAGATTGATTGTTAAAGCTATTGTATTCTACAGAATTTCGACGTTTTTTTTATATGATTGTGATTATTATATATGTATATATAATTTAATTCAATATCATAAGTTACATTATTCTATTAATAATTACTTGCTTAAGGTTATATTTTGATATTGGTAATCTATTGTACATGTTTGAATAACAAAAGAAACAGTAATAACAATATAGACAAGTAGAAAAAGAGAACGGAACCAAAATAAGGTGTAGAAGGGAATGTCCAAAATTAAATTTATGAAGAAATGAAAATCATAAGATCATATAAAAAATATCTTTTACTATCAATTGATTAATTTTAGATCCAGTGCATTGCACGGGCATAAACCTAGAGTACGTTTGGATTGGCGTTTGCCAATCCAATACGCACGTTCTGTGTCTCAAACGTGAGTATATATTATTTTCATCTTGTTTGGCAATTGGCGTGATACGTGCGTATAGGAGCGGAACGTAAGTTTAGCAAGACACAACTATTTGTAGCTTTTACTTTTCAAACACGCGAGTCTGATAATACATGAGTCTGAAAATGCAGTCCCTGACTCTTTTTTCTCGCAATGCCCCTGGAGCTGCTACACAGACACGAGGTGTTGCTGCACTTGGACACGAGGAGCTGCACTTGGACGAGCAACTGCTTCACTTGGACGAGGAGGACGAGCTAGGTGCTACTGCAACAGGTGGCATGTATCTGTATTCCAGTCCAACTTAAATATATTTGTCTCTTTTTAGCAGCATGAAGTGCCGATTGTGTGTACATCTGAGTGACCAAGAAACTATAACAGATTCATTATAGTAACCCATATATAACATTTGAGTGATCAAGAACCAAAAATTGTTCATTAACTTATTATTTTACAAATTAAAGTAAGGAAACGTAAATTTCTGATAAAACGTACCCCCTTTATATATGTTGAGTTCACCTCTTCTCTTCTGATATCAGGCAAGCTATGCTTTTTGCTGTTTGATTTATTTATTTGACAATTATATTGATAAAAACTCTAAATTAATTATATTTTATAATTTTATCTTTGAGAATATTTATGCCTTTTAATTCTTTTACTACTTATCTCATTTTATTTTTAACCTTTTAATATGGTTATGTTTTTTATTTCTTTAGTTAAAATATTTTATGTATATATATTTTTTAATTCAATAAATCATCATAAAATATAAAAATGGTGTAAATATATTTATTTTCTATTATTAATGTTAATATCAAATATATTTAAATATAGAAAAATAGAATCCTAGTAAACTTTGAACAACATGTCATTTTTAGTAATTACATCTCTAAACGTGATTTCCATTGATATCATCCAAACAATATTCACTTTGTTAGACTCACGTTTGCAACAGACTATCCAAACATGAAATCACGTTTACGCAAACTCAAGTTTACCCAAAATCACGTTCACTAAAATCACATTCGTTCAAACTCAAGTTTGTAAACGCCAATCCAAACTCACACCTAGTGTTTATACAAGCTAATAAGTATATAATCATAAGGAAAAGTAATAAAAAATCTTTATAATAATAATAACAATATAAAAAATATTAGTATTTTATTTATATTTAGCTAAATAGACCGGCCTGATAGGCTCAAAAGGCTTTTTTGATGACCTGAAACTTGACCTGTTTTGCTATATAGGCTTGTGAAAAAGCTTTGGTCTGATCTGTTTAATAAATTGGTCTGGCATGACTTAGGCCTGATGTAGATCTGGTAGTAGGCCTGACTAGCGGTCTGACTGTTCCCACCTCTAAGCACTAAGCACGATGTTGTTAAAATTTCATATGGAGGTTATTATAGCAAGAAACTTGAATTAAATTTGTCACCCTGATAAGGAACATAAAGTTTAACTTTTATCAATTTTATTTGGATGGCGTGAAGTTTCTTATGCCCATTAACATTTTATGAATTCATTAAATTTTAGTAACAGTGACAAAAGGAAATGCATAAAAAGGATACACTGCTTTCTATATAACTCGCAAGATCTCAATACAATTTATACTAATTTTTGCCACTGCTGGATCACGCTACAATAATTGGTAAAAAAATGTTGGAACCATTGGTCCATTGCCCATATATGACTGTTACTGTATACTATATTCTACATTAAGGGGGATTAAGTGATGTGAGAGAGAGAATATGAGTGTTATGGGGGAGGGGAAGGAAGATTGAGGTGGGGTGTGAGAGAGAATAGGGATGGTGTGAAAGAGTAAAAAATTAAGGACATTTGGTGGTGTAAATAACAATAAAATAAGTGTAAAAAGCAACCTCGTTAAATGATTAGCGATGGTAAAACAATGAACCTGCCCCTATACTATTCTTAGACTCATCCACTTTTTCTTACCGACCAAAAAAAGAAATCCATTCTTTTTTTTTCCCAACAATGTAGATTTATCCATTCGTTGAATAACTACTGTTAAATTTCCGCAACTGTTTTTCCCACCCTTTTTTTCCCTAAAATTATCCAAAAAAATTATCTTTCCAGAAACTAAATTCTAAAAATGAACTTGTTGAACATACTTCTAGAAGCTTTTTTTTTTTAAAATGCTTATGGAAATTCGAAACCATGTTAAAAAAATTACTTCTAGAATTTAATTTTTAGAAGTATACAATTTTATTATAAAATAAAATTTTTCAAATATTAGAGAAAAAAATCTATCTCTAATTCCAACCTAAATAAAATTGTAGAACATGGAAAGGAAAGAGAGAAAAAAAAGGGACATGGAGATGGGAAAGGTGGGTTAGGGGTATAGCCGTGGAGGAAGGAGTGGGGAGAAAGAATTTTTTTAATACTCTTGTAATAGGTATTATTCTCTTTATAATGTTTACATCTACCAATACATGAATAGTTTCCCTATTTTAAAATATTTTTAAAATCAATATAAAATTTTCTAACCACAAACTAATGACGGATGTATTAAGTCTTTACTATTATAGAAGTACTGAAAATTCACTCAAAAAGAAAGGGAAGGAGATGTGGTGGGGATGAGAGTAAATAGGGACACAAATATTTAAAGATAAAAAAGGGTGGAAAAAGTAAAAATGGGGGGTGGGTCGGTGGGAAAATCATTCACCTAGATTTTAAAACATTAACCATTCAGGGGTAGGCCATTACTATTGACACCGTGCTTTTTGCTATTCCCACCCCCCATCATTTTTATATTCCCACACTACCCTCCCCTTCTTCCCCAGCCACCCACCCTCCACCCCCAAACCCCACCCCTTCCCCCCCTTCCCTTTCCCCTTTCCCCTTTTCCCTTTCCCCCGCGCCCACCCCCTTTCCCCCACCCTTTTTTAATTCTCCCTACCTTAAGGACATGGTTGTCCGTAAGGTATATATATTTTTTAAAAAAATATACCCTACGGACATTATTGTCCGGGAATAGTTCCCGGACAACTGTGTCCGGAAGTTATTTTTTTTTGAAAAAAAATATACTTTACGGACAATGTTGTCTGGGAATGGTTCCCGGACAACTGTGTCTGGAGAACTAGGGATGACAATGGATACCATCTGGGCAAGGTACCTTAGTGCTCGTATCCATACCCACACTTTAAAAAAAAAGCACGTACCCGCGCCCATACCCGCATGGACAATACCTTTAATGTCTGTTCCCGTACCCGTTGGGCACCTATATGCCCATACCCGCGCCCGTTACCCGCAATTTAGTTAAGTGAAAAATTAATAACTCATTAAAAAAATATTAATTAAAGAAAATTATAACTCAATTGAAAAATTACTCCAAAGTCATCTAAACATATTTATTAAATATCAATGATATAACAATTTAATTAAATAGAAACACATTACGTTAATATTCTAAAACACAATTAATGTTCAAAATTTTTATTAAATATTACAATATACTTTCACATTACACTATTTTATGAACTTGGATATCCGTGATGTGCAAAAAACGATTATTAACATTAATTAGTCATATATTATAAAGTGAAAAACACAAATAGGTAGTTTTAAAAATATATTTTTTATATTCCTGTGTAGAATACCTGCAGTTCATAAAAAAATATTTTTTTATAATAAAACATATTAATAAAAAAAAGTTGTCCGAGAATGGTTCCCGGATAATTGTGTCCGGAAGTTATATTTTTTTTTAAAAAAATATAACGTTCAGACAGTCCTCCAGACACAGTTGTCCGGAAACGGTTCCCGGACAATTGTGTCCGGAAGTTATTTTTTTAGAAAAAAAATAACTTCCGGACAGCACTGTCCGTAAAGTATATTTTTTTTTCAAAAAAAATATACCTTACGGACATGGTCGTCCGTAAGGGGGTGAATAGAGATTAGAGAAGGGGTGAAGGGGAGGGGGTAGAGGGGAGGGTAGTTTGGGGAAGAAAAAAATAGGGGGTGGGAATAGCAAAAATAATGGTGTGAAAAGTAATGGCCTCCGGGTTAAGGCTATAAGGTACAATGACTTGGCATGTCTTTTATGGGACAAGAGGGTTACAAACCTTATATAACATATTTTTAACTCGTAACAATAAATTGAAATTATTTTGTATAGGCTGCTCCCCAAAGCTTTCGAAAAATTATCGTTAGTTACAACTACAGGCGGGAGTACCAAGCATGGATTTCACATTCTTTCACTTTGCCTTTGCTTTGATGTTCTTCAACTTAATTACTCTCCTATCGCATCATCACCATCTTCCTTATTCCTTTATGTCCCAAATTACGTAAACTGCATCACATCCCAATGAACCTCACAGGGAGGGTATTCACTAGAGTTTTACCTCTTCATAAACTTGGACTAACATTAAGCTACTGTACCACACTGCAATGTATATTATAATATAATTTACTATATCGCAAAATAATTTAACATAGAATGTTGTAATAAAGGCCGAGTTTGGTGAAAAAATTAAGCTTTGTCATTTAATAAAAGAGGGAGTTGAACACAATATTTCAAGCTTCGCAATCTCCCCATTTCTTTAGATAATAATGTACCTCAACTTGTTGATCCCCGTGTAAGGTGAAGGGAGGTCCTTCTTGATTGCGATTTCCCGTGGCTGTGCAAAACGATTTCTACAAGATATCGACAGAAATCAGTGATGAAGTTACAGAGAAAAGAGTTACTAGAAAGAACCTGAGGCAACATTATTAGTCTATTTCCTACTGTTAATATTGTTTACATATGGACACGTGTCTTTCTCTCATAAAATCTATTTCCCGCTCAAATTTTGGAACCTCCTCTCTGACTCTTCTGTCATATGTCTCATTACTTTAAATTTTATGATCCCGCCCAAAATTTTGGTGAGTTTCTTCTTTTTGGTTGAAAAACTTTACTATTGGTCACTAAAAAGTTTCTCTCAATCTCAAATCCCCCGTCATCCTTTTTTCTCTTCTCCTCCTCTCACGCCTACACATCCTTCGCCCCCTCTTTTCTTCCTGTAAATCCAAAAATGTGTCTTCTTTGTGAGTGAAGGATGAATAGAAGAGCTTCTAGAACCCTAAAAAGAAACATGTCCCTGTTGTTCCATAGAGAACAAACAATAGAAATCCCTTTTCTCAGTTGGAGACAGAGTTGTGCATGCGCTTTCTTTCTACTGGGAGGTAACCAAATTCATATTTTCTCTCTGTTTCTAAGCTTAAGCTTCCATTCGACTTAACTGACTCATATTCTTTGTGTTTTATTTTCTTCCATGCATCTCTTCTCATTTGGTTTGAAAAGCAGTGTGCTTTAGCTCTAATAGGAGAAAGGTTTGAAAATCAGGGAATTTCCATTTCGAGTTTCGATTGAGGTGCAAGGTGCTAGATAACCTCCACTTATATTTTCTCTAATTTTTTTTCTTTTTTTTCTGGCTCTTTTCATTATATTTGTCTTTACCACTTCTATCTGTATTCTTGCTTGGCTCATTTTTATATTTTGATGAATAGAGGAATATATCTAACGGGAAAATGTTTTTTTGGTTATATTCATGTTTGTCACTGTTAGTTCTGCTAATCCATCCTTTTATATTGTTTGGTTATATTTTTGTATTTCTCTGTTTTGTAGTTTATTTGTGTTTTATAGTTCAGAAAGTGAGATTATTGTAACAACAAAATAAAAAAAATACAGTACGATATAATCAAGCTTCTTTTTTCATGATGAATGAATGATAGCAAGTGAGGAATAGTTTTAAAGGAGCTTAGAAATATATTTAAAGGGAGCTGGATTTTTTACAGTTTTATGTTTTATATTTTAATTTGAATGGAGTAATAATAGTACTAAACCCATAAACCAGAGGATATACATGAATAGCTATTTGGTGGGTTTTGAATTATTAACAATCGTTGCTGCAATTGTTATACCCATTTGATGATTAGCTATTTGGTGGAGGTATACTTTTTGGCTTTTGGAAAGCTTACAATAGCTTTTGGGTGTTTTGTCAAATTTCTTGGTCCTATTTCCTTTGATTGGCAATCGGATATGGGTGTGGTGCTTAATGGGTTTGTTTGTGTGGTTATGTTTTTTTAATTGAGAATGATTCTAATAAATAATCTTGCAGTATAAGTTTTAATCCTTTTCACTGATAATTTGAGAAATTTTCCAAGCTCTCTTAAATTAAGAGAAGAAGAGATACAAAAGCACAATTGAGTTTTAGGCGGGAAACGGAGTTAAGGAGGTGATGACACCTGTCCCAATGTAAACAGTATTAATAGTAAGAAATAGATATTTTGTTGTGATTCATTTAAATATGGTTTTAATATGCTTTTCATCTGTAATTTCAATTCTGACAGGTGTTTATTGCTGTGATGGAGAGTCATTGTTGTTTTGGTTTGGTGTTGGATATCTTCACTCGAACAAAGAATAGGCTGGGCAAATTAATTTGGCCAGAGAGTTGATTGATGATGAATATATAGTGGTTTGCATATTAGATTTTTGCTCCATCAGAGGCTGAAATAAAATTTTGAATGTCCATTTAAGAAGTGCGAACCGACAAGACATGCTAATTTGGAAGTTTAACACCAAGTGGAGAATTATATATACAAGACAGGCAAGACATGCTAATTTAGAAGTTTCACTAATTATATATACAAGACAAACTTAGCAAGGTGAGTATATTGCGGATACTTATATTCACCCACTTAACTAAAATATATATTAAGGCATGCAATATACATAGTGTGATTACTGAAGTACAAATAATATGACTGCTAAATTCTAACTTGATCTATTGTGACTGTGATCTTTAGGGTATATTCACCCATTCATGTTGAACTTGCTTTTCTAATTCATACTTGTCTTAAGCTCTTAAAATTTGTTTACCATGCTCATAATTCACACACTTCATTCATGCTTTTGCAAATTACCATTAGTCTTCTATATGCCTTTGTGATTGTGTATGGTTTAGAACTTAGGTGGTTTGAGTGCAATGCATGATAGATGACAAATTTTTTCATGGAAGGGGCATTGCATGCTTAGGAATAGAAATTCTGAAAGAAAAAAATTGATCAAATTAATGTCGATATTTTTGCCTCTGAAACTAAAGGTCTTATTAGAGGTTTTGCATTGCATATGACAATACGCTTGCAGAATCCTCATGTGATGTGATCATAGTGCCGGAGTAGGAAAAACCTTAAAAAAATGAATGATGATTTAAAAATATTTACAAAAACCTTAAAAAAATATTTTAGAGTAGGAAAAAATTAAATAGTGAATTGTCTTTTTTATCTTCATATCATGGCATCAATACTTAATTAACATAAGATTTTAAGTAAATATTTAATTATGTACACAACAATTTAGGATCTTTATATTAAATGAAAAAAATAATATATGAATAGTTAGTTAATTAATATCTCGATAATTAAATCATATGAAGATAAAAACATTGAAACAAATTTGATCATTTTATATATTTTATAGCACTTTTTTAATTTGAATATCCAGTCCCTATCTTCATTATTTATGATTTAAACAACTCTTAATATTTTATTTAAACATTGAACCAACCAATGCTTTGTATGAGTTCTATTTATAGTTAATAATATTGTTAAACAATGATAAAAAACACTATAATGTACAAAAAATAAAAATAAACTCTTTATATTCTATTAATTGGTATGTATAATTACATTATAAATCATTTTAATTAAAAATAATTTAAAAATAAGTTCATCAAGTTTATTGGTTAAATACTTCCTCTCCATTTTTCATTTTAATAGTTTAGCGTTATAACAAAGTCATGCCTATAAATGTATAATTTATTAATACTTTGGATAATGAATTTATTTGGAACTATTTGATATTGAAAAACTAAATGAAGTCAAGAAAATGTAAATGATTTATATTTAATGCCTTACAAAATTTAAATTTTGATCTATGAGGTCAATGTAAATTCTTGATAGTTTCTTTTTTAGAAAGTAAATTTAGATATAAAAAAAGAATGAGAGACATTTAACTAATAATATTTCCGTTCTCAACCTCACTTTTTTTTTCTTTTGAAGTTTTTTATTAATACAACACATTTTTCTTGGATAGATAAATATTGCTGTTAACTTGGAGAAAATATTGACTTTTGTTAAGGGGAAGTCTTAGCAACATCTCTATACTCACTACATGAAATGAACTCTACATTAATATTATTTATTTACTTTATATTCTAAGTATTTATCATCACTAATATTAATTTTATCTCGTGCGAAGCACGGGAAATATAAGCCGCACCATCAATTTACCCGTGTGAAGGCACGAGTCACTTACTAGTTTATTACTAAGTCCCCGGAATGCACGAGCTAAGTTTCTAGTGATTTCTTATTTTTATCCACCTAAAAGATGTTTATGACTTGAATTTTGAAAGAAAATCTTTTCCTCCTATTTAAGTTTTAGTATTTTATAAAGTTTCTTCCTTTTTTTTTCTCTCTTCTCTCTCCAATCTTTTGCTTCCCCTCTTCCATCGAGTGTTGGCTTTGGATTTGGTCTGATTTTCTAGGGAACGACTTGGAACGGTGCCTAGGAGTTTGCAATTGATCCAAGTCTGAGTTAATTGGAGATTTTGCTAAAAAAATTGAATCTTCAACAAAGTGTGGAGAGAAATGAGGGAGACACAGTTTACAAAATAGACAGTGTTGTTGGACTTGACCCCAAAAAAATGAAGAGGACTAAAGTGTAAAATCCTAGAATTTTCAATAATGGGCTAATATCTAAGCCGTTAAATTCTTCAGTGTTAAGTTGGCCTTTTAGGCCCTCTATCCACCAAAAAAAAAAAAATTCTTTAGTGTTAAATCTTCTGGTATAAATAAGCCTTGTAACTAAAGCTAAAATAAGCCTTGTACCATACATGATATTTCTATCCATTGTTCCTTAACCTTTCCCCAATTCAAACTATATATGTTGTTTCACTTCACGTAAAAACATTACCTATTTTCTTTTTCATTTCTTATCTCCTACTATGGCTGTAAATGAGCCAAGCCGAATCGAGTATCTGAAGCTCAAACTTGACTTGTGAAAAAATGTGTGACTTAAGCTTAGCTCATTTATTTAAACGAGCCAAACTTAAAGCTTGGGTTTGGGTTGTTAAAGAAAAACAAAGCTTGAGTTTGACTCGTTTAACTCATTTATAATTTCATTATTTTTGCTTTTATGAAAATTTTCCTTAAATCTTTTTTAAAGTTTATGAATTTAGTATTTAATAAATATTTTACTATTAAATGATAATATAAAAATAAAAATATATTCTTAATATATGATATATATATATATATGTGTGTGTATGTAGTTAAAAATTCTAAAATATTATATTTTTTCGAAATTCAATACATAACTTCATGAATAATATAAAAAATATTTCAATATTTATTTTCACATATATATATGTATAGAGTAATTATTTTATTATTTATTTTAAAAATAAACTTATAATGGTATGTTTTCTTTTTCTTTTTAAAATAATTTTACTCCAGTTTAATTATTTATATTATTTAATTATTATATATATTGAGCAAGTTATCCACGAGCTCTTAATGTCAAGCTTATAAAGTTTAGGTTTGGCTCGTTTAAATAATCGAGCCCAACTTCAAGCTTGAGCTTGTTTGTTTAATTAAACAAATGAGCTTGGTCAAGCATTTAACGAGTTGAGCTCAAATAGTTCATGAATAGTTCAGCTTATTTACAGCCCTACTCCTAGCCACAGAAGGTGTATTGTAAAAAAAAAATCTTTTTTATTTCTCTTTTATTCTATTTTTCTTTATCTTACATTATTTTCGTTTTCCTCATTATTTTCATGTATTTGTATTTTTTCTTTTAAGTATCAAATAACATTTTTTTAATAAATAAATTAAAGCTTTTTTTAGAAACCTTTCAATTTAAAAGTGAATATTTTGTTTTTGTCTGTCAACCAAAACGAAATACTACTCATAGTATGAACAAAGACCCGAAATAATTCAATATGAATTAATTGTGTTTGATTTATCTTAAAAATCACTTCATTGAAATAAAAAAAATAAATAATGTCATGTAATAAGAGATTGAATAATGTTATATATACAATATTATAACATACAATTTAGTAAGATAAAGAAAGAAAAAAAGAACAAAGAAAAAGAAACGTGGATGTGATAGGTAATTTGATAGAAAGAGATAAAAAATAATATATTATATGAATTGTTCACTTACAAACCCAATGTCCTATTTAATTGTCCACTTACAAATCCAATGTATTAATAATTACATTTTTCTCTATTTTGCCTTTATGTTAATAAATGACCCGCTATTGAAAATTAACGAGAGCCAATAGTACTAAGAGAGATAGAAGGGTAAAATAGAAAGTTTAAAATTTATTTCCATAAAAAATAAAAGTAATAATTACATTTTTTAATATATGTGTTTTTAGTTAAATTGGACAGTTAAATAGGAACGGGGTAATATATTTTATTATTATATAAATTTTATATCTTTTAAGAGATTTCTAGAAATTGGTTGAGGACGCTATTAGCCACATAAAAAAAAAGGCTATTCTGACATTTACGGATTCACCAATCAGTTCCTGGGGGAGAGCCGAGAGGGAGTGAAGAATAGCGTAAGGACACCTCTTGTCCTCTTGTGACTTGTCTTTCCTTTCCCGCCTAACCTCTTCCAGAGTATCTTTGTTGGGAGCCAGCTACGCAAGCAGGGGGTTATGCTGCGGTGACTTGAATCTTGATTGTGTATTTGTGTGTTAAATAGCAGCATATATTTTAGAGAATTATTTTTACAATAATTATATTGTACACCAATCTCATAACCACTAGAGAGATAAAAAAAATGAAAGAGAAATATGAAATATAATGAATCATCAAAAGAGAAATAAAGAAAAAAATATATTATATAAATTATATTATAAGTTTGTTCTTAAAATAATATGTTTTTATATATATTATGTAAATGTAAATTTAATGGAAATAGTGGCAGATTTTGACTAGATATATTTGGAGGGTCATATATAAAATTGATTTTGTGGTTAGAAAGATATTATGTATGTTCATTTTATCCATGTGAAGTTTTTTTTTATTTATCCGTTCTATTTAGAAGTTTAAGAAGATATTGATTATATTTTTCTTACTTTTATTTTTGATAAAAGAGATAATAAGTTAAAAAATAAATCAATAAAATAGAGAAATAAGGAGTATATTAAGAAAAAAATACAATAACTTTAATGTAAATCAACATAAAAAATGGACTTTTTGAAGTTTAATACTCTTAAAAAAATAATTTTTTCACAATTCTTTATGTTACACTTTCTTGCACAAATTAATTTTCCTTCCATCTCTCTCTTTATTTCCTATATCATCTTTTACTTTCTCATGCTTTATTTTCTTTTTGTTTTTTTTATCTTTTTCCTCCATACACTTCCCATAGCCTAATTTTTTTTTCGCTTCCCATACACCTTCCTGTATTCACACTCTTTTATTTCAAACTTGTTTTCACACCTCAATTTTTTTTTACCTTCTTAATTTTATGTTATATCTTTCACATTCTCTCTTCATTTTCATTTTTTTTTATCTTTTTTCCCTACACTTCCTACACCATGAAATTGGGCGGTTAAAGTTTTAATGCTCTTAAAAAAGAGTAATGATTTTTTCATATTTTTTTATTTTATATTCTTTCTACGCCTTATATTTTCCTATATCTTTCTTATGATTCCTATCACATCATTTATCATATTTTCACCTTAATTTTCTTCTTTTTTTTCTTCCTATGTCTTTCTTTTCTACATTTATCACACCCAAGAAAATGAGGTGTCAAAGTTTAATATTTCCTTTACACATCTTTTATTTCTATCTCTCTCTTTCTTTTATATCCAATCAATTATCATATATTCATTTGTCCTCTCTCCATATTTTCCCCTCTTTTCTTATCTCTTTTTCCTACACTTATGACAACCCAAAAATAAGATGTCAAAATTTTAATACTAATTTGTAGTACTTTTTATTACACTTAATTGGCACATCCTACAAAATGAGATGTTAAAGTTTACATTTCCTTTCACGCCTCATTCTTTTTCTTTTTTATTATTTTTATCGAATTAATTATCACACATTTCACTTCATTTTTATTCATTTTTTAATCTCTCTCTTTCTTACACTTATCACATCCCAAAAATAAAGTGTTAAAAATCTCAATATTATTAAAGAAGAGTGATAATTTTTTCACACTATTTATTTTAATCTTTACACACTTCATTTTTTAATGTATCTATTCCTTTAATTTTATAATAAAATACTATTTTAAGAAGAACTAAAATATTAAAATAATATTTTTAAAATAAAAAATTAAAAGTAATTATTAAAATAATATTTTTTACAACCGAATAATATAATGGAAAAAATATAGATAGATAAGCGAGTTGGAATATCACGTACTTTTTTCAAATAATCCAACCGACAAATTGGCTCCAACTAGAAAGTATATAGCTAATAATTAAATAGACTTAACTAAGAAATGTATGCCTTTACGGCATATGTAGATTTTTTCAATTAACTACTCAAATTGTTAAATATTCAAACTTTTCATATTTAAAAATTTTCGACATTTTTATTTAAAATTATTTTACTTTTTTTAACAGACAAATTGGTAATTAAATTTTAAAAACTTTACCTAAAAATGTTCAACATATAAAATAATTTTAAAAAAGAATTAATTAAAATTAAACTTATCTCGTCATTCAATTATGTACTACCATATTATTTAATGAATTTGATAACAAATAATTTGTCAAATTTATGAATTAATTTAATAATATATCATTAAATAATAATATAATTTTTTTAAAAACATTCATTAACGTTTTTTAAAAAACAAATAAAAGATGAACATTAATAAGAAAATTGCTATATGTGGATAGTGATTAGTAACACAAGCAAGCTAGACTTGTGCGCCTTGTTCAATCCAATTACGGTTAAAATAGAACTGATTTTAGAATTAACGACAAAAATTACGGAGTACATTAAATGAAATTGATTTTATTTTATTTCTTTTAAATTTGATTTTGTCTTGTTATAATTGCATATCAAACAAAGGCATAAAATTAACTTCAAATCGGAAGGTTTTTTTGGTCCGTTGAGGCCAGCCAGGACTCATACAAAACGAAGGACGTAATTTAAGGTTATACTATTATGATGAAATTAATTATCTTATACAGAAAATTATGAAATTAATTATATTTTGATTATTCCTTCCGTTGCTTTTTATGTATCTAATTAAAAAAAAAATTATTTTTTTATTTATCCACTTTAGAAGTAATAGTTATTATTTCCTACTTTTATTTATTTTTCATATTTTATTTTAAATTTAACTGTTTGAAAATAAAACAAGAAAATTCGTAAGAGTTAAGTTAATTTTTCTGTTAAGGAATATAATTTTTACTTTACGTCGCCAAAATGCTAAAGAAGTATGGTATCACCATTTTAACCGGCAGCGCCGTCTGCATATAAAAATGCACCTCCTCGAATTCCTCGTGACCTGTTAAGCCACGCAAACACTGCCTTTCAAAATTCACGTTGTGGCCAGCGAAGCAGAGAGAGAAAGGGAGAGAAAGAACTAAAAAGAACTAACTAGAGCGAGAGAAAGAGAGAGAGAGAGGGAGCACCAACCACCGTCTCCGTGGCCAAGAGGCTGGTTCCTGGAAATGGTGGACCCGTACGCGCTTGGATGGATCATATGCTCCGTGTTGAGCCTCGTTGCGCTCTACAATTTGGTTTTCACACGGAAGAACTGCACCGCTTCTTCGGAGGCCGCGACGGAAAACATAACAACCGCCACCGGAGAATGCAGATCCTTGAACCGCGACGGCGACGCTGAGGTCATCATCGTCGGTGCCGGTGTTGCTGGCTCCGCTCTCGCTCACACTCTCGGCAAGGTATTTTGATTTCTTTCTTTTGGTTCGATTTCAATGTATTTTGGTTTCGATGCCTATTTCTTCGTCGTTGACGCCTTATGCTTGCGTTTAATCCGAAACTAGACGAATACGTGTTTTCGATTCATCGATTATGGAAGTGCGATTGGTTTGATAATAATGAATGTGCATTTTGATTTATGGATTATTGTAGCAAGATTAAGTTTCGCTTTGCTTCTAGTGTCATAGAAACGCGGATTATTAGAGTAGAGCAAGGCCAACCAGGTAGGCACGATGTTAGTGTTTATAGAAAGTTGCTCCATGAACCATGATTGCTTATTGCTTTTCTTATTCTGTTGAGATTTGGGAGAAATATATTACGAATTCGTTTCTTCATTGCTTATTGTCTCTGATTTTATTGTTGATGTTTGGGAGAAAAATATCACGAATATTGCGTTTCTTAATTACTTCTGCAATTACAAATATTACGCTTGTCTATGATTTTCCATACGTTACTATAAATTAAATTACTGCGTTGGCATGGAAGGGATTCAATATGTAGTTAGTTATATAATTCAAAACTTTCTATAATGATGTTTTAAGGTAAATTAAACACACATTTTAACAGTCAAACACTCAGGAGTTTGATTTTTCCCCCTTTCTAAGCAATGTAATACAAGTTATTTAGGATGAACAAGAGTTTAGGTACCTTTTTAAAAAATGAAATATTCTAAGGCAGGCGGTGAACATATACGTTGTGGAGAATTTTGTTGTTTTCACTTCTAAGATCATGGTGCAGCATAACATCTCTGCTTCCTGTCTAACTTGGATGGCTATTTCCATGAATGTCATTATATTATAGGTGTTTACAGAAAGCCAGAGCAGAAATGAACAGTCTGATTTTTACTATTGTTAATGTGTTTGGTTTACACAAAAATCTGGAGTAACGCCACTCTCAATAATATTGGACTAAATTTACGTTTGTAACGTGATTTCAGTGTAAACCAAATACACACTTCATCCCACGTTTCAATTTAAAAGTGAGACCAGTAAATTTCAGTTTCACTGATAGAGGTTTTTTATTTATACGTGAGGATGCTGTTTATATGGTTTGATTTGTAGCCTGTTTGGTCCTGTCTTGCTACAGTACAAAACCATAGTTTCGTGAAATTGATTTTAAATTAATTCCGTCTAATGTTCTTCATAAAACATGTATCACTCATGTCAACCATTGATTTCTAGAATCAATTCTACTCAACCATAAAACAAACATACATTTGATTGTTAGTCATCATCATAATGCTACTACTTGATGCATTGCTTTTGAAAGATGACCACAAGTTTTTTTTTTCCGCCTTTTTCTCTTTTGGTTGTGCGTGGGAAGAGGGAAACTGACTTTGAACTTTACTTTTTAGGACTTTAGGTTATGCGGTACAGTTGGCCCCCCTCACCTTTCTCCTGTCGTTATTCTAGCATTCCTGTTGTGTTGTGTTGTTGATCAATTTGATTGATGACATATTTTTGGGAGTTTTTAACTGAGTACTATTTTCTAAAACATTCATTATTGAGTTTTAACAGCATAACTATTATTTAATACAGGATGGACGTCGAGTACTTGTCATTGAAAGGGATCTGAGTGAACCAGACCGCATTGTTGGAGAGTTGCTACAACCAGGAGGCTATCTCAAATTAATTGAGCTAGGACTTGAAGGTAGTGCGAACTTAACTATGTGCATACGGCATGCCATTTGTTCACTTCTAGATTGTGGCTGATCGTGAGTGGTGGAAATACACAAAAAAAATTTGTCCGTTTAACTCTGGTTAGAACAAAACAGAGACTGATCATGGCTTGCATATACTGCAGATTGTGTGGAGGAAATTGATGCTCAGCAAGTGTTTGGTTATGCTCTTTTCAAGGATGGGAAACACACACGACTTTCTTATCCCTTGGATAAATTTCATTCAGATATTGCTGGCAGAAGCTTTCACAATGGGCGTTTTATTCAGAGGATGAGAGAGAAGGCTGCCTCCCTTACCAAGTATTGATTTCTTCCTTTATTCTCAGTCCTTGTTTTGTCTGATATAAAGATTGACTTGCTACTTGCTACGGCGTTGCACCTGCGAACCACTTCACACGCAGGATCTCATTTTTGCGAAACGAATAATTTGACCTCATTTTCAATTTTCACATAAGTCTCTTTTGAGCTTACTTTACTTGTTGGATAGATATTTTAAGGTCTTGTTAAAACACTATTTAAAATTATTTCTAATTACTTAAAACCCGTTGATGGTTGTCAATTTTTTTTCAAATATCATTTTTAAAACAAAACTTATTCAAATAAAAGGGATCTAAGTTAGGTTTTTAACTATTTTCAAAACTGTTTTTAGTATTTTTCTCAAAACAAAAAAAAAAGTTTTTTGTTTTTTAGTTTTGAGTTGTAAAAATATTGATTTTAATTTTTGAAAACAAAAAACTAAGAATTGCCAATCATTACAAATGAGGCCTAAAAAAGTAAGTATAAAACTATAAAAGGATATTTGTATTATCAATATAATAAATGTTTTCTTTTGTTTTTGTTTCTCTAACCAATGCAAACATTTGTAATATTTTAATCATGTTACGCGAAACCAAACTAATTTGGTCTCTGGAGTTATTTATGCAACTAGGTTCTGTCTCCCGGTAGCCGATCGCACAGGTAGCCGTGGGCTAACACAAATACACAACTCAGATGTTATATTTGACATTTTAAAATAGGCCTATCAATCTACTCTTGTACTAAAGATGTTTTCTTGGTCACTCATACTTGTGTGATTTTATTTTATTTTTTAAATATTATGTAGTGTACGATTAGAGCAAGGAACAGTTACTTCCCTACTTGAAGAGAAGGGGGCAATTAAAGGTGTGCAGTACAAAACAAAAGATGGTCAGGAATTATCTGCATGTGCACCCCTTACCATTGTTTGTGATGGCTGTTTCTCAAACTTGCGCCGTTCTCTTTGTAATCCTAAGGTGATAAATTCCTCAGCTTAAATATATCATTTAGTTTCCACTTTCCACAGTCAAATAAAATTGTTCAGTTTCTTTCTTTGAAGTAGAAGGTATCAATGAGACCATAAATGAAGCCTATAGAATTCTGGATCACTGGTATTTAATTTAATATTTCTATATCTGCAGGTAGATGTTCCCTCTTGTTTTGTTGGCTTAGTTTTGGAGAATTGTCAGCTTCCATATGCAAATCATGGCCACGTCATACTGGGAGATCCTTCGCCGATTCTGTGCTATCCTATAAGTAGTACAGAAGTTCGCTGTCTGGTTGATGTTCCTGGTCAGAAGGTTCCATCTATCTCCAATGGTGAAATGGCAAGGTATTTGAAGACAGTGGTAGCTCCACAGGTACCACCTACCCATATTAATCTTAGCATTTTATTACCATTCTATCAATGAGAGCAGGATTTTATTTCACATTCTCAGTTAAGGGTGTTAGATGATATGGGACAAATATTGCAGGTTCCCCCTGAGATTTATGATGCTTTCATAGCTGCAGTGGACAAAGGCAACATAAGGACAATGCCAAACAGAAGCATGCCAGCAGCTCCTTATCCTACTCCCGGAGCCCTTCTGATGGGAGATGCATTCAACATGCGCCATCCACTAACGGGAGGTGGAATGACTGTGGCACTATCTGATATAGTAGTGCTGCGAAATCTTCTCAAGCCTTTGCGTGACCTGAATGATGCACCCAAACTCTGCAAATACCTTGAATCCTTTTATACCTTGCGTAAGGTAATGCGCTGTCCGACCTAGAAATGACGGAACCACATCTTCACCCTAATTTTTTTCTTCTGAACTAAAAGAAATTAAGCGTTCATGAAGCTGTGTAGCTCCCTGTTTATTGCCTAAAGTATCTTGATTATTTCAATTTGCAGCCTGTGGCCTCCACCATAAATACGTTGGCAGGAGCTCTTTACAAGGTTTTTTGCGCGTCACCTGATCCGGCGAGGAAGGAAATGCGCCAAGCTTGCTTTGATTATCTGAGTCTTGGGGGTCTCTTTTCACAAGGGCCGGTCTCTCTGCTTTCAGGATTAAACCCTCGGCCATTGAGCTTGGTTCTCCATTTCTTTGCTGTTGCAATATATGGTGTTGGCCGTTTACTGCTACCCTTTCCTTCCCCTAAACGCATATGGATTGGAGTCCGATTAATCACTGTAAGTAGGAACATTTTTGGATTCATTGTTCTTTTATCTGAATAAAAATAGCCGGAAAACTCGCTTTAAACCTAATTATTAATTTGATTAACCAAATTTATCTTTTGTCAGAGTGCATCCGGAATCATCTTGCCCATAATTAAGGCAGAAGGAGTCCGTCAGATGTTCTTCCCTGCAACTGTTCCAGCATATTACAGAACTCCCCCGGCTGCATGAAAGTGAATCCTAGTGAATAATTGAAAGTATTCGATTGTGACATCTGTAAACATTTTGGCTTTAGTTTGGATTCAATATAGTAAATACAGACAGGATTGTTTTGTTTTTTATTTTCCAATTTACGGAACCCTTAATATTTTAAAGTTAGTTGGTAATTTTCCGAATCTTAAGGAGCGTAATAAACTTTTTCATCCGGACAGGTTGCAATATAAGGGCCCGTTCATTTATTTTGATTAAAAAAATTATTTTCATTTCCTATTTTTTAATTTTAATTATTAAAACATTTTCAGTTTCAATTATAAAAACATTGGTATGTTTCCTGTTTTTAAAATGTACAAAAACAGTGAAAAAAACTTCAAATTGATTTATCTGTTTTTGGTATAAAACTCTTAAATATAGAATAAAATGGAACAAGTTGAGATCGTTTGTAATTAAAATTAAAACACATTAAATGAAAATAGAAAATGTTTTTCATAAAAAGTAAATGGGCCCTATCAACTTCGTCTAGCTATAAACCAAGAATTATGCACTACTGTCTGACATGACTTGTATCAAAGCATGAAAGTGAACTAAAAAAAATGTAGCTATTAGAAAACTACAAAACCCTTATGGTCATTCGCTAAAATATTCTTTCTCAATTTAGTTTCATGAGTAATTTTACAATTTGAAATGGCCAAAATATAATTTTAGTTTCTGTGATCAAATTCAACCTAAAAAATACAGCTCACCAGATACCGAACAGATACAAATCAAATTGCTATGAAAATAAGTTACAAACGTCTTAAATTCAAACCTTAGTACTTCCTTTCCATTCTAAACCAAAAATAGATAAGTTGAAAATGAAATAAATAGATTAAGCACTAAAATTATAAAACTAATTTAAATTAAATAAATATAACTGACATTGGGTATAAGTGTAAACAATTCGATTCCTTTTCAAGCCTCGCCCACCCTAAACCCTCCCCAACAAAAAAAATTAAATAAATATTGGTAGACACTAAATAAACATCCAAAACAAACAATGCAAGAGAAACTAGGAACATGCCCATTTATGCAGTGCACCATAATAAGCTATGAAACAATATGTCAACCTTTGAAAAATTATTGGGTCTAACCCCCTACCTCTTTCTAAGGCTTCCAGAATCAGCCTCTTATGTTTATGTTTCCCGGCGTTCGTCTCATGGCAATGACATCGCCACTCAATGAAAACATGTTGTCTACAACTAAGAGGGTTGTTATGTTTTGTTCAATTTTTTAGGAGGGGAGGAGAGGGGAGAAGAGGAGAGGGGGCCAAAATCCCTCCTGATAGCATTTTATCCCCCCTCCAAAAGTGGGGAAATTTGGAGGGGAGGGGGGTTTAAAATAAACCAATCAAAATTATTTATATATCCTTCCACTTATATTAATAAGGTTGGATGATATGTAAGTATAAGGGTATCAAAGTAAAGTAGTTTTATTTTCCCTCCCCTCCCCTTGTGAACCAAACAAGAAAGGTCTCTCCTCCCCTCTCCTCAAACCAAACAAGATAAAATATCATCTCACGTCCCCTCCATTTCTCTCCCCTCCCATCTCCTTCACTAAAATCGCTCCCCTTCCCTCCCTCATTTGAACCAAATAGACCCTAAGTGTCAAATTTTATACATTGAAAGGTAAAAACAAAACTGAACTGCTATCGTCAGTATAATCATATGCATAAAACTAAAATTCCAACTCTTCTAAGCCACACATATTATCCAGCTTCCTTACCGAAATGGGGACAGAAGAAAAAAAATCAACTAAAAGAAACTTACATCATGTTCCTTTGTACCATCAACGACATTATTTATCAGCCCTTGCATTAAGGAGTATTAATATTTAGTTTGAAAAACAGACGACAAATAGAGTTGGCAGTTGAAGTCCAACTCTAATGTGAAATGAACATTGAGTCATGGTAAAGGCTGACCTTGATAATTTATGATAATGATTGGTATCAAACAAAGGGGAGGTGTAACTCCACTAGTGATTGACAAAGTGCAAGCAAAGTGTGTCTAACATCATATGTAGCAATAATAATGACATATTGTGATAAAATACTTTGACTACTTTGAAGGGCAGCAATTGTGTACAGGAAGTGAATTATTCTGAGAACACAACCCCTTTGAGGCAACATAACAGGGGCATGCAATATCTGGTTGGAATTCTAATTAATTAAATACATACCTTATATTCGATAAACTTCCAAAAAGAAAGCAATAATCTAATTCTCTAATCATTGTAGAAAATTTACTTGCAGCAGAACCATATTTTAGCGGGATGATAATTGAATGAAGAAATGACGAACTTTATTAATTATGTGGTATACCTCATCCTTTTGGGTCCCAGAATTGTCAGACAGAGTCAGGCAATTACAGATTCTGGTTCCTTCTTTCCTGTTTTATGGCCTCGTATGAAGACATCACTTCTTTGAACTTAGCCTCAGCAGCCACTGTAGCATTTCCCCATACATGGATCAGGGATTAATAATGCCATGGTTTGAGATCACAAGATCTTATGCACAATAAGTCAACACTTACCTTTATTGTCCTGGTTCTGATCAGGATGATACTCCTTTGCCTTGGTCCGAAATGCTGACTGCAAAGATGAGGGGATAACTTATAAATGAAATTGAGACATAATTACAAGGTAATGCAGATAACAGAGAGAACAATAAGCAATAGTATCAACAATATCAAAATATTCAACAAAAATCTGAAGGGAGAGTATACTACAGGAGCAAATCAGGATTAATGGCACAACACAAGAGTACCATATATATGAATAAGATAGAAAACCACCCTCTCTAGGCAAGCCAATAGTTGTAAAATGTACAGAAATTATGGCAAGTTAATATTTTCCTAGAGCAAAAATCACAGGCGAGACTGACATCATTTCATATAATTTCACTAATTTCCAACAGAATAATTATAAAACTAGTTGTTCAAGAACGGTGCTCAAACCCACCAACTATGCCATATTAACAAAGTAGCTTCAATTATCGTCATATAATAGAAGCTGAAAGTAAAATAAGATGAAATACTTTCTATCAAGACAAGTGTGATGCATATAGTAATCGATAGATAAAATCTAGCAAGACACTAACAGTAATATGCAAGGCACTGTGGCAAAGAAGAGAAGTTACCTTAATCTCAGCATCTGAATATGGCGATTTTCTAAACCTGAGGTCCATCAAAATAAAGTAGAATATAATGGTTAATCAGAAATGCAAAACAAGCAAGCTAACTTCTTATACAGATAGGACACATCCATGTACAGGTCTTGAAGTATTTACAAAGTTACAATTCAAGCAAAAATATCGAAACACTAATACACTATTCACAATACTGATTTTGCAATTTGCATGTTGCAACTATCAGTAGATATTGAAATCACATACCTGTTTAAGTCTATAACCACATATCGCTTAAAATGAGATTGTTCACTGACTGCTAGGGATGGATCATATAACTTATAAGGATGTACCTAATCCATAATTCTAGGCATTTTCTTCCTCTCAACACAAATCTCATTTGTTTTCTTTTCTACGATGTATGAACAGTTATCTTGTGCTTCCTAAAGTAATAATATAAGTAAACAAAACACAGTATTTCCCATGAAACCACATAAAATATGGAGTTATGGACCATTCATTATTTTAGATTTCTGTGAGTACCTGTCAAGGCCCAAAACTGAGTAGTGATGTGATAATGCATAGTTGCCACTCTCTCTCGGAGTTTCTCGATAATTAGTCCTCCGGTCTCTGAAAGATGTATCAGTCTTCCAATACCAATCTTCTCTCTGAAAATGTTGGTGATATGCACCAGGACCATTTTCCCTCCAGCTTTCGTAACTTCTTTTGAATTTATTCCTCTCTCTGTTGAACACACTTTGCATACGCCGTATTCGTTCCTACAAATAGCAGATAGAAATCACCTAGTGATGCAGAAGGGAGGGGCATATTTATGGACTATTGTATTATTCAGGGATTGTTATGTTATTCATAGAAATTTAGAACTTCCTCCTATGTAAGAGATTTTCAATACTTCTAGGCATTTTTTTTGGTCTTTGACCGGGAATCCCCCACAGGCATAGTTGTGGGTTTAACCCTCGGGCCGGGGGTGGTGGTTAGGTAAAGTCTTCCTAAGAGTGACGACTCCAGGATTCTAACTCCTAACCTTGCAAGTAAAGTCTGTCTGGGGTTACAGTCACTTCCACTGCGACCGACCACTGTTTGGTAATACTTCTAAGCATTTTATCTTGAATAAGTTATATACATTTAGGAAAATATTATCATGTTCAATTTTGCTATTTTATTTGATACAATTAAGATTTTACATTTTAGGAAATTACTATCTTGTTAGGATTTTATATTTAATTGAGATGTTTTAGCATTTTCATTATCATTGATTTTAAATACTTTTGGGTGCCTTATATTATTCAGAGTACCTTTCTGCATAACTATTATATTGATATTTCCTTCATTCTCAGAGAGTATTTGAAACTCGGCCAGAGAGAAAGAAGTACTTTAGGTTTACTATTCTAGTCAAAGGAGTACTCCGCCATACAGGAGTTTTCTATGCTTATTATTCTACATCAACTACGCTCAAGGTAAAGTGCATACAAAAACCAGCTAATCCAACATTCAAGCCAGCGAAAAATTGCATTTCTTTCTGGCTTACTACAAACTACAGAGCAGTAAAATTTGATTCCTTCACAAAATATTGTGATTCAGCCTTCTGAAAAACACATCAGAGCACATCTTCCCATCTCAAATTTGAAGAATGCAAATATGCAATGTAAAATTCATGCAGATACTAAAAATAAAAGAAGCAAAAGAGGAAAAGAGGAAAAACTCACCACTCTCTCCATCTCCTCCTCATACTCCTCTTGCAATCGCTTATTGTGCCTCCTCCATGCCTCTTCCTGAAAAGATGATCGGAAAGAACCACCACTCCCTCGTTTCCATGATGACTGCGACCTGGACAGCTACAACAAAGTGTTCAAAAGCATACACCATCAGTTTCACCGTGGATCTCTTTGTTGCAGTTCAAAGATAATCGAGAAAACAAAAACCTAGACTCCTCAACTCTTCATACTAGTAAATCATCTGAAAACAACACCAGACGAAAAACACACTTTCACATAATATAATATAAAAAACACTTTTCTGCCGCAGAAAACACAAATCGATTCGCTAATCACTCATCCAATCGTTCTAGTAAACTTCAATGTCTTTAGTTTGTAACAAATTTGAATTAACTCAAGCAAACAACGGCAGATTCTGTGTAGCAAGGAAAAACAAAGAGGTAAATACCTGAGTATAGAACCAATCAACAGTCCTCCGAAGCTGACCGACCTACAATTACGAATTCGGATACAAATTGTAATCTAAACCTCCGCAAAAAAGAACTATCGATATTTGGATTCTTTTGAATCGAAAGCTAAGATCGATTGAGAAAAACAAATTGAAGAAAAGTAATGCAGAAAGGCTCACAGCATAGGTAGTGGCGGTGGCGCCAATAAGACCGAAGAGGAAAACTCCCCAAAGCTTCGCGCCTTCGCCTTTCTCTTTGTCTGCTGCGTCCTCCTTCATTTGTCCTTCTTCGTAAACGAAGGTAGCATCAAACAATATCGATCACCAATTCCTATCTTCGCTTTATTCCCCGACTCAGCGATTCAAAGTTACAGTTTATTTACAAACCCTCTCTGAGTGACTGAGTGTCTCATTTTTTTTTTTTGTTTCAGCTAATTACTATAAATTATTACATCTGCTCTGCTCTTCATCTCATTGTGAGCTATACGGTACCGTATTAGGACGACAGTGGGAAAGTTTTTGTAACCGACTTACTTACTTCATGGCTATATTAAGAAAAATACTAGTTAACAATCAATTATTACCGACCTGTTGTCATCAATTGTCAATTCAATTTCAACTTGGTTTACAATCGAATTTAATTAACTGTGGAATTAATTTTTAAAAAATGAATAATATATGTTTTACGAAATATGTTTGATAGGAGTGATTTAAAATTAATTATGTGGAATTGATTTTACACTAAATACAAGTACTCAATCCCCACTAAATACATCTTAAGAAAGAATGAACATTCTTAAATGCATGGTTTTGAAAACCGGATTGGATTGGCTGGTTCAACCAAAAACCAACTTATTAATTGGTCTATTAACCTCTGAAAACTGATGCTCTTTATTGTAACGTCCTAATTTCTAAATTCAGAAATAATGTTTGTTGGAAGCACTATTTCCAAACTTGTGAAATTAATTCGTTAATTCCGCGTATCGACATACAACAATATTCGCTTAAGTAATCCAACACTTACTAAAGCTCCAAAGGCATTACATATATAAATCAAAATAAAATCAATAACATATTTGCCATAAAGGCTAAAATTCAATAGAATAACTAATATAATAAATCCTCATGGGAATTCTAGCCACTAACAGTAATCTACTTAATTCTATATGAGAAATGTGACTAAATACATCAAGCATAACAAAGTGAAGAGCTATCAATGTCCATAAGTCTCCTACTGATCATCGCTTTCCTGTTGAAAATCATGCACATCTGAAATGTATTCCAACGGAGTGGGGTGAGACCAACGTCCCAGTGAGCGTGACAAGTGTGTGCAGTGTGGGGAAACAACTAAGAACCATCATAGAGGTACATATTTATTCAGAGCATCACAAATAGAGGCAATTAAACATGATTCATCATCATTAAAATAATGCTTATGATGCAATGCATGACAGTGAGGTGTTATTACCCGAAACCCGGGGTCTTTACACTAGAACGTGACTGTGATTGAGCGCTCGGCCATGAATACAAGGACCGTCGTCCAGGGAAACCTGAGATTAAGTCTTACTTGAACATGATTGGTACATTACTTGATTATTTTTCATGATTGAGGATCCCTCATCTTCCCCTTGGACGAGAGTTAGATGAGATCACCTCGTCTTTCTTAACATGATTGCCCGAAGGCCTGTAACGGTCTGAAGACCCTGTGATAGCCCGAAGGCACTGTGATGGCTAAAAGCCCTGTGATATATAAACTCATGATCCATGACTGTGATGGCCAAAGGCCCATGATTAATCTTTATGTGAGACTATAATTCAGTAACACAATTATTCCCAAATTCACTACCCTAGGTTTACCATTCAACTCATGAAATCATTATAATGCAATAGTATATTCCACATTCATCAATTCATAATTAAAATAAATAATAATAGCAAGGGAACTCAGTAGAGGGATCATACTTAGGTTAGCAAACAATAACAAACAAGTGAGAGTCACACCCACCTTAGAGTTAAGAAAACGGAGGAAGAATGGAAATAGGGAACGTTGGGGGTGAAGAGAACGATGGAGAACTTGATCTTGGGGGTGAAAAACCTTCCTTGATCTTCAATGGTACTTCCTCTCACTAAAAACCTCTCTTTCTCTCTCCGGAATATTAAAGAAGTGAGGAAGAAACTGAGTGGAAACCGTCTGCATTGTGTTTTTAAAATTCTGTAACCGTCTTCTCGCTTGAGCAAGATTGTAGCTTGAGCAAGATGGTCATTTTAGCTCAAGCGAAACCATTTAGGTTGAGAGAGAATGCTCATGAAAATACACCCTCTCTGGAATATTTTCGCTTAAGCGAGAACTGTTAGCTTGAGCGAAAATCATCCAGAGAGCAACACATTTTTGTCATGTGTCTCGCTTTAGTGAGATTCTCGCTTGAGCTAGACTTGCTGAATCAAAAATTCTAAAGTTTTGCTGCATAATTCGCTTAAGCGACAGCATTCTCGCTTGAGCGAGAATACACCTATTTGGAGGTGCAAATTAGATCTGAACCCTATCATATAGCATATCAAACGGAAGCCCCGGATCTTAGCTTTCTAATCTAAGTGGAATCACCTCAATTGGACACCCATAACTCTAGATATTTGCAATTTACTGCACCAAGGTCATTAGGCTTAAAACCCGTAATCAAGCAATAACCTTGGTTTTTGCCCTTCTTTGATTTCCAATTCAATTCTCTCCTTCTCAAACCTAATTCATCTCCTCCAAAACCTTCTTCTAACTTAGTTCTTCTCATCCAACCCTTCCCCCACTCTAATTCTTGATAAAACAATTCCTTGACCATACAACTTATTCTTCCACACTTAATGGCTAAGATCCAGGGTGTTGCTCTTCTCCTTAACTCTTTCTCCTGACCCTTCCTTTCAACTCAATTCTTCTTCAACTAAACTAATTTCTTTACCCTTAACCACTATATTCTCTCTGACTCAGGTGTGATTCCTTTTAGGTTCACCCTACAGTTGATTGGCTTAACTCTTGGTCCCTCTTCTAAGCTCTTTTAAAACACATGGTTCCAAATTGATTTCCCTAATTTCTTGTTTGAAATCACACTTAACCTCTGAATTCTTACCCTACTTCTAACTTCCCTCTCTTGGCTAGGTTCACCACCTAAGGCTTCTCTTAGGTTTCCTGGGTTCTAGTTTCCGGAATGTTACATTTATAACCTGTCAAAAACCGCTGAAAAATCGGTACCAAAAAACCGGTTGAACAAGTCTTTTTCTAAAATTTTCAAAAAAACATTTTAAATTTTTTAATCTTAAATATTTTAAGATAAATAAAGACATGTGTTTAAGGATTACACATTCACATTTATTATTTTACCAATTACCTTTGTCTTATAAGACTTGTAATAAGATTATTTATACTAATTTACAACTTTATATATCTTAATTTCTTATAATTTTATGTTATTTTTTTATTTAAATTTTTATATAGTATTTAAAATATATATTTAATTTACACCGATTCGACCACGGTTCAACCACAGTTGAACCATTGAACCGTGAACCAATGGCTCCACCGGTTCAATCACGATTCTGATTTTTAAAATATTGCTTAAATGTGATTAAATATGGAGTAGACTTGTCCCACATTTATAAGGTGTATTTGTAATTCACACACAAAACAATTATCAAATTCTAAGGAGTTGGTCGACTGGAGCATATCCAGCTAGTCTCGTGCTTGAACTCATGCTCATCTCCTTACCCTAAAATTTTAAATCACAAAAAGAAACAAAAATGTTAACTAAAATACGACATTTAAATTAATTCAGGAAATATATTAAAAAGTTAAAATTTTAATTGTGCTATCAACACACTCTTGAACACATTAATTCTTCTTAGTGCACTTCTTATAATTGGTTGAAAGTCACATGGGCACCATAAAGTGTGCATTGCCATTTTTCAAAAGGATTTAATGGATATATAATGTCAGCATAAATTTTTTTTACACAAACATCCAATAATGTGTTGCCAGTGACGGAGCCATGAGAATGTCAATGGCCACCCCCAAGATTTTGTGACTGTTTCATACTATTATACATAAAAATAATTTTGGTCCCCTCTCATATTTTAAATTTTTAGGTAGTATTTCCGTCTCATTCTAAATCAAAAATGGAATTTTCATCTCTAAATCAGAGACGAAATTTGTCCTAATACATAATTCCATCTTTGAAATTTTTAGAAATTATTTTTCAGAAGCTAATTTTATCATTTGGTTTCCGGAAATATTTTTTTCAGAAATTAATTTTCAGAAATGTTTTTTTTAGAAATAATTTCTGAAAAAGGAAAAAAAATGTATAGAGTGGTGGTGAGGGGTGTCGGGAGTGAAAGTGAGTTAGGAAGGTGGCGATGGGAGTGGTGGTGGCTGTTGGGGTGGGAGAGGGGGAGGGGTGATTAGCTAGGGGTGTTCGCGGTTCGCTTTGAATCGGTTTTGAGGCAAAAATCATCCGATCTAATCATTACGGTTTTATTATTTCATCATCCGGTCGGTTTTGATTTTTTTCAAGTCCGATCCAATCTGATCCAATTTAAATTGGATCGGATCGGATCGCTTTTCGATTTTCTAAAGAGACAAATAAATATTAGATATAAGTGATAAAATTATGAAATAATAAAAAATATTTTTATTGATACTTATACTTATTAAAATAAATATAAAATTATATTAAAAGAAGGACACGAGACATGAACACCAATTTAAAACTATTTTTAAATTGATATATTTATAGAAATATTAACATGATATTAATTAGATAATGAAATCATAAAAAGTATATTAGTATAAGTAATTTTATAAATATATATGTTTACAAGAATAAATATATGATTATTTTATAAGTAATAATATATGTATATATAAGTTCGGTTTGTATTGGATTGGATCAGTTTTCAACATAGGATCCGAAAATCAATCCAATCCAATAATTTTTTTTATTTTTTGTGGATTTCAGTTTGATTCAGTTTTCGATTTTTCGTATCAGTTTATGCGGTTTTGCATTGGATTGGATTGGATATGAACACCCCTAGTGACTGGGGAGGGTAGTTTGGGAAAAAAATTCAAAAAATGTGGGGTGGGGTGCGGATAGCAAAAAAAGGGTGCTAAAATTAACTTATGGATCAAAGAAAGGGGCCATAGGAATTCCATTACGAACTCATAGGCCAACCGACATTTGAAGAAAGTCGTCTCATACCAAAAGAATATTTGCATTCTGAGTTGATAAAGCATAGCAATAGGAACATTTATTTGTTAAAATATATTCCATATTTAATTAATTTTGGGGATTGACATTTATTAATTATTAGACTATTAGACTATAATTTTTTGAATTATTAATATGAGTTTAGTATACATATACGGTCAATATAAAAGAATTTTACATAGATATTCAATGATATGTTGTTCGTTGTCATATTATTTATTGAATTTAATAATTCATGGGTGTCATATTTATTAAATAATGTGACGACACATCATTATATGTATGTGTAAAATATTTTTTAACTGAAGGTGTATTGACAATAGTTGTAACAAAAAGCGACAAGCTCAATTTAAAAAATTGTAATTTAATTTTGATCAGGTCAAGAAAGATAGAAAATACCATCACTGTGTTCTATTGTGTCCTACTCCTATCTGAATTCTGCAGGTTCTACTTTCTCCCATACCCTTTTAAACACAAATTATAATGGGGGACAAATTAAGGAGCCATTGAGTTAGTATATATGTTTTTTTTTTATTTTTTGTTGTAAATATAGGGCATTCATTCTTCTTTATAATGAGGCTATATATATTGATATAGTGCTGCCATACCATACCACATTATTACTAGCATTGAACAGTTTGGCTGCAGTTGCAATGGCAACAAAGAAGCAGTTTTGAATTATTGTAAGCAAATCTGAAGTAAATAATTGGTTCCTGGTGACTTATAAATGGGATGGTCTTACCACCATCCTTCTCTCATGAAGTTAAATTTGTCTTCTTGTCGTGCTCGATCTTAGCATAATAAATTCCCCAATCCCCACCTGTACCACTAAAATGTTGAATATTTGTGGCTTCTTAATGGTGATAGGTAATGCGTCCATGTCTTTCTCAGTCGTTATTATTGAGTTATTGTGGGGGTAATATATCACATCAATTCACTGAAAAGACCTACACTTCGCGAAAAAAAAATCCATGTATGCAGTGCTTCATTTTAGTGTCCCTTAGAACTAGTTTTAACGATCAAACGGTAATTTATAGTAATGAAAGTGAATTGTGACTTAAGTGAATTTTAGAGATTCGAATAGTGGAGCCGTTATTTTTAGGAGGGCTTTACTTAATCATTACCGATCCATTAAATCCATAATTATGTCTTTGAGAGATTTCTAATAAAAAATAAAATAAAATGAACTTTAACAAAAAAAAAATTTAAAAGAGACTGAATTTGGGAAAGGAAGAGGGAAAAAAAAAATAAAAGATCAGCCGATCATGAAGTGGCATGTCGGGCTACCCAACTCGGTCCAATGCGGTTGACGGACTTTATTAGACTGAATTAAAAAGCTCGGGAGTTATTCAGATTTCTAAAATAAATATCTGAACCCTAAATTTTTGTGGGTAGCCCGATTTTTTTTGGGTTTTTACAGGTATAGTAGACTTTATCGGGTTGAGATAAAAAACTCAAGAGTTATCTACAAACTTTCTTATAAATTTTATTTTGTGGAAATTCCTACAAATTTATTTCATGTATATTTTCTTATGATATTTTGTTTAAGATTTTCGTGTGAATTTACTTGCTACATATATTTACGTACAATTTGTTTTTAAAAGATATTCTTGTCATTTTTATGGAAAATCTCTTCCAAATTTATTTCCTTTAAATATTCTTAAAACTAGGGAATTTCCTACAAATGTTTTTTAGAGATTTTTATTAGAGATTTTTCTACAAAAATAATTCACATGAAATATTTACAAAAAAAATTCAAAGAATATTAGGTGTTGAGCTGCACTGGCTTGCATCAACTAAAAGGTATTGAATTATATTCAAATAATCATGATTTTTTTCACACTCAAATTAATAGACTCACCTCTACACTCAATTTTTCTTTCTATTTCTCTCTTCTTTTTCCATTACACCAATTATCACATATTTTACTTTCTATCTCTTCATTTCTTTTTTCTTTCTATATCTTTCTTCCTTACATTCCCAACACTCAAAATTTGAATATGAAAAAAATATTTTTCGAATACAAATTCTTGCTAATGATTCATTTCTAAATTATATGTGAATGTAATTGCAAGTATTCATTAAGATTATTTGTAAAAATGAAGTATGTGTTTCAACATGAAAAATAGAGTGTGTTTGGTAAAATATTTTAACTAGATGATCAAAAGCTGAAATAAGTAAATGAAACTATTTCATTACTATTTGATAAGGTAACTTTTTAGGTAATTATTATTAAAATAAAAAACTCCCCTATGTAGATATAAGAATTATGTTCTTTGCCCTTGATAGTTATGATATAACACATATATTATAGCTTCAATATTTGTTCTGTTTTTAGAAAACCAAATTACATAATATCTTTTTATGATTGTTTCGGACCAAAAAAAGCTCTTAATATGCGAATATAGCCGTATAAAGTGAATATTCGTTCCAAATTATATAGTGGTCGACACAGCTCACCCACCAATATAATTTAGGATTGAATAACATCATAACATGCATGATTTTTTTTGCAACTTTTAGCATTTCGTGTTAAGTTCTATACACAAGACAACGAGTCTTTTTGGTCAAATTCCATTTATTTAGCATTTTGGTAATCCCTTCCTAGTTGGTTCTGTTGTATTACAAAAAGGATGATGTTGAGTTGGAGATGAGTGGAGCGAAACAAAATGGGAAAAGAGTAAAGGAAAAATTACAACCAAATTAGAACCAAGTTTAGAAATAACCAATAATATTGATGGGTTAAATTTAGAACCAAGTTCTTCTAACACAACCTAGCTTCTCTTACACAATCATCGATCTCTCTGCACCATGTTAATTTCCACACCCCACTCACCATTACACCAGACACGTATACCAACCTCAAATATTTTACACTTCCTATTTTATAAAGTTATACAACTTTGAGAAATTTTCCTTATAATTCCCTAACCACACACATCCTCCTACAGTGCAATAGATTGTCACCATCACCTAGAACTCTCACCATGTGATTGTCTTCAAAGTTCAAACCAACCGCTTCTCTCGCCTGCACCACTCATTTTCCAAATTAATATCTCCACTAGTAAGACTCTTTGTTAGTCATATTTCACACAATATATATCCTTCACCTTCATTTTCCTAACAATGCAAGGTTAGAGAAGCTTCTAAGTTTTTTATGTCTAACCCCCCTTCTAAGTATTTTTTTTTCTTCACCAATGATTTATTTCATTTGGAAAATTACACTCACCTCCCCTGAGGTTTGTCTAAATGACAAAGACCTCCCCTCTAGTTTTTAAAATGTAGAAATCTCCCTTCTCATTGACACTATGAGGATTATCTAGCGATATTAACGGGATGGAACATATTATACACTACCTGCATTCATACCTACTAAAATTAACAGACTCATGCGGGTAACGGATATTCACGAGCATACATTAATATTTAAGTATTCAAAATTTATAGAAAAAAGAGAGAAAATGATATATAATATATTATGATATCATGTTATATTAATTTTATATAATATAAATAAATATTATATAATATTATTATAAGTTAATATATTGAAAATATTATTATAAAATAATAAAAATAAATTTTATCTCATCATAAAATAATAAAAAATCTTAATATTTTATCATATTTAATAGAAATATATTTTAATAACTATGTGGGTACCTGCGAGATGAGTTGTCCACACTCATTTAATAAATATGTTGGTACTAATTGCTGGTATATCGACAAATATCCACAAGTACGGGTTTTTTTTTATTATATGGCTTTAGGCAAGGAAGGTGAGTGCATTCCAAAAACTAGAGGGGTATCTGTCATTTAGACAAACATCAGGAGAGATGAGTGCAATTTTCCCTATTTCATTTGCTATACATAACCTCCCCGTCAAGCGCATACACATTCCTATCAACAACAAAAGTAAACTCATTTTCATTTATGATATCTCCCATTACCTTCCTTATTTCTCGCGGTTAATTGCACTTACCTTGTAAATGCATTCTCTGAGTATGAGGGATATTGGACTGTACTGCCCAAGTAGGGGTGGAAATAGGCCAGACCGTTCGACAGAGG
Source organism: Sesbania bispinosa (assembly GCA_026901365.1). NCBI lineage: Eukaryota > Viridiplantae > Streptophyta > Magnoliopsida > Fabales > Fabaceae > Sesbania > Sesbania bispinosa. The sequence goes on along the minus strand of QLOH01000095.1, from coordinate 1,742,626 downwards.
CCTACGACCCAGCCTACTTAAGGCCTAGTTTGGCTCGGCTCGTTTAATAAAAATGTCAAGTCTAAGCTTTTGAAAAAGCCTTTTTAATTAAATAGGTCAGGCTTAGGCTTTTTAAAAAGCCTATTTGGCTTGACAGACTTGCCTATTATAAATAATACTATTTTTTATAAATAGTTAAATATTTTATATATAATAAATATTATAATAATATATAATTTTTTAAATTCTTCTGTTGGCCTATTTAGAGATAGGTTTATTGTCCTATCTAAACGTACATGTTAGTGACATATATATTTACATTATAAAAAAGTAAGTATTAGTTTGTAAGTGCACTGACCTATTTAGAGACAGATTTATTGACCTGTTTAAAGGTCATGATATGAAATGGACTTTTAATCAGGCTAATAGGCCAAACAAAGCTTTGAAACAGGTTAAACCAGACCTAAAAAAATGGCCTATATATGACAGGTAACAGTCAAGCTTAGGCCACAAAAATATAATGCAGGCCAGGCTTGGGCCCTGCAAAGCCTAGTTCGGCTCGGCCTACTTCCACCCCTATCCACATGCCCTATAGTGGATTTTATCCTTTACGAAAAAATGGCAAAGAAGGATGTGTTACTCCATTGAGGCAACTGTCCACTTTCATAAAATTCTTCAAAAGATCTACATATGTCACATTATATAAAAATCTTATATATTTATATTTTGATATATTTATTAAACCTATATTCACTGTATTTTTATGAATTTTTTAGATTTTATTTTGTGGAAATTAAATTTATATATTTTCATGAATTTGTATTAAATTTTTTTAAAAAATGATCAGGTCCAGTTTTATTTAGATTAGATTGAAATTAAAATAAATTTATATTTTAAACTAAATTAATATGACAATATTATAAAAAAATTAAATTAAATTAAATTAAATTAATTATTTTGATTTTTTAAACGCAGGTGTAGTAAATTGAGTAAAAAGTAAAATTTGGGGATAATGATAATTTATTTAAAATTGTGTGAAGAATCGATTCTTTATCAATTTTTGTATGTATGTTTTTAAACTATGTCAAATAGTGAGATTTTACTGAAATTTATATATTTATAAAAAAATAAGCATAAAAAATTCTACATATATAATAAGAGATCAGGTAAGTTTTAATATAGATATATATAGTATCATATAATCAATTTCCAACCGAAACAAAAAATATAATCAATTTCCAAGTGGTACACTAATGCTACAATGCGCTGCAGCTGCTAGACATTATTGAAGACTTTTATTTTTAGCTTGTTTATTTGCAGTTAAATACATTACAGAATTAATTATTTCATAAAATTTATTTTAAATCATTTCCGTCCAATATATTTCATAAAACATATATCATTTATTCTCAATAATTGATTTTAAAATTATTTCTATATATTTAATGATAAATCAAACAGACATTGTTAATTTCAAAACACAAATCTCAAGAGGTAAAAGCTTAGTGTATATTTATTTTTCCATCCGAAGAATTTACATTTTTTAAAAAGAAGGTACTCATTATTTTGAGAAAATGTGCTTCAAAAAGAGTGTTTCTCCCTTTGCAAAATTTGGAACGGAGAAACAAACATGCTATTAAACTCATACGTTAGCTGTATTGTCTAGCTAGGAGTGTGATATTTTTCACAAGCATATATAGAATTTATAGATATTATTGATAAAAGCTCGATCAATATATTATAATATTAAAAATATAATCCTATTTAACATGCTTTCTACTGCCACTACCATCCAGCCACATGATTTAGACATAGGGATTGCAAGACGTACGACTATTATTATATAACTTTATGACAACTTGAGACTTGAGAGTTGAGACTATCCACACGCCTAAAATCCTTCTACAAAATGAAGGTTTCTACTTCCCCGTCCGGCCGTCCCCCACACGCTGCCTCCAATATGGAGACATTCTTAAGCATATACCTAGTTCATCAAAATTAGGTTTGACTATTGTTTTTGTCCCTTTTTATATTGCACCAAAATGCACTTATAATTTGTATATTGCATCAAAATGCGCATTAAAATATGTTTTTATGTTAAATATTTAAAGTACCGTTGTGTAACTCATAATAATTTTATCTAACTTATTAGATTTTCGACCCATGCCTAACTCATTCCCAAAAGCTAGCTTCTAGGGTGGGGATTACCTAGATTTATATACTTTAATTTGGTCTTATCTCTAGTCAATGCGGTACTCTCCAACACACCCCTCAGACCCAGGGCTGGACATCTGGATCTAAGATAGGCTCTGATACCATATTAGATTTTGGACCTAGGCCTAACTCAACCCCAAAAGCTAGCTTCTAGGGTGAGGATTGCCTAGACCTATATACTTTAATTTGGCTTTATCTCTAGTACGTCAATGTGGGATTCTCTAATACAACTCAAGTAGAGGGTTATCGCTATATACTTGATGATAACTTTCACTTTTAATTTCTTAATTAGTAAATTTTTTTACAAGGAAGGCAAATAGGCAATGAGTTTGAACCTTGAACTTCACTCTAAATTACTCAAACCCCCACCAGTAGACTAACCCTAATACTTACTAACCACTCTCATATTGATCATTTTTTATATTTAATGAAATGATTTGTTAGAAAAAAATTATCCATCATTCATCAACTAGAGCTGATAAATTGGGCTAGTTTGACTGGACCACTCTGCAAAAATCTTGGGCTTGAACTTTTATTTTAGAAGTCTGAATAACTCCCAGATTTTTTAGTACGTCATGACTGATAAAGTCCGCTACTCACAAAAGCTTGCAAAAACTCACAAAAGCATGCAAAACTTACAAAATAGACCGGGCCTTTATTTTAGAAATCCCAATATATAACTCCTCGAAATTTTTAGCCAATCCTGTAAAAGTCTGCTATCCACATCGAACTAGGCTGGGTAGCCCGAATTAATAGCTCTACCATCAAGTGAAATTTACTAAGGTGTCGTTTGGGGTGGTTGCCAGTTTTCGGTTTTTGGTTTCGAAATCCAAATTTGAAAACAAAACGTGTTTGGATAAAATGGGGTTAAAATGATTTTTACACAAGTTTCAAAACCATGAATTCCCCTTACTTTTCAAAACAAAAAAAAATGTTTTATGTTTTGTGTTTTCGATCTGTTTCATTCTTTTCTCTCTCTTCTCTCTCCTCTGTTTCTCTATCCTCTCTCTCTTTTGTTTTTCACTCCTCTCTCCTCTCTCTTGTTTCTCTCTCCTATCTCTCCTCTATTTCTCTCTCCTCTGTTTCTCTCTTCTCTCTCTCCTTTCTCTCTCTCTCTCTTATTTCTCTCTCTTATCTCTCATCTATTTCTCTCTTGTTTCTCTCTCCTCTGTAGATAAAATAACAGAGAAACAGAGGAGAGAGGAGAGAGAAACAAGAGAGAGAGGAGAGAGAAATAGGATAGAAACAAAGGAGAGAGGAGAGAGCGAGGAGAGAGAGAGGAGATAAAAATAGTGGAGAGAGAGACGGGAGAGAAACAAAGGAGAGAGAGGAGAGAGAATTATTCCTGTAATGCATATAACTGAAAACCAATATTAAAAAAATGAAACTGGAAACCATATAAAATTGAAACTGAAAACTGGTTTTAGTCTTAAAATTTCCGAAACTAAAAACTGGTTTTGGTTTTTAAAATTTTCAAAACTGGAAACTAAAAACCACCCAAACAGGCCTAAGTTAGTGTTTTATTAGTTAAGATACATTTAGTACACTTTGTTTGATGTTTTAGTTAAAGAATAAAATAGTTTATTTACTATACACTGACAATGTAAAAAGTTTTACACCATCGTCCATTGGTGTGTTGTCACATCAATTAATAATGATATGACACTTCATGTGGTATTAAATTCAATAAATTAAATGATGTGGCAACACATCATTGGATGACGGTACATACTTATTACATCCTAAATAAAAAATATTAATAAGTGGTCCAAGGACATTATATTAAATTCTTTTTAATAAGGTCATTTAAAACATATTTAGTTAATAATTAAGAACATCTTCATGAAAAAGTTTTCACTTTATTTTTTAACTGATATTCTTAATGCCCTGAAGACAATAATTAACCTTCATATTAAAGTAATGTCTATTATGTACTGTCTTTAAAAAAATGATAATTTCAGTTTTAAATTTGTTAACCTTATATTATCAACTATGTACATTTATTATATTTTTTATTTAAATTAAAATATATACGCAGATAAATTACGAAATATTTTTTTTGATGAATAAATTACGAAATATTTATGAAGTTTTATTTTAATGAAAGCTAAGAATATTTTTGCTGTTGGAATACAAGTGGCTCAAACTGGAGGTGTCGAAGCAGGGACCAGAGTGACATCAAGTCTATCAAAGAATAGAGCTTGAAATTCCATTCACGACAGACAAACTGCAATCATTGTAAACTTTTCCCCGAAAGATGAAAAGCTATGATCCTTGTTTGCCTCCAATTCCAAAGGCTACAAACTAATGAATTCATAATTTATTTAAGAAAAAAAAAACGGCAGTTTAAGAATCCACATTGGCTTCCGATCTTGTCATGTCCGGAATCTTGGTTCCTCTACGTCAGTGATGGTCCTTCTTCTCCTACATCTATTCTATGTGGCCCAATCCCATTATTTCAAATCAATGTTCTTAATTAATACATGTTATTTGACCAAAAAAGAAAAGAAAAATTAATACATGTTATTCCTTTCAATATTTTAATTCAATTTTGATTTACATTCCTTACTTATTTAAGTTGTTGATCATATTTAGGGGTGAAAGTAAGCTGAATCAAGCTATGTTTTGCAGGGTTTAAGTCTGACATGCATTATATTTTTGTGGTCCAAACCTGACCTGTTAACTGTCATGAGTCACTTTTTAGGCATGGCCTAGCCTGTTTCAAAACTCGGTTTAACCTATTAGCCTCTTTAAAATCTTATTTCATATTATGACTTTTAAATAGGCCAATAAATCTATCTAAATAGGCTAGTGCGTTTACAAACTAATATGCTTACTTTTTTATAATGTAAATATGTCATTGATATATATACCTTTAAATAGGTCAATAAACCTGTCTCTAAATAGGCCAACGGGAGAAATTAAAAAATTATATATTATTATATTATTTATTATATATAATACATCTATATATTTATTAAAAATAATATTATTTATAAATAGGCCAATTTGTCAAGTCTAATAAGCTTTTTAAAAATCCTAAGCATGACCTATTTAATTAAAAAAACTTTTTCAAAAGTCTAGGCTTGACCGTTTTATTAAACAAGCTAAGCCAAACTAGGCCTTAAGTAGGCTCAGTCATAGCCCCTAACGAGTGGTCTGACATATTTCCACCCCTACTGATATTAATTGTAATCCCTAACATTGATTATCTCCATTAAGAGTCTGTTTGTTTTGACGTTGGAACCATGTAAAATCATGATTTCATGGAATTGATTTTAAATCATTTTCGTCCAACGTGCTTCATAAGACGTGTATCACTCATTTCAACCATTGGTTTCTAGACTCAATTCCACTCAACTGTAAATCAAACGAACACTAACTTGTTGACTTATTTAATAGACTTCCACATTACCTTTTAGTGTTGGTCGGATCTCACCAATTTATTAAAAAACTAAATCCATTATAAACTTGATAAAGCTAATTAATATTAGAGACTATGATTAAGACATTTTAAAAGTTAAGGACGAATACCAAAATTTATAAAAAATATAAGAACGAAAAATAGGGGTGGCAAAACGGGCTGACCTGTCTTGACTTGTCCCAGCCCCAGATCAGCCCGCCAGAAAACAGGACGGGCTGGGCTGGCCCTAAATGAAAAATGGACAAAAAATGTCAGCCCAGCTCATATTTAAATGGGCTCGCCCTTATAATAGAGCGAAATTTAAAACGAGACGGGTTGGGATGAGTTAAACAGGTTAGACCACCCAAAAAAATTACAAAAATAGAAAACATAAAAAAAAAATAGTAAAAGCATAAAATTAATAAATTAAAGTATTAAGAAAATAAATAACACAGAAATATGCATTGAGTTTTCTCTATACTAAATTACATATCTATGAGGATGCTACAATATTTTCAGTTGTAATTAAAAATGGCTCTAAAGGAATGACAAATGTGTAATTCATGTAATAACAACCAGTGAAGTAATTGTCTCACCCAAGTTAATCTAAATCATGACAAGTCAATTCATAGCTTGTAAATGGAAATACCAAGCTTGTAAATGACAAGTCTATTGAAGTAATATCTTTTGGGTGTAGAATCCTAATACTAATGACTTGAAAGCATCATTCTCTTATATGGCGCTGTTTTTTTCCTAATAAATTTAGAAGAACGCATTATGAACAAGCCTGGTTTGTGTTAGTAGTTTTCAAAGCAAAGAGCACAATTAAGAACCTTACGTTGATTATTTTTATCGCCCTCCCAATGTCATTAACACTTAAACTCTAACGCCATGGATAACCACATGACCTATGTATGAGTGCACATTTGGTATTGGGTTTGACAAAAAATCATCACTGCATATCTCAGTCGATCCCATCATTGGATCCCTGCAAGGGCGGAGGCGCGTGAAGGAGGAGTTGTTGCCTGTTGTAGGGACGACGTCACGCGGAGGAAAAAGAGCTACTGCCTACTGTAGGGATGGCGTTGCACGGAGAAGCTGCCGGGATGCAGCGCCCATGGAAGTTGCAGGGACTAGGGGTGTAAAAAAAATCCGCACTTGCGGATAAAATCCGTCACCAATCAGGTTCGGGTACTTAGAAGGGTACCCGCGGGTGGCTCTTAGCGAGGATTTTAAATACCCGCATATAAACGGGGGACGGGGGCGGGTACTGAGGTACCAGTTCCCGCGGGTACCCGTGTATATGAAATTACACATATACCTTGACATATATATATAATATTAATTAATATACTAATATTTTTTAAACCTAACTCATTTGAAGCATTTATGAAATTTGTTAACCCTAGCAGTTGTTGTTCCGCCTCTCCCTTGAAAGTAGAGATGACAATTGGACCCAGACCCAATGGGTACCCGCAAAAATTACCCACAACGGGTAGGGTAATTACCCATCAAATGGGTCTGGGTCTGGGTAATTACCCGCACTTTTTAATGGGTACGGGTGCGGGTACGGGTACTACCCTACCCATACCCGCACTTATATAATATATATAATTAATGTAATTTATATACATATGATTTATATATATATTTATATTGTTAATTAATATTTTTCCCAAAGAACATTAATATATATTACTAATTTAATTAATATATATGTTAATATTTATTATAGTCACAAAAAAAATTAATATATATATTACTAATTTATTTACTTTAAAAGTTATAATTTTGTCCTAAACAATAAAATAGCAAAACATGAACTAATTTTTATTTCTCCTCCCATTGTTTTAATCTTTCATCCACTTCTCATGCCATAGTTGTTTTATAGGTTAAACCTGGATGGTCTACAAATTATTTTTCATTTATTTTTAATTATTTTTTATTTTTTAATCAATTTATTATTTTATAGTAAATAAAAGTGCGGGTAATGGGTACAGGTACGGGTACTTGAGTACCCAGCGGGTAAGGGTACGGGTATTAGAATCACTACCTACGCGGGTATGGATATGGGTCCGGGTCTGGGTATTTTTTTTAAAACGCGGGTATGGGGACGGGTACTATAGTACCCTACCCAAACCCTACCCATTGCCATCCCTACTTGAAAGCTAAATCTCAGGCTCAGCCCCTTTCCCCCGACCATCTGTTTCGTCATTCGTGTTCGCACTGTCCTCCACCATCCCTTCTTCGTCTGCGTCGTCCTCCCTCCTTCGTTTGTGTCTGCGTCTCCGGTAACTGGTTCTCTGGCGCTGCTGCTTGATCTGGGTCGCTGCTGCTGCTTGATCTGCTCCGTCTCGTCTGCATCTGTTGCTTGATCTGAGGAAGGAACATCACCATGTTCTAGGTATAGTAGCAATGAAAGAAGTAAAGGTGAGTGTTCTTTTTTTTTTTAATTTTTTTACTGTTATTGATGTTGCTATTAACATTACTTTTGTGTAAGCTTCTACTGGAAAGTTTGTTAATTTAGTAAATTTTTTTACTGTTATTGATTGTATCTATATGTGATGTGATGCCCTTTTGCTTTTGATAGTGGAGAAGAGTGTATTTGTTGATAGATGGAACATTCATGGGAAGATATGTGTGTTTGTATCTTGATTGTATCTATATATGATGTCATTTTACTGTTATTCTGATAACCCTTTGGTTTGCTTGGGAAATTCAAAGTAAATATACGATTAATTGGCAAGGTATGAGTGAGTGGGGATACCATAGAAATTGAGGTGAGGTGTGGTGTAGCCTTCACTCCATATGGTCTGCTGCATACATATTTATGTATATATGTACAATCCATTTTTAAAGCATATATAAACGATGATATATATAGGATATATTCTTATTCAGGCAATTCAGCTATTATTATTCATTGTTATTCTTATTTTTTTATTTCCTCTTTCATATTTATAGTGGTTGTTTGGATTCTTATTTTTGTTTTGTAGAAACCGTGTGAGCAAAGTGGTGTTATAGGTGTGATCAATCCTAATGGTTAAAGAAATTTGGTATATTTAATGTTGTTTGAATAATGTTTGGATTTATATGTTATGTAATAATTTTTATTTAGAATTTTGGGGACTAAATGTATTGATTTTATTTTTAAATTTTCCTTTTGTTAGATGTAATGAATTCACGTTTTTTAAGTTTCCTGAATTATTCAGTCTTTAAATATTTTTTTAAGTTTTCTGATTTTTTTTTGTATTTTAAACAAGTACCCATGGTTATCCACGGGTATCTAATACCCGTTTAAAATCCGCTAAACGAGTACGGGTATGGGGCGAGCACGAGGCACAATTTTGCCCGCGGGTAGCGGGTAGCTACTACCATTGTCCGCCCCACCCCGTTGACATCCCTAGCAGGGACGCAGACCAGATCAGAGAAGAAGGACCGAACCGGATCGGAGGATGGACACGACGGTGACGCGCGGAAGAGGGACGAAGAAGCTGAAGAGTGGACGTTGCGGAGGTTGAAGAGGGCATCCGCACACAAGGGAAAGAGAAACACGATTTCTAAACTAAAGAGAGTGAAGGAGGAATACTAATAATTGTTTTGTCGTAGCCCTAATTTGATTTAATTCTAATTAAAAAAAATTCACCTCCATTTGTCCAGTTTTTTTATAAATTTATTTTTTTTATTTTTGACCAACCCGAATACTCCTCCAGCCTATTTTAGAACGACCAGGGCGGGACGGGCTAGATGGGCCAATGGGTTAGAAGTCCCCAACCCAGCCCTATAAAATTGATGGGTTGGCCCGTCAGGCCAAGCCCGTTTTGCCATCCCTAACGAAAAACATATTTTACTCATATATTAATCAAATTTTTGCAAAATAAGTTGTTATGTGAGTCCTTAAAGTATTACTAAATCTAACAAACCTCCCAATTGAACAACATAGACACTTAATTAAACAAAACAAAAACTCTAGATTAAAATGGTTATGAAAAATGTTATCAATGAGCAAGCATTTACATCTAATGGTTCAATCATGAGATTACAAGCACCTCAGCAATGTAGAAATTCATACTTGATAACAATATTGATGTCATACATGTTAGATTCTCATACATATATAACCTTGCGAAATGTGGAATGTCGGACAAAGGAAAAGCACAACCAAATTGCATTCACCAATATAATTAAGTAACATTCCAAAGAAAAGGCCCTAACATCCATCTAGGATGCATACTGAGTTTCAAAAAAATTAATATATCTTAGCACAACAGAATGACATTGAGTACTAAAGTCTTAAAGAAAATGTCATTTGATCATGCGCACAACAATATATGACAATACAAGGTCAGTAAGCCTCAAGACACAATAACAATGTAAATATTTCCACTAATTTGATATATCACAAAAACATTATGATTCCCATTAAAGTCAAGTAGCATATAAAAATACTCTAATGGTATAAAATTTAATGGTGGGATTCACAATTCCATGGCAATATACTCGATGTGAGTCCAAGGTTAAAAAACTTTTTCTTTTCATGAATGAAATCATAAATTGGAGATAAGTACATTATTGTAAAACCACCAAGAGAAGTGATTACAAAACATAAATATGAAACCCAATATATGATTATCCACCAAACACAATGTTAAACAAAAATTTGGGTTTCATAATTATCTACATACCTTGCATACAAAACTAAGAAGATAATAAGTGTCCACTTTATCAAACTTGAAATACCATATTGTTTAGAGACTTATTTCAGCCTATAAATAGACTTCCTTAGCCTTTAAAACCAAGTTTTCTTTGCCTTTTTCAACAAAATCATCAAGCTAGAGTATATAAACATCCTTAGCTAAATATATTTAGTAAAGTCATTTTAACATCCATATAGATTATTGGTCTTAAAGGTCAACTTGCACCTAACTTACTAGTAATACCACAAGATTCCAAACATAATTATGAACCATGGAAGCTAATTTCATCATGCATGACATTAAGCAAATCAAAAGCAAGACATCCAAAAATAGCCCTATAATATGATAAGATCGTCATTATGATTTTAAGTTCAAACTTGTGTTCTTAAAGATACACAACATATTGGGATAAAAGCTAGAGTACTATATGAGATTTCCTCAATTTAGCTTTTTCAGCAATGCTATTATGTTTTTATTCATTAATTTAAAGTGCCATTATATTATCTTCTCGTTGAAGATTTTGATTATCATAAGGAGTAACTGAAGATTTTGATAACAATCGGTGTAGCTGCCAATATTATAAGCACACACCTACAAAGATTTCAAACCAATAGTTATTATTAATGTTTGAGCAGAGTAGCTGGTCTGACCAGGATTATCAAATCTGATGGATGGTATGGCGGGCTGAAGTGCTTGATCAATACGAAACTCCAGTGCATCGAACGGTGGCTAGGTATCTTGCAAATGGCACTCTGACACTCAATTCAGTGCAAGCTCAAGGAGAGTGGTAATTTTTTGGGATTAGTGCATATATGTCTTGTCACAGTAAGAGGGATATTTGTAGGAGGAGTATTCAATGCGGTTGGACCCCCATTTTGAAGGGATCAGGTGCAGCTGAGGTACATGCATTGCCCTCTAGGGATGCCTTAGTTGTACTGTCTGACTTAATTGGACTGACTCCAAGATTGGTTTGACTTCGCAGTTCACCTGTTGGGCTAGTACGTGTGGCCTAATGCCAAAGTGGGTTTGGTCCAAAACACTTAATTATAATTCCATCCTATTTTTTTCATAGAGTTAGCTTTTGAACAAACCGAAAAGAAAATTTTCTTTTTTAACAAGACTTACGTTAAAAATAAAGTTGAGGTAATTAATTATATACGCTTAAGTTCACATATACAGATTAATTTTTTTGTTTAAATCACAAAAAACATGTTTGGTTTAGTGTTAAAATGTGGTAAACTCATGTTTTTAATGTTAGAAATAGTTGTCCTGAGATAATTATTTTGAAATTATTTTTTTTACTGTAAATAAAATAGGTCTTCTTTTTTAAAAGGCGCAATTGTTTTTACCTTGCCAACTCGTGCAAATTCAAGACTTCTTTTTTGGTCAAATGCTATTTTTATGATATATCAAGTTATATATTTTCGTTCTCAGTGGCATGCACCAGCACAACTAATAAAAAATAAATAGAAAAAATATTTTTACTTATAAGGAAAAAGCGAGTGGACAGCAGAAGTGCAGAAAGGTCTTTTTTCTTCTATTTTTTTTTAAATCTTTTTTCTTAATCCATCGAACGCCTGGATTAATTAGTGCGAGAATGTTCTAGCTTAATTAACTATTTTTCTTCGAATCTTGAGTATACATTTGTATTAATGTTGAACTTTGCTTCTTATATTTAAAGCACCTTAATATGATAATTTAACAATGCTTAAAATTATGTTTAAGGAATTTTGAGACTTATTTCGAACAAAAAAAAGTTTTTTTTTTTTTATTCGTTCGTAACTTTGAATCACACTGATTTTAGACCCATTCAAGCAAAGGGGACATAATAAGCGCCTAAAATCTTATTTTAAGAAAAATTAAACTTATAATTATTTGAATCAATTGACATTGATAACAATTCAAGGACAATAAATTTTTAAATAACATAGGAGCCTACATGATAAATTAATGTAGATCGCATGATCATGCACAAAAACAAGCATTTTACCAAAATTAAAATAATGAAATTATTCAAGTCAACGCTTAATTTAATCGATTGAACTAGCTATATAATTTTTTTTATCACTAAAATTCTTTTGACCAAACTATTATAAACAAAATATCCTAAATAATTTTTTGTGATAAAAAGAAACTGTGTGTGTACTTTATACATTTTTTTAAAAAATAAATTACCATAGTCAACTGTTAATATAAATCCCTTGTGCTATAAAATATTTTTCCAATCTCTCTCTTTTCTTTTAAAACCAAATTTGAACTAGCTAGTTGATAGCAAATTAAAATGTAATCTACCAAAGTGTTGTGAGTCAGTTAACCATGTAAACTGAGAATGTGGAAAGAACTGGTTTTGATCCCCAATAAATATACTCTTAAGAAGGAGTGTCTTAACTGTAACTATGTGACGAATAGATTATCTATGATAATCATGTAGTTAAAAAAAAATTGAAATAGAATTTAATACGGTATTCAGGGGGAGAGGGAAGAGAGATTATACGCTATTAATTTCTATTGTTTTGAAAGTAATTTTGTGAAAATTCTGGAAATGTCTTTGCATTAGCCATTGGATAACATTATAGTATGCATTTACGCAGGTGATGTTAACGTGTTCTCAGTTTTTGTTTCAAAGATATGAATATGAATTATTGAACATTGCATCATTCTTGTAACACAGTGGGGAGTTGAAGAAGGCAAGGCCCAAATTGTTGCCTTCACGGTCGGTCGTCGTTGTAATTGTGATGCAACAAGAGACAGAATGAATGGCCGACATGGATTTGAGGGATATGAGTTGAGTAGGGTCAAGCCTTATGTGCACATATATATGTGCATTTTAGTAACCCCAGGACTCATTTGGGTGGTCCTCTATTAAATTTATGACATTTGGCAGACAGCAAACTAATGCAAGTTGGCAACACTTGTAGCAAAGAGAGGGTCCCAACGTACATATATGGACTCGATCAGTATTTTTTTTAACCACTGATATTATCCACAGAAGCAGTCTTATTCGAGCCGGGAACATTCACATCATGATGAAACTAACTCTAGCTCCCGGTGGGAATTTTTTTATCCACAAGACTCGAATAACCATAGATCTTGTTTAAGGGGAATCAAACATGTACCACTTGAACCAACCTCGTTGGTAGACTCGATCAATATACATATATATGTACAGTACCTTTTGTTTTATTATTATTTCAATTTCGTTTTGCATATATATTAATTTTATTATTTATGGGCATGATGTTTAATAAGTGAAATTTTTATGTAAAACAATTGATATGCATAGGAAAAATAACCAAAGAATTATATTTCTCTTACATTGATATATAGATTATGATAAGTTATAGTAAAGTAATTGATTAGGTGTGATCATAAGCCAGTTATATAGTACTCTCTAATATCTAAAATTTGAATAATTAATAGGAAAACAATTGTGAAAAGGCCTTTTTTTAGTTATATATATATCACAGTATAGTACGTACTGTCTCTAGAAAATCAATTTCACAATAATATTATTAAAAATATCTTAAAATAAAAGAGTACGTGTTTTCTCACTATATATATTTTGTGGAAGAACAATGAGAACAATATTGGAGAAACCTTTTTGAGAGAAAGTACTCAAACTTGGAAACCTGAAAGGGGGCTATTACCCAAATGGTCTTTGCCTTCATAATTAGCTTAGAGAATTTATCTGATCAAAATAAGCTGGGGCAAAAAGGAAAAAGATTGAAAACCACATGTTTGTGTTGTTATTGTCATAAGAATATTGGAGAAATTAATTAATATGTAACAGATGACAAAAGTGGAAGAGATTGCAGCACACGGATGCCTTCGTGTTAGTTTAATTATGTACTGCTCGATCAACTCGTTTGAAAAGACATGGATAAGGATAACTATATGAAAAATTCAAGTAGAATGCTATGAGCCTTTTGAATAATGGTACTTTTAGTTGTGTAGTTTCCATCCTGACACTCCACTAACTTTGCTGGCTCTTGGGGTGCTTGCGGGTAATAGGTAAATAATAATGATAGTTTTTTATCATAATATTTAAATTATATGTTTAATATATTTAAAGAAATTCGTTAGTTTATATAATTTTTTAAGTATTTTTTGGTTTAATTAAGACCACAAGTATTTTTTTATAAAAAAAATCGCTTAATCGAGAAATCTTTATGGGCGACAAAATTTTTCTTCGGAATATTTATAAAGAATGATTGAATCCTAAAAAAAAAATTGTTAATTAAGAAAAAAGATTATATTAAAACTTTTATTTAACAAATAATCTAAACCCATTTAACAAATAAGGTCTCACTCATCAAAATGACATTAAATATTAAAAAATTCTCCATATTGTATTTATGATAGAGAATTAATTGGGTTAATTTTTAACAATGCAGTTAATGAGTGTCTTAAATAAGAACAGATTAAAATCAATATATAGAAGGTTAAATTATTACATTAATTACATTAATTTATACTACAAGATCCGAAAATTTTCTATTATTCCATTAACACTCATTAGTATTTTCTTTTTTTAATTATGTAACTAAAGATTTTAATTAATTTTTAAACAATTTTTTATTATGGCTTAGTTAAATTTAAGGCTCCTAACCTCTCTTCTTAAGAGTGTGTTTAAATATTTTAGTGGTGATTAAATTCGGAAACTCTTTCCCACAATATTAACTCGTATTATCAACTGAGTCACAACTATTTGATTATCTACGTTTAATCAAATTTTTTTATAACATAAAACTGATTATGGGTTGAAATACCCATTGTACTCCCTTTTATAATATTTTTGGCTTATAAGAAAAACGTGAAAAATAAATTTTGCTAACATGTGTGAGAATCATGGAAATGGTTTTACATACACAACTTTAATCTATATTCATGGAAGTTTTTAATTTTTTTTTGGCTCTTTTATGTATAAGATAATAACAGTGGAAGCAAATAAATTATAACTTTGATATAAAAATAATATAAGGAAGAAAACGTATATTTTAATATAATGAAGTTATATATTGATACTGTCAAAATTTTAGGAAGGACAAGCATACTGCGCATCTTTTCCTTACGTAAAATTTCACGTTGTCAAAGTTCTGGTACAAGAATATTTTAGCTTAATGTTAGATGATAGTTTATTTTATCCTGCTATATATTAAAGGCTACATACGTTTAACACTAAATTATCACTTGGTTTACTATATTATAAATATTTTTCAGTGAAATTAATGAATTTTTATTAATATATATTATTAACATTTTTCTGTAATTTAGGGAAAAAAAATCGATCATAAATGTCTTGTATGTGACCAAACCTTTTTTTTTATGAGTTATGTAATGATTTTTCTTGGTTTGATATGTTTAAGAGTTGCATAGGAAAGTTAATTATTTTAAAAAAAATTAACAAGTTCGGTGAAAGTTTAGAGAAAAATCCACTTGACTAAAAGTTGATTTCATTAATTTTTATTTGTTTTGAATTGGTTTTAACCATATTAAATTAAGGTTTTTTAAAGCCGTATTAAAATTGTTAATAAAGATCGACCATCAATTTCTAATTAATTCTGTGATAAAATGAATTTTTTGGAGAGTTTAGGTAGATTTTTTTTGGAAATATAATTAGTTCATTCCCCACAATCTAAACATAGCATAAGGAAAAGCCATGTGTGTGTGCTTAATTTTCTTTCTAACAGCTAAGCACGTCGATATAAACCTAATTTGCTACCATCAAAGTCAAAATATTCAATGGGCCTGTGTGTGTACCCAACCAAGGAAAAACCATTACATAATTCATCAATAAAAGTTTGGTTATATATATATATATGTCCTCTAAAAAGCAATGAAGTGTTTTACAATCACCCCATGCCCCCAAAAAAAGGCAAGACAATGTTTGCGCTAATTAAAACACGGTTTAGTATTCAATTCCTTATAAGGAGTAATATTAATCTTTAAGCTGTTTCTTAATTTCCTCCGAATGCGAGACTAGTACTCTCTAACATTTGACTTTATAGCTACCCCACGCGTTTAATGGCCTGATTTCTTCACTCCTGTGCGATCTGCATGCGGCTAACAAATTAAAAAAAAAAATGAAGATATAAAAGCTAATTAATTAATACATATAAAAGAGCTAATTAATTTAATACTAGTTTGTCAAACAAAATAGTATTAGTAATATTGAAATAATATTCAACTCCAGTGAGTTTGGAAAACTACCAACTGATACGAAAGTTTAGACTCATGCAACACAGTCACACCTCTTAATCCTCTTCGAGGTTTTATTAATTAAAATGGATTACTATTAATTAATTAGTTATATATATATATTCGAAGTGATGATTAGATAAAACTATTTTATGAGTACTAACTTGGGATTTGAACCTCTAACGTTACTGTTAAAGTTGGTCTTGATCCAGTTTCATTGCGACCAACCACTATATTAGAGCATAGTTAGTTAATTAGTTTCTGAGTTAGTTGTTATTATTCTGTTATGTAGTTTTAGTTAGTTTGAGAGTTATTCTATTATGTCAATTCTGTTGTTCTGTTCCTTTCTTTTGATTGATGTACCACCGTATATAATCTCCTTTTAAGCTGAATGAGAAAGTAGAAGAATGATTTTTTCCCCTCGGATTTCGTTATACATTACGATAAAGGTACCTGTACATAATACATGACCTTACCATGTTTTTCCCATGTTGGGTTTACAAGGGAGAGAAAGCGAAAAAAAACTATGGACCCCGCGCTTTTAAGTGTTTTGAAGACATGTGGTAGGAAAGCAGTATGAACTGTTTTATGTACAATAATTATTACTCATAATAAATCAACAGTAAAATTTATAGTAAAACTGTAACATAACGACTAAATTAATATATTTTTTTCATTTTTGAAAGAACGAAATCATATAACTACTTTAAATTATAAGTATTAAAATCAAATTCACTATACTAAAATTGTATTGAAAACCCTTAATTAATTGGATCACCTATGATCGATGTGTAAAGATTCCTATACGGTTTGACTACGGAATGTCAAACTTGTTGCCTAGTTACAATTTACACTAGAACAATCTGCATTATGCCTTGTCAAATTAATTAATTGAACGTAACAGCTGTATATATTATATGAGTATGACACACACTTCTCCTAATTAATTACCGTGTGCATAGGGTGAACATAGAAGAACCAAGAATTAAGTAAAATGAAGGGTGTTTATTCAAAAAAAGAAAGAAATTTGACTCAACTGGGATGCAACATGCTGCTGCTGCAGCTAGCTAGCTAGCTATGTTTGATAATGTCAAAAGGCGCTGTCATTGACATTGTCGGGATCATGTCGTCTTACCCTTATAAATATGAAGCCCTAGTTGGCTATTATTTTCACCACATCACATCTCCAAAGTCTTCCAACAAATTAAAACCTCTGATCGATACTGATATATATCTCTCTCCCTTTGTATATCTGTCACTCAAGAACATGTTGTCTAGGAAGGTTAGTCATGAGTCTCATGGCCAAGACTCTTCTTACTTTCTTGGATGGCAAGAGTATGAGAAGAATCCTTATCACTCCATTCAAAATCCAACTGGAATCATTCAGATGGGACTTGCTGAGAATCAGGTAATTAGTTTATTTATTACTTAACTAACTAATTAAATTAAAGACACCATCTTAATTAATTAACTTAATTGAGGTTAATTAATTAATTAATTTCCTACTCTAGCTAGCCAGCTTTGCTATAGTTGATGTGGATATATATATCATAAATTTCCTCTTATTTTTGGTGAGAGAATTACTGTTATTTCTTTTACCTTGATATTATTAATAAAGTAAAAAATAAAAAAGGAAAACAACAAGTCCCATGTGGGGACATGCACAAAGACAGGACTAGAATATTTATTTATTTTACATTTTTATTTACAAGGTGATATTATGTGTGTTTGAGCTAGCAATCATTAACGGGTCGGGAGATGTCAAACACAATGATTTTCTTTCTTTCTTTTTTTTTTAACTCTGTGGTGGTGCACATATACATATTTGTGTGTGTGTGTGAATTAATGTATTGTTTCATTTCATTATTCTCTAGCTAGCTGTGTCTCTAACAAATTTGCTGGCAGCTTTCGTTTGACCTTCTTGAATCATGGCTTCGAAGAAATCCTGATATAGTGGGGTTGAAGAGGGATGGGGTATCGGTATTTAGAGAACTTGCTCTATTCCAGGACTACCACGGCTTACCTGCTTTCAAAAATGTAAGAGTTATAATTACTTTCTCAGTCTAAAATTAAAAAAAAAACCCTTTACTATGATACTGACATAAAATTTATGATTAATAATAAATAAATTAGAAGTTTGATGTACCGCAAATAATAATACATCATTTGTACTACACTTTACATTGAACTACAAAATTAAAAAAAAAAAACAAAAACATTTGACCGGTAGAACACGGTTTGCGGTACATCAATACTTTTCCAATAAATTATTTGATTCATTATAGTGTTTTACTTTCAAGCTTTCAAATTAGACTGATTTGTACCTAAAATAAATTAGATTTCCACATAAAAAAAAGAATAACTATTTCAGTGAGACTTCTTTCACGTTGTACATAACGTGTGCGCCTTGCTATTTTACGTACTTGAAGCCAACTACGTAAGAAGTGCGTTTGAAAAGGAGAAATGATATTTGTACATGTTGTACATGTACAACTTAGAGAGAGAAAGAGAGAATAGAGAGAAAAGAGAGAGAAATGTGGGATGTGATGAGTGATATGATGGAGAGAGATAGAGAGAAAAAATGTGTTGTATGAGTTGTTGTATGTTTTTTGTTGTATAAAAAACTTATCTTTTTGAAAAAAGAAGAAATCAACGACATTAATTGTGTTGACATGAGTTGCATGCATGCAAGACAAAAAAAATCCTCTAGCGTGAATTTTTAAATAATTAATTATTTAATCTGATATTTTAAAAATAAATATAAGATGACTATTGTATACATATATAACTTTACGATTTTTTTTAACCATATGTATCCCTACAAGGAACACTCCTATTCGAGACTTATTTACGTAATTTTTTATGTTAAATAAAGACGTAGCTAATATTAGTGCCTCCCATGGTTCGATTGATGCATGGTTAGTTGCACGCTTAATTTGTGTCTCTCTTTCTTATTTAATTTCTTTTATCTCTGGAATTTTTTCTGATATATACATGTTTTTATGTTACTTTTTGTACACCTATACTCTAGAAGAATTTTCTCTCTTTATCAAGAGACATGTTTGTTTTGACGTGACAACATACAAAGAAGAAAGATAAAAAAAAGAAAAAAGAAAAGAAAAAGAGATTAAAGTGTGAAAAAAAATTAAAATTAACTGGGCAATAATAATATAAGAATGTAAAAACTATGGATTCTGTTGTAATAACCCATTAATTTCAGCGAATGGTAATAGAAAAGAAGTAAAATCCAAGCTGATACTTATGGTAGCTTTTTATTTTAAATTGCCAGCCTAAAATCTTTATTTTTATTCCAGGAACTGGTGGACTTTATGTCAAAAATAAGAGGAAATAGAATAAAATTTGAGTCGGAGAAGCTTGTCCTCACAGCTGGTGCAACTCCCGCAAATGAGATTCTTATGTTTTGTCTTGCTGATCCAGGGGATGCTTTCATTCTTCCCACACCTTATTATCCTGGGTATATATATTAGTTAATTTCTTTAATTTCCATTATTTTGAATTATTGTTATAATATTGTAAGTGCATATTTCAAAACCATTAATTAATTTCATCTTACTATATAATTAACCTTGTATATGTTTCTCTTATTTTGGCAGGTTCGATAGAGATCTTAAATGGCGAACCGGAGTTGAGATTGTTCCCATGCATTGCTCCAGTTCAAACGGTTTCAGAATAACTTCCTCTGCTTTAGAACAAGCCTATCAACAAGCACAAAAACAGAACCTCAACGTCAAAGGTGTACTAGTAACTAACCCCTCAAATCCACTAGGCATAACCATGACCAAAACAGAACTTAACCACTTGGTTAACTTTGCAATTGACAAAGGCATTCATATAATAAGCGACGAAATCTACTCCGGAACAGTCTTCGACTCGCCCAAATTCGTAAGCATCATGGAAGTAGTAAACGACAGAAGTTTCGACAACAACGCTACCATTTTAAACCGCATTCATGTCGTTTATAGTCTCTCAAAGGACCTTGGCGTGCCAGGGTTTCGTGTAGGAATGATTTATTCCAATAACGAAATTGTCGTTGCTGCTGCTACCAAAATGTCAAGCTTTGGACTCGTTTCGTCGCAAACTCAGTATTTGCTTGCTAACTTGCTCTCAGACAAGAAATTCACTTTGAAATACATGGAGGAGACTCAGAGGAGATTGAAGAGGCGCAAGGAAATGCTTGTTTCTGGTCTCAGAAACGCAGGGATTCGGTGTTTGGAAAGCAATGCTGGGTTGTTCTGTTGGGTGGACATGAGGCATCTTTTAAGCTCTGTTAGTTTTGAAGCAGAGAAAGAGGTTTGGAAGAGGATTCTTTATGAAGTTGGTTTCAATATATCACCTGGCTCTTCTTGTCATTGCTCTGAACCAGGGTGGTTCAGGATGTGCTTTGCTAACATGTCAGAAGACACATTGCAAGTTGCAATGAAACGGATGAAGGCCTTTACAGACTCAACAAAAGTCTCTGCTGTCAATGGAAGTAGTAATAATTGCATGCAACGACAATCACTCACTGGTGCCAATTATTCTACACTAGGAGGAGGAGGGTCAATTGCCAAGTGGATATCATCCTGTGAATTATAGGAGTTCTGACTCTGTTTCCTAAGGAAAACTGTGCAGAGCTACTTTACCTTAACACAAAAAGAAATTTAGCACTAGATTTGGAAGTAAACTGTTTGCATTTTAAGAGATGCCTATAGTTTAGCTATAATGGTTAACTATAATGTAGTTAACAGATGTTATATAAGAATTATTCAGGGGTTTGTTTAGGTATTAATTTAATTGTGACAATTTACATCTATGTAAATGTGTGATGAAAAAAAAATAACAGTCCATATTATTTGTATGATTGTGTATTCTTCGGTTCTGTCTATGTGGCTGAAACGTGTATCTGAATTCCAAACTTGGTTAGTAATTATAGATAGATGGGTGCAGGCCAGGGGTATTCTCTTTCATATCTTCTACAGTATGAATAAAATAAATTAATGAAATGTAAAAGTATAACAAGTCTTAGAAAAATTGGTAAAGTGCCCAGAAATATATTGCCGGATAGGATAAAAACAAAGTGAGCTACTCGCTATCAAGTTATTTACTCTGTCTGTGGTTTGTCCTGCATGAAAGCTCCGGGTTCCCTAGCAGTTCTCTGCCCTCCACAATCCTGTGGCATATAAACTTGGAAGGGCTTTGCTCCGGTACCCTAATTAATGGAAGGGTTTTGGAACCCTTCTTACGTGGACCAATGGTAGCGTGCGTACGTTGATTGAGTCACGTGATATGACGTGATATGAAGAGTAATCAGTTTTTTCTTGATTGTAGTTTAGTCCTCCATAAAATAATATTTTTTATAAGTTATTAATATTAAAAAATCCTTTTTAAAAATAGAATGTATTAGAATTTCGAAATAAAGTAATCAGTATTTTGTTTCGTTGTTATGCTTGCTGTCTGTGCTTCATGTTCATGAGAAGCTTTCCAAGGAGTTGTCCTTCATCCTTCCTATCCTTGATCTTTCTTTCTGCATTCCTATCTTCATCTTTTCCATTTTGTTTGATTGACCGGGTAGTTTAATGGACGCGGTGGTCCTTTTTATTCGTGGGAATTAGCCATTGGAATTAGAGTTTTTGTTACCCATTTTGCGATTGAGGTTCTATTGATTCTCTCCCTAGGCAAATTTCGTCATAATCCTTCTTTTTTATCTGTCCATTCCCTCTTTGTTGATTTGCTATGGAGCTTAATTGAGGTTAATAGCGTTTTTTTTTGGAAAATTGGGATTAAGGTTCAGTTTGTGCACATTATTTCTGTTGTGTTGCTATTATCATCTCACAGATGGTTCACACCCTTCGAGAAGCAATTTTCTGCGCAGATGGAGCTGGAGATAGAGGTCAGGAGTTATGTATTGTGTGTTTCCCCCTGTTTAGTACCCTCTAGAAGAATTGAATATCTTTCTACAAGCTACTGCCTGGGCATCCATTTCTTGAGGTCTTAATGCCTTTTTCTTTTCGTTTCTTTTTCGGTTCCTCTAAGCACAGTAGCCAAAATTGTTACGCATTTTTTTAAGTGATTAGATTACGTTGGAAATGACAAAAAAGAGTTAATTAATTAGGTTACGTTGGAAATGAAAAAAAAAACATTTTAAATGCTGACTTGATAAAATTCGTTTCTTTTTCGGTTCCTCTAAGCACAGTAGCCAAAATTGTTTGTTAATAGATTATATTAACTTGAAAACAAAAACACAGTAACTTAATCATGAAATACAAATGCTGACTTGATAAAATTATATACTAATAAATAATGTTTTGAACCTATAATTTATTTATACCAATTAGAAATATTGACTTAAAATAACAATATATTAACTTTATCACAAAAAAATAAATCAGATTATTTACTTTAATAAAAATAGATAATGATTTTTATACATATAAATTTTCTATCTATTCATCTATTTAAAATTAATTCAAATGATCGATTATTAAATGATCTATTATTATACATATAATTGGTATTAAGTATATTGTTAAAAAAATAGGATTTTCTAAAACACTATATTTTAATTTTAAAAAACTATATTTACTATTTTAAATGACTACTAGGAATTTCTAAAAACTTTACAATAAAATAATTAATTAAATGCAAATTAAAATTAATAAATCAAATATTGGAACAAATAATCATTTTTTTTATAATTTTACTATATTTAAGAAGAAAAAAATTAAAATGAAAACTAAAATTTTTCCTTATTTAAATTAATGTAATTTTGGTGAATTATTTTCTCCAAAATAAAAAAAACCAATGAAAAGTGTAACACCCCAGCCTTGACATGCGGCCCAGGAATTCACTGGGCGTGTTAACTAAGCTTCATCCACCCCCCTAAGGTGAATTATTCCACGAAAGGAACCTTCCGCAGATTCGAACCCATGACCTAGGGACTTGGTCATAGATTCCTACAATCGACTACCAATTAAGCTACGCCTTTTTACGTAACACCCTAGCCTTGACCTGCGACCCAACTTCTAGCTAGGGCTCAAGAATTCACTGAGTGTGTTAACTAAGCTTCATCCATCCCCAGGGTGGATTATTCCCTGAAAGGAACCTTCCATGAATTCGAACCCATGACCTAGGGACTTGGTCATAGATTCCTACAATAGTGGATTGTAGGAATCTATGACCAAGTCCCTAGGTCATTGGTTCAAATCCACTGAAGGTTCCTTTCGGGGAATAATCCACCTTAGGGGGTGGATGAAGCTTAGTTAACACGCTCAGTGAATTCCTGGGCCCTAGAAGTTGGGTCGCAGGTCAAGGCTGGGTGTTACAAAAAGTATCAAGTATGTTAAAAAAATCGAGGAAAATTACAACACGGAGGCATTCTACATGACTTTTAATGTGTGAGAAGAAATTATTATTTGTTGACTTCGGGGGAAATGGTCATTTTAACTAGGTTGTAAGGTTTCAACACTTCAAGTTAAAGTTCTTACCCTAGATTATGTGAATCATACAAGCGCAGAGAGTCTGACAAGTCCAACATTTAAAATAACACGAAACTCATCACCAAAGCATTGGGGATGAAAAACGGGGCACAGACGCAAAGTTTCATCATTTTTTAACTTCAAACGTAATTTTGGTGAATTATTTTTTCCAAAATAAAATAATCAATTAAAATACTAAATTTGTCCAAATAAATCAGGAAAATTCATTACAATGAATCATTCTAGATTATTTTCAATGTGTGAGAAAGAACTAACATTAGTTGTCTTAGAGAGAGTCCAACATTCAATTTGACATAAGACTCATCACCAAAGCATTTGGGATGGAATGTGGTGCATATCCGTAAAGTTTCGTCATTTTTCGACTTAAAACGTAATTTTGGAAAATTATTTTCTCCAAAATAAAGAATAATCAATTAATAATACCAAATTTGTCTAAACAAATTAGGAAAAATCATAACAAGGAGTAGGAGTGGAAACAAGTCAGACCGCACGGTAGGGCCCTACAGTTTGGCCTACATCAGGTCTAGGCCAGACTAGACCAATTTATTAAATAGATCATGCCAAGGCCCTTTCAAAAGCCTATATAGCTAAACAAGTCAAGTTTCAGGCCATCAAAAAAGCCTTTTAAACCTATATCTTGCTAACCTATTTAATTAAATATAAATAAAGTACATATTTTTTAATATTGTTATTACTATATAAATATTTTTATTATATTGCCTTATAATTATATACTTATTAACTTGTGTAAATATATAAGTATGTTGTCTTATATAAAAAATTTGGGCCTATAAATCTATTCAAATACATGTTTATGATATATTCAAGTACCTTACAATAAAACAAACTTTTAAGGAGACTTTCAGGCTATGTCAGGCTTTAAATAAGCTAGACTTAGACCTTAAAATAAAGCCTATATTAGGTAAACAGGTCAGACTCAGGCCATGGATTTAAGGTGCATGTCAGGCCAGACCTTGGAAAGTAATTTAGCTTGGCTCGGCTTAGTTCCATCCCTAACAAGGAGTCACTCTACATGACTTTCAATGTATGAGAAGGAATTAACATTTGTTGATTTCGAGGGAATTGTCATGTTGATCGGGTTGTAAGGTTCCAACACTTTGGGTTAAAGTTCTAACCCTAGACTATGTGCATCATGCAAGTGGAGAGAGTTCGACAAGTCCAACGTTTAAATTGACATGAGACTCCTCACCGAAGCATTGAGGGGATGAATAATGGTGCATATCCACGAAGTTTTGACATTTTTCTTAACTTAAAACGTAACTTTGGTGAATTATTTTATCCAAAATAAAGAAAAAATCAATTAAAAATACTAAGCTTGTAAAAAAAATCAGAAATAATGATAATATAGAGTCATTCTGCATGACTTTCAATGCGTGAAAAGGAATTAACATTTGTTGAATTTGCGGGGAATGGTAATGTTGATTGGGTTATAAGGTTCTAACACTTTGGGGTAAAGTTATAAACCTAGACTATGTGTATCATACAAGTGGATAGAGTCTGATGAATCCAGTATTCAAATTGACACGAGACTTGTCACCAAAGCATTGGGGATGAAATGTGGTGCATAATCGCAAAGCTTCATAATTTTTTGACTTAAAACATAATTTTTGGTGAATGTTTTCTCTAAAAATAAGGAAAAATCAATTAAAAGTACCAAATTTGTTGAAAAAAAGGAAAAATCATAACAAGGAATCATTATGCATTACTTTTAGTGTGTGATGTTGTTAACTTCACGAAAAATGGTCGTGTTGATTGGGTTGTATGGTTCCAACACTTTGGGTTAAAGTTCTAGTCCTAGAATATATGCAACATACAAGCGGAGAGAATTCGATGAGTCCAACATTTAAATAGACATAAGACTCATCACCGAAGCATTGGGGATGAATTATGGTTTCGTCATTTTTTAATCTAAAACGTAATTTAGGCAAAATATTTTATCCAAAATAAAGAAAAATCAATTAAAAATAGCAAACTTTCCAAAAAAATAATTAAAAATTATAACAAGGAGCCGCAAAGTTTTGTCTAACTTGTGCAATATTGCACAGAATAATAAATTATAAGTGGAAATATTTTATTGGAAAATATAACGTTTGATATTACCGATGCATTGAATGTTGTGATAGTTGTATTTTCCAATAAAACCTTTATACTTATAATTTATTATTATGTGCAATAATATTGCACAGATTAAAAAAATCTTATTTTAATATATCTATATTATGAATATTATATACTTAAAATATAGTTTTTAGAAAATCATATTTTCTTAACAATGTACTTAATACCAATTATATGTATAATAATAGATCATTTAACAATCAATTATTTGAGGTAATTTATATAGATAGATAGCAAATTTATATGTATAAAAATCATTATCTATTTTTATTAAAGTAAATAATCTGATTTTTTTTTTTTGTGATAAAGTTAATATATTGTTTTTTAAGTCAGTATTTCTAATTGGTATAAATAAATTAGAGGTTCAAAGCATTAATTATTTATTAGTATATAATATAATTCAGCATTTGTACTATTTCATGATTAAGTTACTATGTTTTTTTTAAGTTAATATAATCTATTAACAAAGAAGTTAGTCATTACGAAAAAAACGTTAGTCATTATATGTTGAGGTTTAAAACGTTTTTTTTTTTCATTTCCAACGTAATCTAATCACTTTCTTTTTTTTACATTTCCAATGTAATCTAATCACTTTAAAAATGCGCAACAATTTTGGTTACCGCGCTTAAAGGAAAAAGAAACGAAAAGAGAAAAGCATTAAGGCCTCAAGAAATGGATGCCTAGGCAGCAGCTTGTAGAAAGATATTCAATTCTTCTGGAGGTAAACAAAATACATAACTCCTGGCCTCTAGCTCCAGCTCCAAATTTAGCCATGCCATCTGCGCAGGAATTGCTTCTCGAAGGGTGTGGACAAACTGTGAGATGATAATAGCGACACAACAGAAATAATGTGCACAAACTGAACCTCAATCCCAATTTTGCAAAGAAAAAAAATGCTATTAACCTCGATTAAGCTCCATAACAAATCAACAAAGAGGGAATGAACAAATAAAAAAAAGGGATTATAACAAAATTTGCCTAGGGAGAGAATCAATAGAACCTCAATCGCGAAATGAGTAACCAAAACTCTAATTTCAATGGCCAATTCCCATGAATAAAAAAGACCACAACGTTCATTAAACTACCCCGTCAATCAAACAAAATGGAAAAGATGAAGATAGGAATGCAGAAAGAAAGATCAAGGATAAGAAGGATGAAGGACAACTCCTTGAAAAGCTTCTCATGAACATGAAGCACAGACAGCAAGCAGGACAACGAAAAAGAAAAATGATTACTTTATTTCGAAATTCTAATACATTTTATTTTTAAAAAGGATTTTTTAATATTAATAATTTATAAAAACATATTATTTTGTTGAGGACTAAACTGCAATCAAGAAAAAACTAATTACTTTTCATATCACGTGACTCAATCAACGTACAGAGGCTGCTATTGGTCCATGTAGGAAGGGTTCCAAAACCCATCATTTTGTGGGGGTACTGGAGAATTTTCCAACTTGGAATCGAAAGGACTTAGTGCATGTTTTGATCTCTTTTACTAAGCAACAGAATTTTATTATATTTGGTGAGTAAATAGTGTATATTTGGAATATAAGTTGCATCTTTTAAATCCCAATTTAGGGTACTAAAAGAGTTGTGACTCAATTGGTAAGGTAGACCAAAAGAGTTGTGGCTCAATTGGTAAGGTAGACTGAGATTGTACAAAAAATTCTTAATTCGATTTCCACTAAAGACACTCCTAGAGAGGGGTAAAGAGTCTTAACTGTGACTAAGTCTATATATGATAAAAATAAAAAAAAAATCTAATTTAGGGTGTATAAATGAAGTTTTATCCCCAAATAATGTTATATTTGAACATATATAGTTAATAATAAATTTCAAACCATATGGTTTGAGTAAAAGTAAGAAAAGGTTATTTTTTTCTACTGGATCAAATTATGGTTTATAAATACTATATCCTTACATGCTCTTAATAATTCATTACACAACATAATCACATACTCACACATGTAAAATATATGCTTTAATTTAAAGGCTTAATTGCACTCTTGGTCCCCCTATTATTATCAATCTACGATTTTGGTCCCTTACTTTTTTTTTCGTGATTTTGATCCCCCTATTATTCCAAATTCGCGATGTAGTTTAAAATTTTGGTCCCTCGATGCCTCCCAAGTATGTGTTAGAGGGACCAAAATCGTGAAAAAAAAAGTAGAGGGACCAAAAGTGCAATTAAACCTAATTTAAATTATCTGTAAATTTGATCCTCCAAACTTTTTTAAGCAAAACTAAATTCTTTTACTTTCGAAATTTAAGTAAATATGGACCTTTTGTCAATTTTCTTCTATCCCAAACTCTTGAATTATTATCTTCTATCCCAAGAAAATGTCCTCCAACTCCATAAGAGTAACTCCAACGGGAGTTGCTTCTTGAGTTCTTATTCGTAAGAACTGTGTGAAGCACCTGGAGTGCCGTTGGAGCACATCCACGTGGAGTGCTTCACAAGACATTCAGGAGAGACAAATGCTTGTTGAAGCACCCTGAATTCCCAGATCTTCTGATTAAAAGAGAATTAAAAATTGATGAGGAAACTGAATATGGCGCGATGAAAGGTTGCAGTTGATGATCAACAACCACAGTGGAAGAAAAATTACAGGAAATACAGATCCATAATCACAAATAACAGAATACAACAAGAAAAATTACAGAAAATACAAATCCATAATCACAAGTAACAGTTCAAAAGTCCACAAATTACAGAATGATAATCACAAATAACAGAATACAAATCCACAAATCACAATCTGAAATTACATAAAACAAGTTCACAAATTATAAGAACAAATCCACAAATTATAATGTCCAAAAATTAGGCAAAGAAAAAAAAAACAGAACCGGAAAATCCTGTAAACCCTAACCCAAGTGAACCAGAAATTTGTACAACTTCGATCGGTGGAAAAGAACGAAGCATGGACTCCGATCTGCGGCGGCCGTTCGTACCTTTCACCTCCGTTCTGTGGCGGCCGTTCGGTCGTTTCACCTCCGTTCTGCGGCGGCCATTCGGTCGTTTCCCCTCTGTTTAGCGGCGGCCGTTCGGTAGAGCGCGACGATCGGTCGTTTCCCCTTTGTTCAGCGGCGACCTTTCAGTAGAGAGCCACGATCGGTCGTTTCCCTCCGTTCTGTGGCGGCCGATCGTGAAAGCGCGACGATCGGAGGAAGAGGAAGAGGACGGAGAGGTGAAGTGGCAGAGGAAGACGGAGGAGAGTAGAAGAGGCGGATGAAGAGGAAGAGCGTAGAGGGCGGAGAGGTGGACAAAGAGGGCGGAGAGGTGGAGGAAGAGGATGAGAGGCGGAGAGGAAGAGAGGTTTTTTTATTAGGGTTGGGGTTTGTGTGATGAAATGAAACGGTGAAGAGGATTTGGGGGTTTATTTTTTTGTTAGAATAAACAATAAATTTTAATATTTGATGTATTAATTATGAAGGGTCTTGATTTGTCTCCAAATGTGATGGACGGTGGTGATGAACGAATCCCAATCCAACGGGTCAATTCCAACGGCACAATTCCACTCCAACGGCACATTTCCAACGGATGGAAATTAAGTCTATTTAAATGAAGGATTGCAAATCCATTAAATCCATTTGTGAAGCAATTTTTTTTTGGCCAACTTCCAATTGTTTCCAATTACACTCTTCATACTTTGTGTGATTAATTTTTCCATGGATCCCAATCAATTCAATTTCAGTTCCTTTTGGGGTTACATGCCAAATTTAGAAGGAGGTTTCGAATGCAAAAACATGTATTCATTCGCATTGTCGAAGCGCTTGGCAATCATGATGACTACTTTCAATTGAAGGTTGATGCAACTGGTAGAATGGGTCTTTCACCGCTTCAGAAATGCACTGCTGCCATTCGAATATTGGCATATGGATCTCCCGCTGATAGTGTCGATGAGTATGTCCGGATGGGGGAATCTACTGCAGTGGAATGTTTGGAGAGGTTTGTCAAGGGTATCAACGACATTTTTGGGGTTGAATATTTGAGGTCGCCAAAAAACAATGACATTCAACGGCTCCTTCAATTAGGAGAGGCACGTGGTTTCCCAGGTATGCTGGGAAGTATCGACTGTATGCATTGGGAGTGGAGAAATTTTCCAGTAACATGGCAAGGGAAATTTCGTCGAGGTGATCATGGTAAACCTACCATCATACTTGAAGCTGTGGCATCACAAGATTTATGGATATGGCGTGGATTTTTTGGGACTGCAGGTTCAAACAATGACATTAACGTCTTGAACCAGTCTGATGTCTTTAATGAGGTCCTGCAAAGGAGGGCTCCTGAAGTTCAATTTACAGTCAATAAAACCCAATATAACATGGGGTACTATTTAGCTGACGGTATTTATCCAGAATGGGCTACATTTGTGAAGACCATCCCAATGCCACAAGGAGACAAGAGAAAATTATTTTCCAAACATCAAGAGGCAGCACGAAAGGATGTGGAACGAGCATTTGGGGTGCTACAATCTCGATTTGCAATTATACGTGGCCTTGGACGTGCTTCGCATATGGATACACTTAAATCAATAATTTATGCATGCATCATATTACATAATATGATTGTCGAAGATGAACGACATACATATGCTAATTTTCTTTTAACAGATGATTATTCGAGCAGCGACATGTCAAGTGCTGAAATACCCAGTGGTCCTCATCCCGACTTTCAAACATACTTACAGAGAAGAGCTGATCTACGACAAAGAGCTACTCATCGCCAACTTCAAGCGGATTTGGTCGAACACATTTGGGAACGCTTTGGACATGAGCATGATGAAGATTGAATGATGTGTAATTTTTACATTATTAAGTGTTATGTTATGTTTTTTTCGAATTTAATCTATAATATTCATGTGTTGGTATCATTTTAAAATTTATATTTAACTACATTTACATTTATCTACTTTACATATTTATAATTTATTATTATAATAGTATTTAAAGAATTATCATTAAATTTTTTTTACAAAATATAAATCTTATTTAATTATCGTAAAATATTTTTGTGCGAAAATTAATCTATAATTATTTACATTTAAATATTAGTTACAAAATTAAATAATATTTTAAGTTGAATTAAAGTATTAAAATAATAAAGGTGTGGTCACTAGTGGGGTCCATTCTGGAGTTCTTGTAGAGTTGCTCTGTTTGAGCGTAGAATTGCTTAAATTGTAAGCGTTGCTTAAGAGATGATGTGTACATGTAGGACCCACAGAAATAATATTAAACAATGTTTTAAGCACTTCTTTAGCACTCCACCATTGGAGTTGCTCTAACACCCTATACTTCTTCTTTTCCATCACCATCACCCTTAGCTTCCTCATGCAACTCATTCCCCTTTTCTGTACCATTCTCATCCTATAATTGTAAGCTAATAAATTAGTTTCGGTCAACCATGATAGAGGGTGCATGTTGTTGGGCAAATTGGTCTTAGGGGTGCAGCCTTAAAACTCCACACTGTAAGCAGGAGTACCTTCGCTGAACAGGTACAGGGATTGTTATTGGCTCATACATTTTTCTTCAAAATTAGTCTTGGATTTATTTCAAGGGTATATTAATGTTAATTTTCTTTTATCATATCATGCCTTCTTCCAGATACCTGTACTTGTAAATGTAGATTTGTTAATGTAAAAGTTGTGATAAAAGACTCTAGGATTGCAATTCTTGCATAGACGTTTCCTCTGTATTAGAAGTTCTGTGTTATGTTACATTCTGTAATGTTTGTTAGTTTTTTAGTTAAAACAATTAGTTAGTTAGTTGGGTTAACTGGTTAGGGGGTTCCTTGTATATATAATATTGTTTATAAACTAAGTTCTATATCTTTTATCAATTCAATGAGCTTTCTTAATACTATTGAATCTACAATTGGGTGCTTCCATGGTTGTCCATTATTGTGTTCTATATATCCTTCTCCTAGATCCATCATTTTAATTTAGTAAGATGGTATTAGAGCTCCATCAAAGAGGTTTTCCATGCTTCAAGAAAATTCATCATGGTCCTAATAAGGTGATGAAGGATGTAGTGGAAACAGTCATCCTGGTGGATCTTTCTCCTTGCAATCTCAAAATAAAGATGGCGGTAAGGGAATAAAAAAACCACACCACAGGTGGAGATGGACGAGAGCGACGTCGACAAAATCCCTCTCTTTAGTCATGGTTCCATCACTTCTCCATTTGTTCGAAAATCTCAACCTACATGTTCGTCCTACCGCGGCTACCCCTTCCTATGAGGAATCCGCCACCCACGCAAAAAACTATAGCATCAACTAATCAGGGCTCTTTCTCGCTCCAATGTTCCATGCATCGTCTTTCTACATGAGTAGGACCTTCGTCGGCAGCGACATTGTCATAATTTTATCTCCCAAAAAGTCTGACAAGATCAAGATGTACTCACCAGCCTTTTCTGCTAATATCATGGTTGTTCACGTGAAGGGTGATGTGTTCTTAAAAGCGGTGATATTGAAACACATCTAATTATTCGAGGTGGAGCAGCAAAACCTTTTGCTTGTCTTTGTCGTTGGATCCTATAAAGGTTATGTTTCCCCCTACCGAGGGATCATCATTTTTACCCTTATGAAAAGACATTGTAGTTCAATAGATTTCCCAATCCTAGTAGTCACCATTCTAGCAGCCCTCATTCTCTCTATCTTTGAAATTCCCAAATTTTATGTCAGAAACCCTCATCATGGGAACACGAAGAAGCTGATGAATCAGATCATGGAATTGAAATTCACTTCGAACTCGTTACAACACATTAGAGAATTATCTGAAGGTGAAGAAAGCCATCAAGAAAGGCAACATGGACAGTGTTCACATTTATGTAAAGAATGAGATTTGTAAATAGAAAAAATAGATTAATTACCCCTATATAGCATCCTAAGTAGACATAGTGGTGGCATATATGCCTTAATGCTCATATTACACCATGTCAAAAATGTTATATGAGGTTGCTTCCACATCAATTTTGAGGGTATTTTATTGTGTCTTTTGATTCTATGCTTTATAATAGATATCAAAACAATATGACATTTGTGAAATGCCCTCGTTGAAATCTTGTGAGAGCGTTTTTGACACAAAATTGGCATCACAAGGCTTTTGTAGAAAAAAATACTACCTTGTGAGGGGCTTCCTTCATAGAGCTTTTTCATAAAGAGTGCGTTAATTGCTCAAGCTTTTTTTTTTTCTAAAATTTGACTTGTTCACATAGTACGCCTTCACGAAGTTTTTTTTTTTCAAAAATTTGGTAGTGTTTCTCTTTTTTTTTTAACTTTCCCAAATTTATCAAAACAACATTTATCAGACAAACATACGTAAATTGTTCATATTATAGTCTAAAACCATAAGAAATAAAAAAATACAAACAATAATTAAAAATATACTTAGACCACAAAAAAAGGTTGAGAAAGTATTGATGGTGTTGTAGTCACATGCAATGGTGGTGGCGGCAATGAAAGGGTGGGCTGGTGGGTGTAACTTTAATGGGCGAGGTGTGGGGAAGAAAAGACTTTGAAAGACAGTGGGAAAGAGATAAAATTATAAGCTTTAGGCTGGGGAGGAGAAGTAAGAAAGGAGAAGAGAAAACAAATAAATGAGTCTTGGTGAAAGAGATGAGAAATGGTCACAAAAATCACATAGGAATGTATTATTCCCACCTCCTCCCACGGGAATAGAAATAATGGAAAAGTGGAAGTTACCAAAATGTAGAAGTTATTATCTTCCTATTTTATACTTGGGAATAACATTTTTTAATTTTATAACAAACATGGGAATACCTATGTGTTCTCAAAAGTCTCCGGACGACTAAGCTGAGAGGTTTGTTCTAGACCTAGGACATCCGATCTCTTCTTGAATTTTGGGTTTGACGTCGACTAGGCATTGAGCTCGGTCGTCCGGAGACTTTTGAGAACACTATGCTTATATATATTCCCGAAAATGTATTTACATAACTTGAAACAAACACCCCACAAGGTAAAAAGGTGTGTTTATGGTGGATTTGGGTCAATGTTAATTGTGATGTAGCTAGGTTTTGATTGTGCAAGTGTGGTTGATAGTGGGCTATTGATCGAAAGTCAATAAGGTGATTGCATTCAATGAGAAGTAGTGGTGGCCATGGTGAGGTAGAGAAGGGGTTATGGGAGGTGGGAAATTTTTTCAACACTCTTCTAGTAGATACTACTTCCACTATAATATTAAAACCTAGTCTTGCATAATATAGTTTTCCCCATTTTAAATTGGTTTCTAAATTAAAATAAAATTACTAACCACAAATTAAAGCATTTACTAAGAGAGTACATATATTACAAGAATTAATACTGAAAATTTACTCCCATTAGAGATAATTTTGACTTTTGAATTATTTGTCTAGGGTAAAAAATAAAAGTTGCCCCCAACTTTAATGAGTAACAACATTTTAGATTTTTGTCTTGTCACTCATCCTTTGACTTGTTATGTCCCATAACTAAATCTTAAATTAAAAATAAGATAAATATTTCCTACTATCATCCAATACATTTTACCATATCAAATACAAGCTCTTATAGTTCCTGTGATGGTTCATTTATTTTTACTATTTTATCTATATTTTGATTTGTGTAATAGAAAGATCATCATAAATTATAAAACATTTTGAGAACATGTTTTTGATTTTTTATTTATAATGATATGGTCTTATTTTAACTTTTATTGTTTTTATACAATTTATTAGAAAATTAAACAATACTTTTATAATTAACATTAAAATAAAAAAAATCTCAAATTAATCATATCATAAACTTGACCACGAAATTATATACTAGGAATTGGATTTCATTTATTCTTATAAAATAATTTCAAGAAGAAAAATGTCATTTAAAAAGAGAAATCCCCCACACCCTAGTTTGTTTCAAGGGAAAAAAATATATTCCTGGGAATGTTGGGGTGGGAATATAACATTACCATGTCTGGTATAAGTTTTATAAATTTATTCTCGGGTATCTCTTTTTCCAGGAATGTTATATTCCCATGCTTATGCAATTTTTATTCCCATGGGAGGGGGATGGAAAAGTTTTATTCCCGAGAGGTGGGAATATATTTTAGTAGGTGAATATCCTTTTCTACCCCCACTACTTTTTAGTTTTTTCACTTTACTATCTTCTCCAACCCACGTATTCTTGCCTTTTAAATTTTTTGCGTCTTCTTTCCTGCAACCGATATATTTCCATATCATCATTCACACCACTATTACTATTTGTTTGTCATCTATTATATAGCTAAACATTAATTATATGTCAAGAAAGACAATAAAAAAGTAAAGGATAAAGAAGAAAATAAGGCTAATAAGTTAGTGGTCAAATTCATCAAAATGCAGAAAAGCCTTAACCATTGTACCTATTGCCAAGGTAAAGTCAATTTATTTTATACATGGTTAGCATTTTATTGTTGTCATAAAGCCACAATCTTTTTAGCCGTGGCAAGCAATTTGAAAGACAAAAAAATAAAAAAAAGGTTTAATAGTCATTTAAAAATTAGGTATATGTCATTTAATATTTATTTAGTTTTATATAAAGGGTATTTTCATAATTATAAAACAAACATACTATTGAAAGGAATTTTAAAAAAGATTCTCAGGAATTTTAGAAGTTAACCAAACAATATTTTAATAAATATCTTGGAATAGGATTCCCATCTTTCTATTTCTGGGATTAACATTCCCGGGAATAAATTTACATATCTTGAAACAAACTTGCCCGAGATAAATAAAAAGAAAATAAAAAAGTGTATGATAGCTAGAATAGGTGATGTGATAAATAATATGGTGAAAAGAAATATAAGAAATATTATTCTTTTATAAATGGATTTAATCAATACTTCTACACTTTAACAATATTTTGGGGTCATCTTTTTACTATTCAAATTGTGCATTATTACGTTGTGCTGCTGTGTTGGGTGGTTAATTGATTAATGGGCTGATGAAGTAATCGGCCCGTTCTAAAATGGCTTGGCCCAGTATCTATTGTGTGCCAAGGGGGAGGTTCACGGCTGAACCCTGTCCATTGAACCCAAATCTCCCAAACAGCCGGGTCAGAGGGGGCCGAAAGAGTAACGAAGGGATTTTCTGCTACCGTGGAGGAGCGTGGGTTGCACTGGATGTTCATGCCCTCCACTGGCAGTGTCAGCGGTGTTGTAGGCGAACTAAGAGGGTCAATGGCTCAGAATCCCCAGTGCCATGCAGCGAGGAACGCGCAGAGATAAAATTTGAATGAACGGTGATAGCTTTTTGGGGAAGGCCGCTGGACGTTGCAGTGGAGCCAGGGCAAAGCCTTTTTTGTCGCTGCCAGAGTATAGGGCAGAGATGGTGGAGGTTTGAAATTTGAATTAAATTTTGAATTATTGGGGCTAACACTGTTCATCAGCCGCTATAAATTGGGCGGCTGCTGCAAACACATTCCGTCGTGATCCGGTTGGTTCTTCAGTTGAGTTGAAGTATCTATTGGAGTGTTTTTTGCCTCTGTTCGATCTCACTGCAACTGTTCTCTTCGGGTCCAGCTTCTAAGCATGGCAGGGGTGTATGATTTGATCAAGGATCTGTTTGGTGTTTTTGATGTGATTAAGGTTGATAGGTAGAGAGGAGAAGCCATATTTTGGTGACAGAAGTTGTGCACCTTTCTTCCCGCGTTTGATGAGGAAGAAAGCGACCACAAGGCAGAACAAGACGAAACCGGTAAATCCACCAGTGAAGGCAGCGAGGGTGTCGTTGCTTTTCTTTTTTGCACTTCCAAGATTTAGTGCACTCTCTTTGGTGATTGCGTTGATATGAAGACCTACAACTGTAAGTACCTATTCCTGTTAGTGAATGATGTTGAGCTCTTGCATTTTATTAAAATGAAGGTGTGGAGTTCCTGTAACATTTATTGTTTTTGCATTCCATCTTAGGTGAGGTTGTCTTGCAAAATGTGATGAAGACCACAAGGATTATGTGCAATCTTGGAATAACTGAAGATGTGGACTTCAAGAATAGGTAGGTGCAATTCTTGACTTGAAGCTTACTTATAAGTTGTGGTTAATATTTGAGAAATATTTAAAATCAAGCATGAATTCCATTTCTGTTTGTAGCTTGGCAGCACATGACTTTGATATCGAGGTTGCCATTGAGGAAGACTTGATATGTTGTTCCTGAATATTATGTCTTTTCTTTTGAGGAAGTCATCTACAAAGAGGGTATGTATCATGTCATCACAGTTAGAATTTTTGTTCATTATGATCTAAACAAAAACTTGCGACCTATGATGAAAATAGGGTTAGATAAATTATTATAATGAAAAATGGGGTTATACAAAAGTAAAAAGCCATTACAACTTGGTATATACTTAATCTAAGTGGTAGGTGTGAGCTGTGTTAACATACAGATTATAGAGTGAACTCTTAAGTAGGAGGCATGAGATGAGACAAGTCTTAAGTAGGGAGGAAGAATGAGGCATAATGACAACTCTTAAGTATTTATGTTCAAGTGGTGAGTGCAAAGGTATTTCCTGCTAAATTATTAACCAATTGTCAAACTTGATGTCTTTAATTTATAGCCCGAAATGGAGCCACTCTAAGCACAATGGAACTTGGCAAGTGCTTCTCTGTTTTATTCTTTCATTGTTCTTTTAGTTTTTTACATGATGGTTTTGACCAATTGTGCAACAAATAATGCAAATTGCTGACCAATTTATTTTTTAATGATATACACTCATCATATAAATTTTACTCTTTGTATGGTGGATACAACCTCATTGTTCTTTTCACGTGTTCCCAAAATTAACTGTGATGTTTGATTGTCATCCTACTTATAGAAGGAAAAGATTGATATGATAATTGATTAAATCATCAAGGAAGTGGTGCTCGAGCTCTAGGTTCAAAAGTTTTTACAAGTATGTGATGTAAATTGCTTAATAGGTCAGTATTTCACTGTTGAGTTGTAGTCTTGCAAAAGCATCTCTGAATGTTTAGAAAGTTATATAAGCTACATCATAAGATATTTATATCGTCTGTTTAAAAAGCCTAAATACAATTTGAGAATCCGCCTATATACCAGTTACCAAATGTTGATATTTATTCATTATTCATAATGTTGCTGAAAGAGGTGTGATATTGTAGAGACTAATATAAATTGTTCTAGAGCCTTCATTGGTATGACAATCATTTATTATGCTTTGGACCAGGAACTGATATAAAACGTGTTTGATACAAGAGTTGTTTAGTGCTCATTGTAATCTCTAGACAAAGTGCTCCTTATTTTTAAAATATTAATTAATTTTACCTCTTGCATTCTTTTATGTTGTGTGTAGAACAACAATAGGAAACAATGAAAATAATCTAAAGACTCAAAATTTTCAGTGTCTAATAATCAATAATGAACTGAATTTTGAGTCTTTGGCACGTAGCTATTGTATATTAGTTGTGTCTATTTGCCTATAATCGAGTTTTTATTTTGATTCTTCTATTGATTATCAAAAGCTCTGTTGAGAAAATAAAAACATTAATTTATCAATAACTATGGGCTTATGGCTTTGTCATACTGCTTTCTCTGGAGTGAAATCTTTGAATTAGTTTTCCATTAAAGCTACAAACGACATTTGCTTAGGAACAATTTTAGGAAATTCCGTAATATTATTAAGGAGGGTCTATTGCTAGCCAGCAAGAGGTGACTTGAAGAGCAGAAAATTCAAGGGGTTTATTGTGTGAGAAACGTGGTGGGAAAGTTGCCCTCTGCTGTAGATGTCTGTGCACAACATTGTCCCATATCTAAAGTAGTACATAACTTGGTAGAATGAACCAAAAACATTCATGTTAGCCTTAGCAATTATTGTCAATCATTTTACATATATTGAAAGTCGAGATAAGAACACATATCTTATGGTACATTAAATATTTGAGGTATCACTAAATTCCTATTTAAGACTGCCTAACAGCCTAAGTCCAGTACTATTTCATGGAACTTTAAAATTCCGCTGCTGGCTCTTTTTTCATCTACACGGACAGTGGCCATATACATATAACTTACAACTAAAGATTATCCTATATAATATTGTATATTGTGAAGTCATTTTTATTAAATTTAAGAAATTAAATATTAAAATAAAAGTGCAGCTATTTATAAATATTTTATTTAGGAAAAAAAATTAAAAAGCAATTTATTTAACAATTTTTTCTACATTCATTTTTATTTTTCATTCTACATTGAATTTTGAAATTAATAAAAACATATTATACAATGACATTACATTACTATTTTGCTGAAAAATAGAGGTTTAAATAAAAATATATTTAAGAAAATTAAGTAAAACATTAAAGAGTTATGAGTTTAATTAGTATGCACGGACAGTGTAAGAGAGTTTTACAATATTAATTAGTAAAGTCAACAAATTTACCATAAATCAAGGGTTGTGATTAACTGTCAGTGTAACATTTTTTACACTGTCCGTGCACAATCATTTTTCTCAAGAGTTATTTTAGTGTTAATAAAAGTATATTAAAATATAAAAATGTATATATATATATATATATAAATTGTCTATTTTAAAAATATTATATTTAGTTTAATTAGTAGAAAATTATTCTAACAACGAGTTATATCATCTACTATTTCTACATTCATTTATATTTTTCTTTAAATTTTAAAGAAAAACTATTTAGGTAAATAATTTAAATATATAATTTATTAGCACGTTAGTTCCTTTTTTTTGAAGACATTGTTCACTTTTAAAATATGTAAAATTCTAAAGGTTAAACTATATGTTTAGTTCCTATAAAATACGCTCGATTATATTTTTATCCTCGCAATTTTTTTTCTTTTAGTTTTAATACTCATAAAATAAAAAATTATTAAGGTCAGTGATGTCCCTAACACCTATATTATCACCGTGATCCACGTATTTTGTGAGAACTAAAATCAAAGAAAAATATTTGCAAGGACTAAAATTAAAATAAATGTATTTTATAAAGACTAAAAATTCAATATAACAACCTAAATGTCAAATTTAAAACTGTGTAAAAATCGATAAGAGTGTGAGAGAAATAAATGGTCTGAAAAAAATATTTTAAAAATATATAGTTCCCTAATGGGATATAAACACTAAAATATCCTCTATTTATCAATTAGTTTCACAAGGTATTAAGAATTTTATTGTATCTTTATTTTCTTTGATGGACGTACACGATTGTTTTGAATTCAAAACTACTTGCAACAATTAATGTAAAGGTATGCAATGACCAAATCTTATGCTTTATTAGATTTTAGATTGGAAATTTGGAATCCACAGTCTTCATCATCCCCACGTGATGACATAGCATTCCTTTATCTAATCTAAATATATATAAAATTTGAATAACGTGTCAATATTTAAACAACCACTTTTCCATCTCACTTGACTTCTTTT
Organism: Sesbania bispinosa; assembly: GCA_026901365.1. Classification (NCBI taxonomy): domain Eukaryota; kingdom Viridiplantae; phylum Streptophyta; class Magnoliopsida; order Fabales; family Fabaceae; genus Sesbania; species Sesbania bispinosa. The sequence goes on along the minus strand of QLOH01000095.1, from coordinate 1,702,088 downwards.
TAAATCCCTTCACCCTTCTTCCTTTCAATAGCGGTTTTTTTTTATTTTTAATTTTCAAATTTTTTTTCCTACATAACTGCAGAAACCAACCCTTGCACCCACTTTATTTTGTTTAAATTGAACACCGTAAGCTTCTCTAATTTTTAGTCTCATCTTCTCTTTCTCTCTAACACACTCATTTTCTTTGTTTTTCTCTCTCTCTCCCTCGCTACTTTCTCCCTCACAGGCAGCGAGTCACATATTTCATGAGACAAAAAAACAATAAAATGGGAACCGTTTACGGAATGATCTAGATCTGATCAATGATAAAGGTACGACAATCTTAAGTCCTCACTCTTCAATTGAATCTCCATTCCTTTTTGTTTCTTTTTCTCTTTCTTCTGATCTCTCACACATTGTTATATATATAAACCCCATACATTCCATATCCTCTACTGCCACCACATCAATTTTCCATTGTCTTTGCAATCAAAATGAGATTTCTGTAAAAGAATACTTCTGATAATACCTTTATTTTTATACAATTAGTAATTCATGATTCATTTTCCTTATTGTTCCAATGGGCGTTTTCCATCTCGAAACCATTGGGACTTTTATTATCTGTTTAAATTTGCTGCATAATTTTCTTTTAGTTTTCTTTCTAATTATTGGACTTATTTTAGATGCAACTGTTCAAGGGTTCATACAGATCAACTCATTTTGATTAATGAAGTTGCAAGAATGAACACATCAGATAGATTTATTTAGCAGACTTATTTCTTAATTTGTCGCATATAACTATTTTTACCATGTGTAATTAAAGCTGAGACAAACAGAAAAAAGTGGAGAGAGAAAGTGGAATTTGGGCACTGAATCGTGATGGTAAAAACAGTGTTTTCAACTGTTTTATGTACCTGAATCGGTACTCCGCACATAATTCTCTTTTTCTATCCTTTTTGTTATCATATATTCCATGATTTCTTTGCATCCCGTACGTAATTTATTATATCACACTTTGTTGAATTAGGACTTTTTTTTTCGTCTTATAAATTCACTTTCTTTTTTAACTATAAATTATTTTAAATTAATTAATGTTAAAGGAATAACATAAAAATTCTATATATGTCTAAGTACTTTGGACTTTCCATACTTGGGTGACATTCCGGCCGTTTTATTTTTTAAAACAATCAAATTGTTATATTCAATTTTTTTGTTAGGTTATTTATTTCACACTAATTTTTTATTGGCATGAAATAAGATATAGTTTTTTAACTAACACAAAACTCTAATATATGAAACTTTTAATTATTTATTGTAAACTGCATGCTAATATAAATTTTTTTTCTTTCAAAGGTCATAGGTGAGGGTGTAATGAAAAATTATTTTCTATTGCAAAGTTTACTATTAAAATTACTGTTAAATTAACAAGCATATATCAAAATCAGTATTAAAATAATTAATTTTAACAAATAATAATATTAAAAGAACAATAAAAATAATAACTAACTTGAGCGATAACATGAGTATCATCAGAGTGAATATTAAAATTCATATTCAATCAAGCTAATTAATGTTTTGTTATATATATGTTAATTTTTTTAAGGTTTAGGGTGTTGTATGTGGAATTGTATAATGATTTTAGAAAATTCTCATTAAGGACAATGGATTTTTTTTTCTTAGACGTGATTTTCCCCCCCTTTTCCTTGCTATTGATAGACTACCTCATGCAGTCATGCTGTAAAAAAAATGTACTATATAGCTCATAAAAATGATTGAATATATATGTTTTTTATATTATTTTGCTTGAACATATATATATATATATATATATATATATATATATATATATCCTATTTGTATACTCTTGCTATTTTCTATAATTTGAGATCTTTATGATTTTAACGTCATTGTAACTTTACAAAAAATTATATTTTATACACTATATATGATATTACTTTATAATTATTACTAATTTTCTTTCATAAAATACATGGAAAATAATGAATATATAAATAGTTTAGAAGCATAATTTTCCCAAATTAACCCATGCATCTGTGCATGGGTATGGTGCTAGTTATATAAGAAATTGACATGCATGACAATGCATTAGTGTCGTGGCGGTTTTGACACTGGGGATTGGCCACGTGGAGAATCAGTTACTCCCGCTATTTACGTCTTAGCTGGCTGCAATGGAGAGGGAGCGAGCGAACGAGGCAAATAATGCGTTGAGAATTCGATGCGATTTCACCACGTTTAACTATCGACGTCGTTTTCTTTCTCAAGTTTACACACCATAAAACAAAAAACGCAATAACTGTCTAGGGTTTCACATTTTCTCTGTTTCCCTACAATCAGTTTTTCTATTAAACCTTCCTCTGAACGTGAAACCCATCCTATACCTTTTTTTTCTTCGACATTTCACATTTTTCTATCACCGTTTCCCTAATTCCTCTTCATCGTCATCAAATTGTTCATCCCTATATGTATAGGTACTTATCTTCTTTTACGAATTTTGTTTCCTGTTTTTGTTTTTCTTTTCTGTTTTACGAGAGAAAGAATCCCCACATTATCATCAATACTTGCATAACATAAATTGTGTGTATGAATATATTTGTGCCACACATATTTTATATCTTAAAGTGATAATAATGCATGTTGTTTGGCTTAGTACAGCCAACTTTATACACAAGAATCTCCTTCATTTAGTCAATTGTTTTTGGGCTTCTCTATGCTGTTGTGCTCACTCATTTGACTCGCGGTGACATCAATTGCTTTTGGTTTTAAGTGATGATGATAATGTGATGATGGAAGGGAATGATTGGTTCCAAAAGCTTTATTGAATCTGTTATTGTTGTTTAGACAACACTCTCTATGCCTAAGTTTATTTGAGGCTTCCCAATCCTACCTTTAGTTACCTACAGTACCAGTTTTAACTCCAATTCCATGGAAACTTGTGGAGTTTTTCAGTTACAGTATTACATTTATGAAATTATTCTTCATTTTGTGTAGGATCTTTGTTTGGTATCTCTTGGTAACTTGCACAAGGGTATTGACTATGATAAAATGTTTATACTACTTGATGCTAGCTTTGCATTCATGTCTGAGGTGCTCTTATCAAATCTTCCAAAACTCAGGGTTGGGTTAGGAGTGGTTGCCAATAATTTTCTAGAAATTAACTACGCAACATAACTTCCAAGAGCTATTCAATTTGAAATTAAACCATTCTTGCTTACAGTTTTTTCAAGCTTCAGTTCTTTCGATTGTTCTTGGCATGTGTGTGTGTTAGTTTCAGGGGAATAATCATTTTTTTCACTTCAATTCTTTGCTTCTCTGTTTTCTTGCCTATTGTTTTAAATTGAAAATCTCACAGGTCACTGTTGCAACCTCACCAAAGAAAGCAAAATATATTTCAATGTTGCATTCCTGAACTTGTCCATAGGCCATTTCTTATTCACAGATTGGATTATTGTTCTTTCAGGTGGTTTTGATGTCTCGTGTCTTTCGTCTTGGATAATGAAATGTGTCAAGTTTGGCAATACAGTGAGCAGAAATGAACATTGCTGCTCTTTTAACTTCTGCTGGAATTAATATCGTTGTGTGTGTGGTGCTCTTCTCTCTCTATTCAATATTAAGGAAACAACCCAGCAATGTTAAAGTTTACTTTGGAAGAAGGCTAGCCACTCATCGTTCAAAAAGCCATGATCTCTGCTTGGAAAGATTTGTTCCCTCTCCTACATGGGTAATGAAAGCATGGGAAACAACTCAAGATGAGATACTGACTATCGGTGGCTTGGATGCTGTGGTTTTTTGCAGGATGCTTGTGTTCAGGTTGTTCAATCCTTCTTAAATTAAAAAATCTGTCTGTCTTTTATCATCGCAGACTAGAATGGACTACTTTCTTAGGCCCCGTTTTGGGTGTTTGCGAGTTTTTAGTTTTTTAAAAATTTTAACTAAATTTTTATAACTCAAAACTAAAAATTAAAAACCATTTTTTGTGGTTTTCAAAATTGACGTTTTGAAAACCACAAAAAATGGCTTTTAGTTTTCAGTTGAGTTGTAAAAACTTCGTTGAAAATTTTTGAAAACCAAAAACTAAGAACTCACAACCACCCCAAACAGCCCCTTAATTCTTATCCAATGTTTTCAATCTGAAATTTGAACTGTGTCCACAATTGAGATGCCAACGGCCAACCATCTACTGAATGAAGATATCTGAATCCTAGATAAGTAGATGTGAGATGATATCAAGCGCAATCCGCATGATATTTCTTTTGTTTTTTGAAGCCTACTTACTGGATGCACCTGGTGTCCAACTCCCAAAAATACACATGTCGGGAATATATGTTTTGATAACACGACACCTGCATTATGCACCACAAAACCTCTTTGATCAGTATTTATTAAAGTGGTAACTGTGTCGCACGATAGTTTCATTATTTTGAAAATGGTTTTGCCTTGTTTGAGCCTCTGAACTAATTGACAGAGAAACTTTAAAATTGGCTAGGAAGTGGGATAATGTTGAAGAAGTCAAGTCACACTTCAATAGTTCAATGCATATATTTGTTGTTGGTCAGCACAAGCACTTAAAATGGCCAGATTTGTAAATTTTATCATTTTTAAGATGACAAATGTGTGTCTACCTAAATATCATTTGTAATGGTGGTTACTACATGCATAAGAAATTGTCTGCTTAACAATTTGTACATTAATAACTGGAACTGAGATTTGTGCTCACAGAACTAGAAGTAATGCTGCTGTTTATGATACTTAATTGATATCGGTAAGCCTGTTAAGTCATCAAGTTTCTAAGATAGCTTTTTTGGTGACGTTAAATCCATGTTTTGCTTACTCCGTTTGTGGAGTTTTTATGTGTTTGCTTTCAGCACCATGTTATGTTACTCGAATCCAAACCAGTTTTTAGTCACACACTAAACACATGAAATAAAATGCTAAACGAGTATAAACAAAATCTTTTTGTCCATTCTGTGGCTTTACTAATAGTTGATATTGCTTATTTCTCCTTCAGTATCCGAGTATTTTCTGTTGCTGCTATCATCTGCATTGCTCTAGTGCTTCCTGTGAATTACTATGGTCAGGAAAGAATACATAAGATTATACCTTTTGAGTCACTGGAAGTGTTTACCATTGAGAATGTCAAGGAAGGATCCAGGGGGTATGAGCTATTTCTTATTTTTTTAAATGAATGTGTTCATTATGCGAGTATAGATCAATAGTCAGTTGTTTGTAGAAAATGAGAAAATAACGAAAAAAATGGTAAAATATAGAGGTTTTTGGCGTTTCATAGGTGAAAATGAATAATTCTCTCAAATAAATATTTGGATCTACCCTGTCCGTTGGCTCATGGCTGAGAAAGCTACTCAAATTCTTTTCTGTTTTTCAAATTATTTTTGGGAGAGTTTTTAGTGCAGACTTTTCCTCCAAACAACAACTGGAGTTGATTGAGTGCTTCTCTTTTTTGTTTATTTTGTCACTTTTTTATATATTAATGCATTAATTATTAGTTATTGACTTTATTCAGGAATACTCCTACAAACCGGTCACTTATAGATTGATTTTATTCTCTTCCTTGATGTCAGGCTTTGGGCTCATTGTCTCGCATTATACATCATAACTTTGACAACTTGTTCTCTTCTTTACTTTGTAAGGAGCTGAATGTATTTACAAGATTTATCTCTCTACTTGTTTCCATAGAATGACTTAATGAGTTCTGATTTTCTTTTCCAATTTTTAGATATGATTGATTAAGTGGTGGTAATAATGTCCAGGAATTTAGGAGCATTACTAATTTGCGGCTAGTACATATCACTGGATCACCGCCAAATCCAAGTCATTTTTCAATTCTTGTCCGTGGAATACCCTGGTCTGCAAATGAATCATACTTTGACGTAGTAAAAAAATTTTTCTCATACTACCATGCTTCAACATATTTGTCACACCAAATAGTGTATAAGTCCGGCACAGTTCAGAAACTGAAGGTCTACTTCTTAACTTCTTTAAATACTTATATATATATAATGATATTATGATTACAGTATCATGCTTATATCTTTTTTCTTCCAAATTTATATAGTTGTCATAACAGTCAATGTATTTGTATGTACTAGACAGTTGAACACCACTATTTGGTTCAAGGTAGATTAACTTATATGCGGGCTTATTATGGAAATAAGTGTATGAACTTCGTTCATTTTCTGATTCATGCTTTGCACTTTATTAGGCTATTTGGTACTGGACTTTTTCTTCACTCTTTCTCTCTATGTTTTTATTTCAAGGATGCCTTCAAATCCTAGAACTTATGATTAATTGTTCATATTGATTTGATTGTATGTTAATATCAAACACTCCCAAAAGCTTATACTGTTAGACGAAACCTTATGAATAATTTTACATCCAACAAAAGCTCATGTCCATGACAAATTTCAGTACCTGGATGAGTATTTGCTTTCATTTGTATCATATATGAATGGAATTTGTTAAAATCTATGGTATCGTTCCCTATTTAATGGGGGTTTGGTCTTTGATCTATGATTCCAGAAGTACGCAAACTTCTAACATTCTTCTCCTTGTTGATACAACTGCTGTTTAAACTTTTTTTCTTTTAATCTTCTTCCTCTAGGATGATGCAGAATATGCATGTAGGATGCTCAATGGTGGTTTGGGACAGACTTGTAAGCCAAGCTTTGCGCAATGTTATTTTTGTGGAGGATCCACAAATTTTAAGATTATTTCTAATGAAATAGATAGTATACATGCAAGAACGGGCTACCGTGACATTCATATAGATGCAGGAAAGAAGGTCAATTTTCTGGCTGGGTTGATTTATCTACTTACGATTTTAATATGCGAACCTCTTTCATTTTTATAATCTGGTGAACTACAATGTTTAGATTGTGATCTGACATTGATTTGTGAACCTCTTTCACTCCTACTTAATTCTTTTATCTTCTGCTAAGTTTGACCTATACCTAATTTCAACCAGGGAAACAACTTTAAACTGTTTCTCATAGAAGTTTGTCAAGTCCTCCAACATAATATAATCGCCTTTTAATATAAATGTAGAAGATCAATGTAGTTATGTAACCTGCAGAAACTAAACAATGATAACATCATCAAGGGGCTGCGTTCTTGTAAGTGTCTTATACAAAGACCATTCTTGGACCAGCTCCCAAGAGTGTTACTGTTAGCTTTTGGAATGAATTGGTTCTTGACACAGTATTTAAACCTTTTTTTGACTAGGTATTTAAGAGTCTGAATTTGCTGCTTCTATCCTTAATAATTAAAATTAAATTTCAATATCAAGTAATATGAGTTTGTGCATATTATTTAGACTCTGACCCTCAAGGTCTCGAACTTGAGAGAGCGTGAGAGAAATTTTTTAAAAAAAGTTCTTGTATCTAGTACTCTACTTCACAGTTTGAATTATTAGGAGAGCTAGTCTTGGACAAGAATACTGTAAATTGGATTATTTAGGGGGTGAATAGTTGAAATGTTTTCCTTTTGGGTTCATTCATAGAATATTAATGTATATCAGGCTGATAGATGTATCTCCAAAACTAAAAGATATAAGAAAGTAGTAATTGGTGAAAGGTAGTCAACATATTCCAAGGTTCGACAATTGACATATTTTTGCACTGTGGTGTGACTTTGTTTCAAGCTTAATTTTTTGACTCTGCCTCTATCTTGAGTTTCTGTACCACTACGTCTAGTAGTAGTAGTCTGCTGGGACGTATAAATACCTGAACTTTTTTTTTCTACTTGTGCATTGGCCATAAATGAAGCAGTCATTACTGGAAAGTTTGTTGCATATTGGATAACTTCTATTCTGGAAAGATACAAATTATGTTGTCACAACATATTGTGTTCTCTTCTGTGTTTATCATCATTATCATAATTTATTATGTAATAGAATCCTAGTTAATACAATATTTTGCCATTATGTAGTTGTAGAAGTATATACAGAATCACATTTGATGTTAACAATTTATCGTCACACTTGTGTCTCTGTTACACAGGAATGCGCAGCTGCTTTTGTATTCTTTAAAAGTCGGTATGCTGCACTTATGGCTGCCAAAAATCTTCAAACATCAAATCCTATGTTATGGGTCACAGACCAAGCTCCTGAGCCACATGATGTTTACTGGTCCAACCTTTGCATACCGTACAGGCAACTTTGGATCCGTAAGATAGCTACATTTGTGGCTTCTATCACCTTTGTGCTTGTATTCCTTATCCCTGTCACATTCGCACAAGGCTTGACTCAACTAGACAAGCTTCAGAAAATGTTCCCTTTTCTGACAGGGATACTTCAAAAGTAAGATGTTGCATATATCCGAGGAACAAATATTATGGATTTCCTTACTCTTGGCCTGGCTTTTTTGGTAATACATACAAATTAGAATTTTGAAGGAAATAATTATACATGATAAAATCCCTCTTGAGCAATAAAGGTGCATTATATGATAAGTTAATTCAGTGTTTCCTAGCTTATTTTTTTCTCATACGATCCTAGGCCTACCACAAATCCTGTCAAACTTTAAGATTTCCTAACATATATATACTAGAACACTGAGCATTCTACAAATTACAGTGTCAGGCCTGTAATTGTAACTTGCCACCTACAATAGATGATAGTCAAGAACATGTTTCTGCTGAGTAGATGTTCAACAAAGCTTTAGCGAGAAATATAAAATTGCAATTCTTGGTAAAAATATTTCCATTTAGAAACGATCTACTCAACTAGTTAACTATTTTGAAATGTTGGTAAATGAATAACCACTTATTGATTTTCATATTTGTTAAATGTTCATGAAGCAAAAATATTTTTAAAAATTCATTCTTTGTAACTTTCGTTAGATTTTGTCAGCCAATTCTATTAAGATTGTATGTTATTGCCATATGCTGCTTGTTTGCAGAAATAGTGTCACAGTATATTCAAATACTAACTGGAGTTGCTCATTGTTTGTCCTTCTACTTCGCCTATTTTCAGTTATTATTTTTAATAAAAGAATTAATTGATTAAGAAAGAGAAGGATAAGGAATCCTACTTAACATAAGAACAAAACACGACACAACAAAGGAAAAGAAGCCAGTGTCTAATACGAGAGTTACACATAAGCAATGGTAGAAGTCCATTTTTTGCACGTTTCGTTTTCCTGATAAAACAAGATTTATTGTAAATCATTATTCATGATTTTTCATGCATGGGATGTGGAAGGTTAGCTAGGTAGTTTCAAATTTTAAAATACTACAGTTAATTGTAAACTAAACAATTATTTCTTTTTTCAGGAAATTTATGATTCAGCTGGTGACTGGTTACTTGCCAAGTGTGATTTTGGTTTTATTTTTATATGCTGTTCCACCATTGATGATGCTATTTTCAGCAGTGGAGGGGTCTATTTCCCGTAGTGGAAGGAAGAAAAGTGCATGCTACAAAGTTTTGTACTTTTCAATTTGGAATGTGTTTTTTGTTAATGTTTTTGCCGGGTCTGTTATCAGCCAACTCTCAGTCTTTACTAGTATAACAGAACTACCTGCCCAACTTGCGAAGGCAGTCCCAGCGCAGGTGATATGCTCAGATTCCTAGATGACAAATTAAACTTGTATCAAAGATTATGAGCACTTTTGAACTAAATTTTTGTTCCCCTTTTCTTCAGTTTGTTTAGAACAGATAAATTGGTAATTCTTCTGTGATTTGCTAGCTATTCACTTTATGCGGTTTCTTTCATGGCATACAGGCTACCTTCTTCACAACGTATGTTTTATCATCTGGTTGGGCAAGTTTGTCATTTGAAATTATGCAGTTGTTTCCTCTTTTCTGCAATCTGTTCCAGAGGTTGGTACTCTGTTCCAAGGAGGATTCACTGGATGGCGCCCTAACTTTTCCATACCATACAGAAGTTCCAAGGGTCTTACTGTTTGGATTCCTTGGATTTACCTGTGCTATTCTGGCACCGCTAATACTGCCCTTCTTATTGTTTTACTTTTTCCTTGCTTACCTCGTTTACCGAAACCAGGTTAGTACTTCTATCATGCTTCTGCACTTACCTCATCTTTATATATTAGTTCTTTTATATTTATTTTACACTTTTTTACTGTAGGCTTTACTAGACTTAGAAATCCATGCTTTAGATTTTATAAACACAGTTCAATGTCACCTTGTTTTCCAAAATGAAATTAACAATATTATAAAAGAATGGTGTCAAATTCAAATTCATCCTATGGTTTGGCCCGATATCAATGTATCACTATGAGTTTGAGCTGTCATTCTAGCATCCTATGGTTTGTCTGGTTGACATAGTCACTACTTCTCCCTGTCATTTTCATCATGGAGTTAATTCTGGCTCTTGTTTACACTGAACATGTCATTTTAGAGTGTTGAAATGCCGCAAAACGACTTAGCTTGTTGCACAAGCAATATCACATGCATTTTCTGTTAAATTTGAATGGAAAAAATATTATGGTTATTGGTTATGGGATAACGAAACAAACCATAAGACAAAGCTAACATAGTTCAAATCAAGGTGAACATTGAATCTGGCTACACTGGGAAGTTGTTGAAGTAAGACAAGGTCTAGAACATACGTGAATGCTTATGGCTTACATGTAAACCTAACACTCTTCCTTTGTACTCAAACGAGCAGACTGAGTCACACTTGAAAGATGTCAATCGTATATAGAATACGATCATAGAACCATTTGCCTTAATTATATTTTAAAAGTCTTGTTGGCAACTTGAGAATGAGAAATTCTGTACGGTTAGATTCCAAGGCTGTAAGTAAAATTTGATCATTTGGATCACTACATGGCAATTTTGCACTTAAATCCACTTAGTGTAGAGAATTTAAAAGGGTGTGATCATGTAGGTTGCAAAATAAATAGTAATGAACACCTATACTTCTGCATGCAAAAGCAAGTGATAATTTTTAGGCGTTTCTAGTATAATTCGCTAGGCTCAATGTATTTTTTTACTTTAATTTTATGACATTGAATGGATATTTAATTATCTTGAAAAAAAGGCTTTCATTTAACACCGACTTTTAATTTTTAGATTATCAATGTGTATATTACAAAATATGATGGTGGGGGACTTTTATGGCCCATTGCTCACAACACAACGGTCTTCTCATTGGTCTTCGCTCAAGTAATTGCACTTGGGGTGTTTGGACTAAAACGCTCAACAGTTGCATCTGGATTTACCATTCCACTGCTGATTGGTACCATTCTATTTCACCAATACTGTAGGCAGCGATTTCTCCCAGTATTTAAGAACAATGCAGCGCAGGTACGATCTCTTGCTCTAACTATTCCTCCCCCACCCCATCTTTCAATCTCCCCTTTAAAACTAATATAGACTATTTGCTTTCCTTTAGGTTCTTATTGACATGGATAGGAGGGATGAGATTTGTGGTAGGATGGAAGAGATTTATGAACAATTACGTTCAGCTTATAGCCAGTTCACTGGTTCTACTCAATCTGAATGTTCCAGTACTCATCGAGAGGACATGGACCGTGTTCGGACTCCAGAAGATTTGGAGACAGGTTTGCTTCCATCCAATGGCGGGAATTTCACTTTTTTATATCAAATCAAGGATATGATGATTTGACTGTGTTTGTTTTTTTTATTTTTTCAGACAAGGAAATGAGACAACAAGATTTATCGTGGCCAGTGTAGTTTGAGATTGGATAAACCTGTAATTGGTGGGAGGTGATAGAGTTCATAGGCTTGTAGATATTGTTGTAATGAGAATCACCGTGATGTGCCCTGAAAGGCGGGACCGGTGTATGTATGTACATTTGTGATGAAGATAATGCAGATTTCAAATACCTGCGAAGAAAATAGGAATTGGACACTCCCCAGAAAGTTCAGTTGAGTGACATAGTGGATATCTTAGTACTATTTATCCTATTTTCTATGTAATTGTAAATATCATGATAATATAAAAAGATGTTTGTCTAATGTCAGAGTTGTTAAGGTTCATAAACTTAAGAGGTGTCAATACTAAGGATTTTGTCAATTGTGACTGTTGGGTATCATAGTAATAAAATAATATTTCGTCTCTAAAATAAAGGTGAGAGAGATTAGAAGTGACACAATATTTTACGTTAAAACCCCTCAACTGATAAGGGAAAAACCATGGGTAAAACTAGATTTTTTTTTTCATTGAGTTGAAGAAGATTACAAGCTATCTCTATACACAAGGAGAGAACAATTTTACTCTCTCTTGAAATAGGAGAAACAACTCTCTCTATAAGAAATAGGAGAAACACAATGGATACTCTAGGAATATTTTACTTTTGTAGTGGAGAACACCGCTTGAGTTTTGGATGCTTAAAATGTTTGCTCTACATGCTATTTATAGCAAATGGCTTCATGATCCGATTGCATTTTCTCTTGTCAGATTTTGCTTATCAACATTGTTGGATAAAAGCAATCCTTCGCTTATCATTTGGACCACATAAGATTGATACATCTCGGATAGCACTACCATTCCCACCACAAGGAAAAAGTAGTTGTACGTGTCCATTACTTTTACCACAAAGCAAAAGTGGCTTTTCACATCACGACAATTTTAAAGTCACGTTTGTGGACTTTTAAAATTTCACTACCTTGCCAGTTCCTTGCTGCTACGTTTCTGATAGGCCATATGCGGATCTGCACCATATAAATTTATCAGAGTTGATTGGCTTTGTCAAAGCATCTGCTAGGTTATCTTTAGTGTGAATCTTTTGCATATCCACACTTCTTCTTCTACTACTTTTCTCACAAAGTGGTATTATACTCCTATGTGTTTTGTTCTGGAATGGAAGGCCAGATTCCTTGCAATGTGCACGACACTCTTACTATTACAATACACAGAAATCTTCTGATGTTTGTGCCCAAGTTCTTCCAATGACCTTGAATCCAAATAGCTTCCTTGCATGCATGAGTAGCTGCCATATATTCAGCTTATGTAGTAGATAGAGCTACAACAGTCTGTAATTTGGATAACCAATTTACCGCTCCTCCCGCAAGTGTGAACACATAGCCCATTGTAGATTTTCTTTATCAAGGTCACCCGCAAAATCTAAATTAACATATCCTCTAATAATGAACTCCGATTCTCCAAAACATAATGCAACATCTGAGGTTCCTTTAATATATCTTAGAATCCTCTTAACAACATTCCAATACTCTTTATTAGGATATGCCATAAATTGACTGACCATTCTTACCACTTGAGCAATATTTGGTCTCGTACAAATCATGGCATACATAAGGCTTCCCACCGTTGATGCATACGGTACTCGAGAAATTTCCATCCTCACCGCTTCATTGCTAGGACACGTACTTGAGGATAATTTATAGTTAACAGGAATTGGGGTAGAGATTGGCTTACAGTCTTACATATTGAAGTGCTGCAAGACTCTCCCTAGATAATTCTTCCGAGAAAGCCAAATGTTCATGTCTTTTCTATCTCGGTGAATTTTCATCCCTAAAATCTTATTTGCTGGTCCAAGGTCCTTCATATCAAACTCCCTAGCCAATTATGCCTTCAATTCTTGGATTCGATCTTTGTTGGGGCCTACTACCAACATGTCATCCCCATACAACAGTAAAATGATAAAATCGTTATTTCCAAACCTCTTGTAGCATGCAAAATGATCTGAATTCAATTTGTTGTATCTGAGACTAATAATGAAGGAATCAAATCACTTGTATAAACATCTTGGCGCCTGCTTTAGATCGTACAGAGATTTGGTTAATCTGCAAACCAAGTTTTCTTTTCCTTGTTCTTCAAACCCTAAACCTGATTGCAGTTGATGGTGACTGGTTTTTCACAAGTAACATGTTGTTTTGACTGCTTCTGCGCAAAAAATTAGCTAATCCTGCTATTTTTAGCATAACTCTTATTCTATCTTGGAGAGTTTTGTTCATTTGCTTTGCTAAACCATTTTGTTGAGGTGTATGTGTGACACCCTTCTACCCCATACTCTTATATGTTTAATAAATTGAAGTTTTGAAAATGGTAAAGTCCCACGATGGGTAAAAAGGTTCACAACACTCTTATTAAATCTCATAGATCGAAAACGACTTTATTAAAAGGAATTAAACTCCAAAGAAAATTCAAACATAACTGCAACGGAATCTTCAGAATATAAAGACAACTAATAGCCTACTGCCATACAAGGCAAGGTTCATATAAATACTCCTAATCTAGAAACATAATAAAACTCCCAAAATACACCCTGATGTCACATCTATCAGAGCACAACCCTTTAATCATAATCGACACCAGTCGTGTCCTCATCAACACCTGTAAAAATATGTCCACATAATACGATGAGGAAAATGAGTACTACTTATACATACACATAGAGAATACGCATCCTCACCCACAACATCAATACATCAAACACCAATAAGTAACATTCATCTAAACTCAACATATAGCTAATCATCTATATCAACATGTATATTCCCTACCATCATTCCTAATTATAACACATAAATATATCCATCACATTCACCAAGCTCATCATCATAGCATCCTTCATATATCATCATACTCATTACCATCATAACATCATTCATATATCATCATACTTATTATCATCATAAAATCATTTATATATCATCATACTCATTATCATCATAACATCATTTATATATCATCATGCTCATTATCATCATAACATCATTTATATATCATCATGCTTATTATCATCATACATCAATACTCCTCGTATCGTCTACCCAAAGATCATGACTTGGAACTCCACACAATGGGCGCACCTCGTCAATCACTCTACTTAGTACCAAGATAGTCTATCGGTGCTACCACACACTATCCGATAGGTTGTACCCCCTCTATGGGCCCGTACAATCACTCCTAGGTTTCACCCCCTCAATGGGCCCGTGCATCGAATGCCCCATCTTGATCCCCTAAGTTGTACCCCCCTCTATGGGCCCGCACAACTCAGTTCACCTCCCGAATTGTACCCCCTTTATGGGCCCGCACAATTCAAGTCTCATCACACATGCTCAAGGCATCTCTTCTAAGTTGTACTCCCTATATGGGCCCGCACAACTTAGGTAACATCATCATCAAAAGGTGATATACACCATCATCAATATCATCAACATCATCATTAAAAAGGTGATATACACCATCATTATCATCAACATCATCATGCATCATCATGCTCATCAATAAACACCATCATCATCATTAAGTGATATACACTCATCATCATCATCATGCATCAATACACTCATCATTAACATCATCATAATAAGGTGATATACACCGGCATCATTATCATCATCATACTCATCATCAAATATCATCACTATACATCGTCATATTCATCATCAATTATTATCATATTAATTATCACAAACATCATTAATCATCATCATTGTCCTAATCGTCATAAGGCATCATCAAACACCATTATAATAAAGTGAAATACACTTATCACCGTTACACCATCGTCATAGATCACATTGCATAATCGCAAACATACACACCATCAATACCATTAAGCATCCTGCCCATTTTCATCATTTAAAAATAATCAATCTGCGAGTTGCGCTTAGCCCGCGCTTTGCGCACTCGCAGCGCGCTGATAAGTGAAAAATAGCTGATAATTTAGTATATATTTTATTTAACCTATCAAGGTTAAAATGGTAATTTTCCCCCCATTTATATCCCTTTTTATTTAATAATTAGTAATTTGTATTTATTAATCCTAGTTTTGAATTTGATGCTATTTTAATAGATTTATTGCTGATTTTTGTGGGATTCTTGCAAAGATTCAATTAAGAAATTAAATGGAATTAAATGAGGAGGATTTATGCAAGATTGAAGATTGATTGAGGATGATTAATTAAAGATTTGAAGATGATTTGAATCATTAATGAGGAGATAGAGCCAATCAATCAAAGATGTTGCAGACAAGCTTCCCAAAAAAACAAGGATGTACAATAAATACAAAGATATCAAGGAATAAAGGGAAACAAGGAAGGACAATCAAGCGAAAACCAGTCTCGGGGAGAGATCAATCATTTAAAAGAGGAAAGTTGAAGCTGCAGGCGTTAGCTGCACTTCACCCCGCGCTATAGCGCAGGTGAAGCGCAACTCTCTAAAACACGTTGTAGCGCAACTTGAAGCGCAGAACACGCAAATCACGTCCCAGTTGCTGTTTTTAAGAAGATATCTTCCCAAATTTGCTTTGTCTTTCCTTATCTATAAATAGGAACCTCTTGCGTCAGTTCTAGGAGTTAGCGAGTAGGACAATTAATTGTTTAGCAAATTCTATCATGTATTCTAGCTAATTTTATAGTAGGAGAAGAGGAGCGCTTCACGAGGATTGAAGATGGTGACAACATCTTCACTGGTTTGTATGGCTACTTCATGTAGTTAACTCTCTAGTGGGATTGGATGTAATCAATTCTATCCTTGAGTGTATATAAATGCTATATTATTGTGTCAATAAGGTCCCTATCTATAATGGTGGTAGTTTTATTCTGTATTTATTCCTAATTCCCACACTTGCGTTTGGAGTTATAGGCTAATCTTCTCTATTCTTATAGTTTAGATTAGGAGCGAGAATGGGGGAGCGGTGATAAGTGTAAAATTAGCGTTATTTTCATATAGTTTTTATACACTTATCAAGGATCAAATAGTCATTTATGCCCCAAAAATATCCCTTTTTGTTAATAATTGCAATAATTGTATTTATCTTAAACAAAATTGAATATGATGCTATTTTAATAAGAAAATTGCTATTTTATGCAGTATTTTAGCAGATTTGGAAAAAGAGCAGAAAAAGAGCATCAGAATGGAGGAAATTGCAGATTCAAGGAATTAATTAATCAGAAGAATCAAGGAATCTTGCAAGGAATCCATTCAAATTCAAGAAGATAAATACAAATTTAAATAAAGAGATAAAGGAGAACCAGATAAGATCATAAGGGAATCCAGAGGATAACTCCACAAATTACGGGAAGCAACAGCGTATCCTAGGCTCTATGTGCGCCTAGCGCATAATGGAGCGCGCGTCTCCATGCTAGGCTTCATGTGCGCCTAGCGCACATGAAGCGCGTGTCCCAGAATACGCTGCTGCCCGCTGTGACGTCATTAATGAGAAGAAAAGCCTCTGATTGGCCAAACTTCTCCCCTGTGACGTCAAACAATGAAAAGGGAGCCTCTGTTTGGTCAAAACACGTAGCACACGGATCCCTGGGTGTCTCCAGAGTCTATAAATAGAGCCCTTGGCAAAGGTCACAAACACACCTAGATAGAGAGAAGTAGTATAGGATTGAAAAGGGTGACAAACTTCTCTGTAAATTGTAATGGCTACCATGAGTAGCTAAACTCTCTAGTAGGATTTGATGTAGTGGATTCAATCCCCTTGTGTATAAAGAGTTTTTCTATTTCTTTTTATTTATGATTCTATGCTTGTAAATTATCAGTATCTTTATGCTGTACTTAATGCATCAACTCCGCGTGTGCGCCGGGATGGTAGGCTAGTGCTCTGGATACAAAAGTGGAACTCCGGCTAGTAGTAGAGGCGAGTGAGCATGGAGCTGTTCATGAATCTCGTTCTCGGATTGCTGAAGGTACTCGGTCTAATTATATCGTAGCATAAGGATTGTATTCTAACGATCGGAGGTTCTGTCACACCTTAAATTTCATAGGCAAGAATTTAGTCCGTTGGAAACCAAATTCTTAGCCTCGAATTTATAGTGTTTCATTTCGAATATCGACCTGTCTATAAATTATCCACAATTCCAACAATATTGAGATAATCTAAATCAACATTAAGAGATATTATAGTCTTTTAATCTAAATTGCATTCTGCCCATTCAAGTAAATAACAGTCCATTTACAAATTAAACTGAAATAGCTTTTACATATCGTTGCTTACCAAATTAAGTTCAAATTACATAAGTAGTCTCTCTTGCATCAACATTTCTAAGTATCCATTACATGTCCTTTTCCTTAAAAACTCTAACAAGGCTAAGCTAAAGGTCCAAAGTTACAAGATCATAATTACATCATTCACATACATACATAGCCACTACAAAATAACAACTTCATCGACATCCAAAAACCTCCTTCAAGGTTTTGCATTCCGAGGGGGAGGAGGCACCTGGACATCTAAGATCCACATAACTCGTGGTGAGATAAACATCTCAGTGAACAATTCTCAATGCATGTATGCAAGCAATTAGTCATGTCAGGCAAATTATAACAATCATCATCATATTCCATAAATATCTATGTATAACATATGCATAAGGATGCTCCTATATGTTTTGCCACTAGGCCATGAGTAATCACCATACAGAGTTAGACTCGAGCTCGAACTACAGGGGATATCTCCCCCGGGGACGAATCCCACCCTCACATAGGCCGAAGCCCCCATGTTGACCGAAGTCCTTTGATCATGAAACTTGGATTGGACAATTGATTTAAGCATTCCGGAATTGATGAATATCGAAATCTCAGTGATTTCGACAATTTCGACATTTCGAACCTTTCGAAACCAACGAGATTCAATGTCAACCGACAACCGCAATGTATACTCATCAATTCCGAGACCCAAATCAATTCCCAAACACTTAGTTTATCATTTCGGCACGAGGTTAATCGAAAAGAACGGAACGTTTCGACGTTTCGAGAGTTTCGAAACTTTCGAGAATTTCGAAACTTTCGAAACTATCGATTATCAAGAATCGATCCGTTTCTAACCGATTAAAATCATCCCCATAGTTCAAACAATCAATTTCAATCACAAACAAACAATTACGTCAAGTAAATTCAGAGAATTGGAAGAGAGAAGGAGGGGGTGCATGGGTTATAGAGACCAATTCTAATCCTATCAAAAAAGTGAGAATTACTCACTATGATTGTAGAAATCCAAGTGATTAGAAGGAAGAAATGAAGTTCCTAGCTCCGTTCCGGCGTTCCTACTTCGATCCGGCAACTTCTCTCTCTAGGATTCCCTCTCTCTCTAGAAATGAAACTCTCCAAAATTCTGCTGAAAAACGCGTCCTGGGTATTTATATTTTTGTTTGGTAATCGATTACCAAACCCTGGTAATCGATTACTGAAGGCAAAAATATCCTAAAAACCCATTCTGGGCTCCTGGTAATCGATTACCAACTTTGGTAATCGATTACTGAGTTCCCAAGCTGATGGTAATCGATTACAAGGGTTATGTAATCGATTACCACGATCCAACCCCTCTGGTAATCGATTACAGACCCTCTGTAATCGATTACCATTGGCAAGGTTCTCTGGTAATCGATTACAGACCTTCTGTAATCGATTACCAGTGGCCTAAACTTAAGAGTTTGGTTCAACACAAGTTATAATACCCATTCTTTCTAATTTCATTCCTTTCCTTACTTCCTTAGGGTTCATACCATAACATTAACCTATAAATCTCAATTAATCCTATCTAAAGTGGGATGTTACATTCTACCCCCCTTAATTAAATTTTTCCCTCAAAATTTTACTAACACAAAACATATAATTCTTACCACTAGCAAAGAGATAAGGGAAATGATGCTTGATCACATCTTCTTTCTCCCAAGTAGCTTCCTCTAAGGATAGACCTTCCCAAACTACCTTAATCAAAGGAATGTTTCTACTTCTCAGGGTCTTGGCACTTCTGTCAACAATCTGAAGCGGTTTGGCGGGTAGGGTGAGGTTGTCCTTCAATTGTATTGGTTCAGAAGACAAGACATGAGAGGGATCAAACACATATTTTCTTAACTTAGACACATGAAAGACATTGTGAATTTTGGACAAGTATGGTGGAAGAGCCAATCTATATGCAAGAGGGCCAACTCTTTGCAAGATTTGAAAAGGACCAATGTATCTAGGACTCAATTTCTTGGATTTCACTGATTTCCCTAAGCCAATGACAGGAGTTATTCTCAAGAACACATGTTCTCCTTCCTCAAACTCTAGTTCCTTCCTTCTCTTATCAACATAAGTTTTCTGACGGCTCTGGGCAGTCACAAGTTTTTTCCCTAATCATCCTAATCTTATCTGAAGTTTCTTGAACCAGATCTGGACCCAACAAAGCTCTCTCACCCACCTCATGCCAACAAACAGGGGACCTACATTTCCTACCATACAAGGCTTCATAAGGAGCCATGCCTATACTACTGTGATAGCTGTTATTGTAGGCAAACTCTACAAGTGGCAGGTATTTGTCCCAACTACTCGACTCTTCTAAAGAACAAGCCCTTAACATGTCTTCTAAGGTTTGGATGGTCCTCTCTGAATGTCCATCAGTCTGAGGATGGTAGGCGGTGCTAAACCTAAGTTTAGTCCCGAATGACTGATGTAGTGCATTCCAAAACCTTGAGGTGAACCTAGGATCTCTATCAGAGACAATGCTAGAGGGAATACCATGTAACCTGACAATTTCTCTAACATACAGTTCAACTAACTTGTTCAGGGAGAAGGTGTTCTTAACTGGAAGGAAATGGGCTGACTTAGTTAATCGGTCCACTATGACCCAAATGGTATCAAACCCTGCTTGGACTCGGGGTAAGCCTACCACAAAGTCCATAGCTATGCTTTCCCACTTCCACTCAGGAATTTCTAAAGGTAGAAGGACTCCAGATGGTTTCTGGTGTTCCACCTTCACTTGTTGACAAGTGAGACACCTAGACACAAACTCAGCTATATCTCTCTTCATTCCTACCCACCAGAATTTCTTCTTCAAATCCTGATACATCTTGGTGGAACCAAGATGTATAGACATCTTACCCTTATGTACTTCCTCTAAAACCTGTTGTTTAACATTACTCTCTCTAGGAATACAGATTCTTCCCTGAAAGAGAATTAGTCCCTCCTCTGACTTAGAAAAACCTACTTGCCCCACTTTACCCTGAAGTTCAGGATCCAATTCCTGAGCCTCCTTTATTAGAGTTTGGAACTCACTGACAATTTCTAGTTTGCACATCTGAATGCTGCCCACCCCAAACTCTACACTTAAGTTCAAATCTCTAAATTTCTCTAGAAGACTCATCTCTTGTATCATCAATGATGACACATGCAAGGACTTCCTACTGAGGGCATCCGCCACTACGTTGGCCTTACCAGGGTGATATTTCAACTCAAAGTCAAAATCCTTCAAAAATTCCATCCATCTTCTTTGCCTCATGTTGAGTTCCTTTTGATCAAAGAGATATTTCAAACTCTTATGATCACTAAAGACCTCAAACCTCACACCAAACAGGTAATGCCTCCAAATTTTTAGGGCAAATACCACAGCAGCCAATTCTAAGTCATGGGTAGGATAATTCTCCTCATGAGGTCTCAATTGTCTAGATGCATAAGCCACAACCTTCCTATCCTGCATTAGAACACCTCCTAACCCCTTCCTAGAGGCATCACAAAATACTTCAAAGGTTCTAGACACATCCGGTAATGCTAACACCGGGGCACTGGTCAATCTATGCTTCAATTCTAGAAAACTATGCTCACAATCACTATCCCACACAAAAGCTTGGTCTTTCCTAGTTAACTTAGTGAGAGGTAAAGCCAAACGGGAGAAACCCTTAATGAATCTCCTGTAATAGCCAGCTAAACCTAGAAAACTTCTAATCTCTGTAACAGTCTTAGGTCTTTCCCACTCAAGCACTGACTCCACCTTGTTAGGGTCTACAGACACTCCCTCTCCAGAAATAACATGTCCCAGGAAATGGACTTTATTTAACCAAAACTCACATTTGCTTGGATTGGCAAATAATTTCCTTTCCCTTAGGAGCTCTAACACTAACCTCAGATTTCTTCCATGATCTTCCAAACTAGAAGAGTAGACTAGGATATCATCTATAAATACAATCACAAATTTATCTAGGAAAGGTCGGAAGATTCTATTCATATAGTCCATGAACACTGCCGGAGCATTAGTAACAACAAACGGCATCACTAAGTACTCGTAGTGTCCATATCTAGTTCGAAAAGCAGTCTTATGAATGTCTTCCTTCCTTATCCTAATTTGGTGATATCCTGATCTCAAATCTATTTGGAAAATACAGAAGCACCCCTAAGCTGATATAAAAGATCGTCTATCCTAGGCAATGGGTATTTGTTTTTAATTGTAGTTTTGTTCAATTGCCTTAAATCTACACACAATCTCATACTCCCATCCTTCTTCTTCACTAACAATACTGGAGCCCCCCAAGGGGAGGCACTAGGTCTGATGAATCCCTTCTCTAACAGTTCTTCCAACTGTTTCTTAAGCTCCCTGAGTTCTAAGGGGGACATTCTATAGGGTGCCTTAGATATGGGTCCTGATCCTGGTAACAAGTCTATGGTGAACTCTATTTCCCTCTCAGGTGGTAAGGTTAGGATTTCACTAGGAAAAACATCTTGAAACTCCCGGACAGTAGCCACATTATTTAAATCAGGTTTGGATTCTAAAGTTGAGGAAAGTAACAATAGAAAACACTCACCCCCGTCATTGACACTTTGGGAAAACTGAGAAACACTGGACAGCAGGATAGACACCTTTTTCTTATGAACAACAGAACAATCAGGAAACACAACCTTTTTATTATAACAGTCTAACAACACCTGATTGGAAGATAACCAGTTCATGCCCAGAATAACATCAATACCAATCAAAGGCAAACATATCAAGTCCACAACAAAAACTTTTTCTTGAATGATTAAAGAACAATTCATACATGCCTGAGAAGTAGAAATGGACTCTCTAGCAGGAGTAGTAACATTAAGAACATAAGGCAAGGAAACGGTGGACAATTCAATCTATTTACAAAATCAAAGGACACAAAGGAATGTGATGCTCCTGAATCATACAATACAATTAAAGTTTCCTCCCCTAAGGTGCAATTACCTTTTAACAGATTATCAGAAGAATTCGCCGCCTGACCACTGAGGGTAAAACCCTTCCTGTTGATTGAGGCTTTTGAAGTTCCTTGAGTTTCGGGCAATCCCTCCTGAAATGACCAGTTTGCTTGCAAAGAAAACAGACATTTTTCCCCATTAGACAAGCTCCCGAATGTTCCTTTCCACATGTGATGCATGCCCGAGCCTCCTTAGGTTGAGATGGTTGCACTGACACGGGTTGTCTACCTTGCCACTTTGGTTTAAAACTCTTGTTCTGATTACTAGCTTCCACCTTCCTTTTCCCTTTGTTATCTTGTGGAGTTGGAGTTGGAGTTGCCACTACCACCTTACAGTTTTTCTCTATAATGTAACACTTGCTCACCAAAGTAGAAAAATTTCTAATCTCTAAAGCAGCCACCCTGTCAATAATTTCCGGCCTCAAACCCCCTTCAAATTGGGTACACCTCCACTCTTCATCATTCACCGCCTGAAGATAACGTGAAAACTTGGATAACTCCTCAAACCTAGACACATACTGCCCCACAGACATCTCTCCTTGAGTAAGCTGCAGGAACTCTGCCTCTTTTTGCCTCTTAATGGTAGCTGGAAAATACTTCTCCAGAAACAAGCTTTGAAAAGCCTCCCAAGTTAAGGGAGTCTCTAACTCCTCCATTTGCAACTTAGCAATCCTCCACCAATCTTCAGCCTCTCCTCTCATCATGTACACCGCCAAATTCACCTTAACCTCATCTGTGCATTTCATGACTTCAAAAATTCTATTTAAGTCCTTAAGCCACCTGGCCGTTACATCAGGGTCATAAACACCATTAAACTGTGGAGGGTTATGCTTTCTAAACTCAGACAAACAAACAGAGAATACATCTAGGGTAGGTGAGGGTTGTTCTGGTCGTGGTCTAGATAACTCTTGTAATATGGCGGTGTTGGTAGCAGCTTGGTTTCCAATCATTTGGGTAAGGGCCTGAAGAGCCGCCACCATCGGGTCAGGTATAGGTTCAGGGGATGGTGGAGGGAATGGAGAAGAACGATCTACCCTTGGCCTACCCTTCCTGCTGCCTGCCATAATTCTCTACATATCATAAAGTAAATATCGAGGTGATCAGTCTCTCAATTCACAAAATAATATATACAAAATTATAACAAACCACAGAAAAATCCTAACATCACAGTCCAATTGGATTGAACTGCTCTGATACCAAAATGTCACACCTTAAATTTCATAGGCAAGAATTTAGTCCGTTGGAAACCAAATTCTTAGCCTCGAATTTATAGTGTTTCATTTCGAATATCGACCTGTCTATAAATCATCCACAATTCCAACAATATTGAGATAATCTAAATCAACATTAAGAGATATTATAGTCTTTTAATCTAAATTGCATTCTGCCCATTCAAGTAAATAACAGTCCATTTACAAATTAAACTGAAATAGCTTTTACATATCGTTGCTTACCAAATTAAGTTCAAATTACACAAGTAGTCTCTCTTGCATCAACATTTCTAAGTATCCATTACATGTCCTTTTCCTTAAAAACTCTAACAAGGCTAAGCTAAAGGTCCAAAGTTACAAGATCATAATTACATCATTCACATACATACATAGCCACTACAAAATAACAACTTCATCGACATCCAAAAACCTCCTTCAAGGTTTTGCATTCCGAGGGGGAGGAGGCACCTGGACATCTAAGATCCACATAACGCGTGGTGAGATAAACATCTCAGTGAACAATTCTCAATGCATGTATGCAAGCAATTAGTCATGTCAGGCAAATTATAACAATCATCATCATATTCCATAAATATCTATGTATAACATATGCATAAGGATGCTCCTATATGTTTTGCCACTAGGCCATGAGCAATCACTATACAGAGTTAGACTCGAGCTCGAACTACAGGGGATATCTCCCCCGGGGACGAATCCCACCCTCACATAGGCCGAAGCCCCCATGTTGACCGAAGTCCTTTGATCATGAAACTTGGATTGGACAATTGATTTAAGCATTCCGGAATTGATGAATATCGAAATCTCAGTGATTTCGACAATTTCGACATTTCGAACCTTTCGAAACCAACGAGATTCAATGTCAACCGACAACCGCAATGTATACTCATCAATTCCGAGACCCAAATCAATTTCCAAACACTTAGTTTATCATTTCGGCACGAGGTTAATCGAAAAGAACGGAACGTTTCGACGTTTCGAGAGTTTCGAAACTTTCGAGAATTTCGAAAGTTTCGAAACTATCGATTATCAAGAATCGATCCGTTTCTAACCGATTAAAATCATCCCCATAGTTCAAACAATCAATTTCAATCACAAACAAACAATTACGTCAAGTAAATTCAGAGAATTGGAAGAGAGAAGGAGGGGGTGCATGGGTATAGAGACCAATTCTAATCCTATCAAAAGATGAGAATT
The DNA here is from genome assembly GCA_026901365.1 of Sesbania bispinosa. Lineage (NCBI taxonomy): Eukaryota > Viridiplantae > Streptophyta > Magnoliopsida > Fabales > Fabaceae > Sesbania > Sesbania bispinosa. The sequence goes on along the minus strand of QLOH01000095.1, from coordinate 1,676,777 downwards.
ACTCACTATGATTGTAGAAATCCAAGTGATTAGAAGGAAGAAATGAAGTTCCTAGCTCCGTTCCGGCGTTCCTACTTCGATCCGGCAACTTCTCTCTCTAGGATTCCCTCTCTCTCTAGAAATGAAACTCTCCAAAATTCTGCTGAAAAACGCGTCCTGGGTATTTATATTTTTGTCTGGTAATCGATTACCAAACCCTGGTAATCGATTACTGAAGGCAAAATATCCTAAAAACCCATTCTGGGCTCCTGGTAATCGATTACCAACTTTGGTAATCGATTACTGAGTTCCCAAGCTGATGGTAATCGATTACCACGATCCAACCCCTCTGGTAATCGATTACAGACCCTCTGTAATCGATTACCATTGGCAAGGTTCTCTGGTAATCGATTACAGACCTTCTGTAATCGATTACTAGTGGCCTAAACTTAAGAGTTTGGTTCAACACAAGTTATAATACCCATTCTTTCTAATTTCATTCCTTTCCTTACTTCCTTAGGGTTCATACCATAACATTAACCTATAAATCTCAATTAATCCTATCTAAAGTGGGATGTTACATTCTACCCCCCTTAATTAAATTTTTCCCTCAAAATTTTACTAACACAAACATATAATTCTTACCACTAGCAAAGAGATAAGGGAAATGATGCTTGATCACATCTTCTTTCTCCCAAGTAGCTTCCTCTAAGGATAGACCTTCCCAAACTACCTTAATCAAAGGAATGTTTCTACTTCTCAGGGTCTTGGCACTTCTGTCAACAATCTGAAGCGGTTTGGCGGGTAGGGTGAGGTTGTCCTTCAATTGTATTGGTTCAGAAGACAAGACATGAGAGAGATCAAACACATATTTTCTTAACTTAGACACATGAAAGACATTGTGAATTTTGGACAAGTATGGTGGAAGAGCCAATCTATATGCAAGAGGGCAACTCTTTGCAAGATTTGAAAAGGACCAATGTATCTAGGACTCAATTTCTTGGATTTCACTAATTTCCCTAAGCCAATGACAGGAGTTATTCTCAAGAACACATGTTCTCCTTCCTCAAACTCTAGTTCCTTCCTTCTCTTATCAGCATAACTTTTCTGACGGCTCTGGGCAGTCACAAGTTTTTCCCTAATCATCCTAATCTTATCTGAAGTTTCTTGAACCAGATCTGGACCCAACAAGCTCTCTCACCCACCTCATGCCAACAAACAGGGGACCTACATTTCCTACCATACAAGGCTTCATAAGGAGCCATGCCTATACTACTGTGATAGCTGTTATTGTAGGCAAACTCTACAAGTGGCAGGTATTTGTCCCAACTACTCGACTCTTCTAAAGAACAAGCCCTTAACATGTCTTCTAAGGTTTGGATGGTCCTCTCTGACTGTCCATCAGTCTGAGGATGGTAGGCGGTGCTAAACCTAAGTTTAGTCCCGAATGACTGATGTAGTGCATTCCAAAACCTTGAGGTGAACCTAGGATCTCTATCAGAGACAATGCTAGAGGGAATACCATGTAACCTGACAATTTCTCTAACATACAGTTCAACTAACTTGTTCAGGGAGAAGGTGTTCTTAACTGGAAGGAAATGGGCTGACTTAGTTAATCGGTCCACTATGACCCAAATGGTATCAAACCCTGCTTGGACTCGGGGTAAGCCCACCACAAAGTCCATAGCTATGCTTTCCCACTTCCACTCAGGAATTTCTAAAGGTAGAAGGACTCCAGATGGTTTCTGGTGTTCCACCTTCACTTGTTGACAAGTGAGACACCTAGACACAAACTCAGCTATATCTCTCTTCATTCCTACCCACCAGAATTTCTTCTTCAAATCCTGATACATCTTGGTGGAACCAGGATGTATAGACATCTACCCTTATGTACTTCCTCTAAAACCTGTTGTTTAACATTACTCTCTCTAGGAATACAGATTCTTCCCTGAAAGAGAATTAGTCCCTCCTCTGACTTAGAAAAACCTACTTGCCCCACTTTACCCTGAAGTTCAGGATCCAATTCCTGAGCCTCCTTTATTAGAGTTTGGAACTCACTGACAATTTCTAGTTTGCACATCTGAATGCTGCCCACCCCAAACTCTACACTTAAGTTCAAATCTCTAAATTTCTCTAGAAGACTCATCTCTTGTATCATCAATGATGACACATGCAAGGACTTCCTACTGAGGGCATCCGCCACTACGTTGGCCTTACCAGGGTGATATTTCAACTCAAAGTCAAAATCCTTCAAAAATTCCATCCATCTTCTTTGCCTCATGTTGAGTTCCTTTTGATCAAAGAGATATTTCAAACTCTTATGATCACTAAAGACCTCAAACCTCACACCAAACAGGTAATGCCTCCAAATTTTTAGGGCAAATACCACAGCAGCCAATTCTAAGTCATGGGTAGGATAATTCTCCTCATGAGGTCTCAATTGTCTAGATGCATAAGCCACAACCTTCCTATCCTGCATTAGAACACCTCCTAACCCCTTCCCAGAGGCATCACAAAATACTTCAAAGGTTCTAGACACATCCGGTAATGCTAACACCGGGGCACTGGTCAATCTATGCTTCAATTCTAGAAAACTATGCTCACAATCACTATCCCACACAAAAGCTTGGTCTTTCCTAGTTAACTTAGTGAGAGGTAAAGCCAAACGGGAGAAACCCTTAATGAATCTCCTGTAATAGCCAGCTAAACCTAGAAAACTTCTAATCTCTGTAACAGTCTTAGGTCTTTCCCACCCAAGCACTGACTCCACCTTGTTAGGGTCTACAGACACTCCCTCTCCAGAAATAACATGTCCCAAGAAATGGACTTTATTTAACCAAAACTCACATTTGCTTGGATTGGCAAATAATTTCCTTTCCCTTAGGAGCTCTAACACTAACCTCAGATGTCTTCCATGATCTTCCAAACTAGAAGAGTAGACTAGGATATCATCTATAATACAATCACAAATTTATCTAGGAAAGGTCGGAAGATTCTATTCATATAGTCCATGAACACTGCCGGAGCATTAGTAACAACAAACGGCATCACTAAGTACTCGTAGTGTCCATATCTAGTTCGAAAAGCAGTCTTATGAATGTCTTCCTTCCTTATCCTAATTTGGTGATATCCTGATCTCAAATCTATTTTGGAAAATACAGAAGCACCCCTAAGCTGATATAAAAGATCGTCTATCCTAGGCAATGGGTATTTGTTTTTAATTGTAGTTTTGTTCAATTGCCTAAAATCTACACACAATCTCAAAGCGCAGAGTGAAGCGCAGGTTTCGTCTTTAAATTCAAATGACGTGAACGAGGGAAGTTCACTTTTGAACATCGCTCCTTTGTTTGCTCTGACATTCCCTACCTTTTCTTGCCTGTTTCTCACTCATACAGCGTCCTTTTCAGTTTCTGACTTCATACCAGGTATGTTTTTATAGTTTTTCTTCCTTTCTAACCGATTGGAATTTTGATTTTTCGCTTTATTTGACCTTAGATTTAGGATAGCTAGTTTAGAAGTTTTGGACCTTTTAGGAAGAAAATGAGTAATGAAAAATGCTTTAAAATAGTTTGCATGTGGTTAGGGTCTTTAATGGAATATTCTGTTTGCTTAGGTGGTAGTTCTGGAAAGTGCTCAATAATTTCTGCAGATTAATTTTGTTGATGCATGTATGCTTATAATATCATGATATTTTTGCATGCTTTAATGAAAATTAATTATGCCATATTGCATGTTGCTGATAACATGATTTTTTAGCATGAGTTTAATTCTCACTTTTGCCTGACTAGGATTGTTTAGGACTGCTTTAATTGATCACTTTAGCATGTCTTAATTAATTAATTGGTATTAATTGGGTAACTAATAAAATCAAATTTTTATGCATAGTTGTTTGGTTATTTATTCTGAATTTTTGGAATTAAATTGGCCATTTAATTTCTTAATTTTGAATAAGTAAATATTATGATGCCTAATCATTTTGATTTCTGTTTCTTTTGCAGATGCCTCGCACAAAATTTGTTGGTAGCTCTAGCTCTTCTAGGAAGAGTGCAGGGGCTGCCAAGGGGAAAGGCCCCCAGAGAGACATGATTTTTGATCCCTTCCACTTCCAGGATCCCAAGACCTTTGAAGCTTATGTAGACATTGCAGATTGTAATTTCATTATGGAGAGGCCGGTGATCCTTGAAGAGGGGGAATATGAGGAGTTTACTGCTGAGATACACAGGAGGCGATAGGACTGCCTGATCGAGGCCGTACTCAACCAAATATTAATATTCAGAATATGTAGTTAATGGAAAATTAACCAAAGTCGTCTCTCAAGGAATTCAATAGCAAATTCGAATCTACTCACAAGAATTGTTGATTCAAAACCAAGCAAGGGGGTTTTGTTTGGTTGTTTTCTTAAAATTCAAGAACATATAGCTAAATTCGAAATTCAGAAAATATGTATGAAAATGGATGAGTTCTGAAGGTCATTCACATAAGATTTTTCATTGATTTACAGAAAATTATCAATTCCTACACAAATTCGAATTAACCAATTAAGCATCAATCAATTCATCAATTATCTCATACAAGGATTAAGCAAACTTGTGTGAGAATCTAATCCCTAACCTACTGAATTAAGCAAACAGTAGTTTCATCTTAGAATTAAGAAAACTAAGATTCAAATTCAGAATTAAGAGAAGAAGAAGAAAAACCATGAAGCATGCATGCCAATTCAAGATTCAAAATCCTAGAATTCTAGAGATTAGGAGAAGAGAAAATGTGCAGAAAATTGTATAACGAAACTACATAAATGAAACCTCAAGATCCAATGCTTAGAACACTTGAGAATCAACCTTGAATTCAGCCTTCCATGGAGGTTGAAGAAGAAGAAGAAGAAGAGGGAAAAAGAGGGAAAGTGAAGAGTCTCTTTTCTAAAATCTGAAAAATGAATGTAAGTTGTTCAAACTATTCAGCAACACACCAATTTATGGAGCCTAAATCACTAACAATCTGATTTGGCTTTAATTGGGCCGAGATTAATTAAAACAGGCCGACAAACTAATTACAAAACTAATTAAATTCGGACTTGTGTCAGACAGCAACAATAGGCGATTTTCAAATAGCAACGAATCCTAATTGATTTATGGGAATATGGTCATATTGCATATCAAATTAAATCCCCGGAAGTTAGCTTTCCAATGTCACTGGAATCACTCAAATCGGACACCTACAGCTCCAGATATCGTCAAAACAAGACAGGTAGGTCAGTAGGCTTAAAAATCCGAATTTAAACAACATTTACAGTTAAAGCCCAATTAAGCCCAATTCGGTAAATCCCAATTAAATCAGTGGATTTCATCACAATAGCACTCCAATAAAGCTAATATTAAAGGTACTAAGTGTGAATAAAATTGTGCTCATCACCGCCTCAGCAGGCCCGATGAGTATTTTGACCCTGATATTGTTAGGGAATTTTATGCCAACGCTGTTGGAGATCAGGGCATCAACATCAGGCAGGAGTCCTATGTGAGAGGACAGGTGATCCGCTTTGATTGCAATGCAATCAATGCATTACTTGGACACCCGATTGAGGAGCACAGAGACTTAGTTGACTGCCATTACCAGGACAAGATGGAAACCGTTGGTGAAAACGGTAACGAGCCATTAGACTTTGAGACTGCTCAGCTTCTCCGCCTTCCAGGACGTTCCTTTGAGAGTAACAGGTACAGGCATGCTGCTAGGATCCACAGGAGGGATATGAGGAGTATTACACAGATGTGGACAATGTTGGTTTTAGCCAACATCCACCTCACAGGGCATGTTTCTGATATTGTTATGCCCATGGCCCACCTCATCTACACTATCCTTCCCGGGAGGATGATCGATGTCTCTAGGATAATCACAAATAATATTGGGGAGTATGCTACTGCCATATATCGTAGGACCCCCAACTCCAGGATCCGGCTTGACTATCCTTCTCTGATTACCGCACTCTGCAGATCTAGGGGGTTGCGGTGAACCCCACGGTTCGCATCCTACCTGAAGGGAATCAGGCATGTGGTCAGGGTGCATCGGAAATAAATGGATTCCCTCCCTTGTTATAATTGTTTGCGAAAACACGAATCAAGGCCAAAAGGTATTGAAACGAAAGGTCGTACCTTATTAGGATTGTAAACGAGGCAAGTGTAGCCGCGTCTCTATTGGTATCCACGCCAATAGCCGTACTAGGATTCTCTCCTCAGCTTTGCTAGAAGCCTCAGAAAGTAAGAAGTGATTTCTCATCTGTCTCAGGGTAGTGCATCTCATGCTCTATTTATAGAGTGGTGGCTAGGGTTTTACCCCTTCACTCACTTAACCCTCACACTTATGGGTCTGGCCCATTATGTAATAATAATTCTAATTAAATTGTAATTATTATCCTTTTCCTAGTGGCTTGTTGTATGCGTGTGACCCAATAGGATTTTAATATTTGGTTATGATATTAAAATAAAACCCTTTTTATATTTAATATCATAAATAGTGAGCGGTATTTAGCAACACATCACTATCCAAATATTACGATTATTAATAAAATATTAAATCCTATTTTATTATAATAATTTATATGCTCTGTCCATTTGTCCAAATATCTAATTAAACACAAGGGCATGAATTGTGTCAACCTTGTATAGTTCAATTTATATTTTCTTGATCCCCAAGTAGACTGTACAGAAAATAAATATCTCATATTTATTCTCCTGAGCATGGCCATGCATTTTGCAGTCTCACTTTATCAAGAGGCCTACAGATATAACTCATGTTACATAGGAGGGACAAATCCCATCTAGGGCACTCACATTCCTCAACATAATTTATTACATATCCAAATACCAACTTTATGATCACCTTGTTACAGGCAACGTTTGATGATATTCAAAACATATAATTCCTTATGTAGGAATCATAGTGATTTCGGGTCGAAGGACTTCATATAATATTTATTAAGTTAAGAAACGTTCATGACACTTATGTAACAACCCATGCAACGTTCTTAAGGTGGGTCTATCCAGTACACCATTACTCTTAATGTGTACCTATGTGAGCACATGATATCTCATATCCATGATCTATGAGATGTGATCATCAATGAACTCACATACTAGTCTACATTCATCTTTGTCCTAAGATGATAATTGACTAGGGACTATTTAAGAATAGTTCTCCATAAGATCTCACAATCAAGTCATCTACTTGATTTGTTATGAAGTTTAAGCTTACTATTCTAAGGACAATAATTATATTCTAAAGAATAAGTTTGCCTTTATAAAATAACATGATACAAGTGATGGATGTTCATAAATATATATGTCTCTAGTGCATATTCCGAACAATCTCCCACTTGCACTAGAGACATTCAAACATAACTATTATGCCTAATGATCTAGTGTGCCCTTCATGCTTATGCTGCACAAGTGGTTTAATGGGTTGTAACAACGACTGTTTCTTGCTTTGAACTTTTCTAGCTCACAGCGCCACCATTCAAACAAAACACATAACCTGATTGCGATCTTCAATCATCTTTGTCGGTTTGGAAGCTAGCACCAGTGTAACCCTTTACAAGTAGTTCTTCCTCACCTCCATATACCAAGAATGAATCCTCAGTTCTTCTCAAGTACTTAAAGATGTTCTTGATCACCAAGATCAGACTGGTATCTGCTAGTTATGCTTAAAGCATATGATATTCTGGTCGAGTACATAACATGGTAAACATGATAGACCCTTTAAGGAATCTTACTCATGCGACCTCTCTCTTCTTTACTGGAAGGAGAATGAGCCTTAGATAGGCTTATACCATGTGACATAGGTAAAGATCCCTTCTTAGAATGTTGCATGTTAACCATTTTAAAACTTTGTCTATGTGTGTAATTTGACTTTAGGCCAAGTAATCTTTGAGATTCTATCTCTATAGATCCTTATACCTAACACATAGGTTGCTTTGCCCAAATCTTTCATAGAAAAACAATTTCCTAACCAAGTCTTTACAAACTGAAGGGCAGAAATGCCATTTCCTATGAGGAGTATGTCATCTACATACAAAACCAGAAAAACAATTACGTTGTCACTAACCATTTTGTAGGCACAAGGTTCATCCGTATTTTAATGGAACCAAACTGCTTTACAGCTTCATTAAAATGGAGATTCCAGTTTCTAGAAGCTTACTTTAATCCATAAATGTATAGCTGCAACTTATATACCTTTAGGTTTAACAAAACCTTCAGGTTGTATAACATACATATCTTCAAGAAGGCTTCCATTTAGGAATACTATCTTGACATCAACTTGCCAGATTTCATAATCATGGTAGGTTGCAATAGCAAGCAAGATCCGAATAGATTTAAGCATGTCAACTGGGAAAAGGTTTCATCATAATCTATACTCTGAATTTGCGTGAAACCCTTAGCCACCAACCGTGCTTTAAAGGTACTTACATTACCATCCATGTCAGTTTTCCTTTTGAAAACCCACTTGCACCCTATGGGTTTTATCCCTTCGGGTGGCTCAATCAAGGTCCATACCTTGTAAGTGTACATGGAATTCATTTCAGATCTCATGGCATTAAGCCATTTCTCAGATTCTGGACTCAAAAGAGTTTCTTTGTAAGTCACTGGTTCATCTTGATCCACTAGCAATACATCCCCTTCCTGGGACACGAGGAAGCCATATCTCTCAGGTTGGTGACGTACCCTATCTGACCTACGCAAGTCTTGCGCTACTTGAGCAGGTGGCTCCACAACACTTTGTGGTATCTGCTCTTGATCCATTACCAGCTCATTATTATTCTGTGTTACTTGAATTCTTCAAGTTCTACTTTCCTCCCACTCATTTTATTAGCGACAGATTCTTTCTCTAAGAATACAACAGTCCTAACAACAAGCACTTTGCCTTCGCTAGGATTATGGAAATAGCAACCCTTAGTTTCTTTTGGGTATACCACAAATAAGTACTTATCTGATTTGGGTCTTAGTTTATCTGAAACTTGGTGTTTCACATAAGCTTCATAACCCCAAATCTTCATAAAAGACATACTAGGTCGCTTCCTAGTCCATATCTCATATGGTGTCTTTATGACAACCTTAGATGGAACATGGTTTAGTGTGAAGGCTACTGTTAACAAAGCATTACCCCAAAAGGAGTCGGGGGAGATCAGTATGACTCATCATAAATTGAACCATATCTAATAGTGTTCGATTTCTCCTTTCTGAAACTCTGTCCCATTGAGTTTTTCAGGAGGAGTGAGTTGAGATGCTATCCCAAACTCTCTTAGATAGTCATCAAATTGTTGGCTTGAGTATTCTGCACCTCGATCTCATTGAAGTGTTTTAATAGTCTTGCCAAGTTGGTTTTGTACTTCATTCTTAAATCCCTTGAACTCTTCAATGGATTTTAGATTTGTGTTCCTTCAGATACACAAATCCATATGTACTGAAATCATCAGTAAAAGTGACGAAGTATTAAAACCTCCTCTAGCCATTGTGTCCATGGACCACACATACATCACTATGTATGAGATCAAGAAGATCACTGGCCCTCTCACCTTATTGGTGAATGGGGTTTTGGCCATCTTCCCAATAAACAAGATTCACATGTCTCAATTGATTCAAAATCAAATTAGTCCAAATAACCATTTTGGTGTAGTTTGGATATGCATTTCTCATTTATACGGCTTAAGCGACAATGCCAAAGATAAGTCAGGTTCAAAATCATTTGTTCTGACCCTCTTACCATTTATGTTATAGATAGGCATCTTAAAGAACATATTTTTCAACTTTGCACAACCATAAAATATCATTCAAATAAATCAAACAACTATTGTTCTTTATTATGAATGAAAAACCACTCTTGTCAAAATAAGAAAAACGTAAATTAATATTCCCAAATAATAATCATCCAGTTCAATAACTGGTCCAGTTGGCAAAGTTAAATAATAGGTTCCTACGGATAAGGCAACAATTCTTGCTCCTTTTCCACACGTAGGTCGACTCCTCCTTTAGCCAATGACCTACTTCATTTAGATCCTTCACATTCTACAAATGTGAGATCCACATCCGGTATCCAATACCCAAGATGCAGAACTAGGTAAATTGACTTCTATAACATAGATAACTGAAGCGGAAGTCTCACTTCCCTTCTTCTTGATCTCCTATAGGTACTTTACACAGTCTCTAATGTCCCGATTGGCCATAGTGGAAACATTTTCCTTCCTTAACAAACCCACCCATAGTCTTCGAAAACAACGGTACTAAGCTTATCCTTGCCTATATCCTTTGGTTCGAAAATAGGGCTTCTTGAACTTCTTCTTGCCCTTTGCCTTTTCCATGTTGGACATCAATATGGCCTTTCCCTTTTATTAATGTTTTGCTCAGTTGTTCTTAACGTGCTTAGCAATTCTGGCAGTGGTTGTCAAATTCATTCATGTTATAGTTCATGAAGAATTGACTATCGTTGTCCAGCAACGATTGCAGGACAAGGTCAGTGGCCAACTCTTGGCCTAATGGGAATCCAAGTCTTTCTAGGTTTTCAATGTACCCAATTTGTTTTGAGTACATGAGCACCAACAGGGTTCCTTTGCCAGTCTACATTATAAAGTGCTTATGAGACTTCAAACCGTTCAAGCCTAGCTTATCCTTGATAAAGTCTCTTTAACTGTACAATCATATTGTACACCTTCATGTTCTCATGTTGTTTTCAGCATTCATGGTAGCAAGCATAAGGCAAACAACAACGAGAGCAAACATTCAGATGCTTTCTAAAGCATCCTTGTCAGCTTTCAAAGTATTTGCAGCGGGGTTGTTTCAGGAATAGGCCCTTCCAGGACGTATAGCCTTTCCTAAGGACAATCCTTAGGTCTTATACCAGTCTAGAATGATAATTCCAGATAGTTTGTCCTTCGCAAGGACAGATTGCAATAAAAGGTTACTTGTTGTGCTCGTTGCTATGCACGTAAATATCATATAACAAACATATTTAATAAGGTCTTAATTAAATATGCCTCCCATTATTTTGATTCAAAACAAGTACCCTCAATATAAAGAATCAAAAAAAATCCCATCACTAGATTTTCTAGTGGGCCAAGATTAGGGGTGGGAATAGGTCAGTCGGCCTGTCAGAGGCCTACAGACTGACTTGTTATATGGCCTGGCCTGACCTGGCTCGTTTATTAAAAAGGCCAGGACAAGGCTTGTTAAAAGGCTTGTTTAGGTAATAGGCCAGACTTCAGGCCTATGAAAAAGCCTATTAGGCTTAACAGGTCGGCCTGTTTAATATAATAATATATAATATATTAAATTAATTATATAAATAACTAAAATACAATTAAAAAATTATAATATAGTAAAAAATTAGAATCTATTAAATTAATTATATAAAAATTTGCTTTAAAAGGCCTGTTGGCCTGCATACGCTTATAGGCCTGTTGGCCTGTTTGTAGGCCTTGTTATAAAACGGGCTTCTAAACAGGCTTACAGGACAGGCCAGGGATTTTTCACTAGCCAGACCAAGGCCTTACAAAAAGGTTTATAACAGGTAACAGGCCAGACTCAGGCTTACGAATTATGAGTCAGGCCAAGCTCAGGCCTGCCAAAGCCGGCCTGGGCCTGTTTCCACCCCTAGCCAAGATCCATATTTCACCCTTATTTTAAGTCAGCTTTGGCTGATCGCTTAAGAAAAGGTTATTTAGGTAGGAACACGCTTTCCAAATGCATCTCATTACAACTCTTGGATAGTTAGGTGAATAACTCTTATTCTAATTAGGTAGGAACACGCTTTCCAATTGCATCTCATACAACTTTGGACAATAAATAAATGGTGCCCGCTTTGGCAGACCCACATTTATTCATCGCGCCTCACTAAAATAGATAAACTGTACCCTGATTTGGAAGACCAACATTTAATCGATTCAGCCTAGACGAGTGCCATACATTGGAAGGCAAACATAACTTAATATTAGTGCCTTTAGGCTTTTTCAATGACCTTGAATATACCCAATCAAAGACCAATGGTTGAAAATCGGATATTACTTTTATCCTATCGTGTCTCACTAGAATTGATAAATGTACCCTGTTTTGGCAGACCCACATTTAATCGATTCCAGTCTTGACGTATGTCATTCATTGGAAGGCATAATAAGCATTGAGGGATTTGATCGTTATATTTTCCATTCCTTCGTTAAACCATTTAACAAAAACATAATCCCTTCACTAAAATAGATAAATGTACCATGCTTTGGCAGACCCACACTTAATCCATTCTAGCCTTGACGAGTGTTATTCATTGGAATGAAAAATATAACTTAACATTCCCTTTGAGGGATTTGATCGCGTTAATTTTATTCGTCGATAAACCCTTTAACATATAAACATGCATCTCATACAAACACATGATATGGTTATGGCCTTCTAAAACTATTACAAAATTACATCACATATAATCTTGAAGTCTCCATCCACATGTCTCCACATGCTCCTTTGACTCCATGCTCCCTTCGGTTACATTACATAACAAGAAGAACCTCGTTTAACATACGAGGGGATAGATAGAGAGAAGAGAATTACAAGAGGAATGTTTAGAGGTAAGGCACGACACGCAGGTCGTATTTAAATATAACAACTAAGATAAGATGTATATATAGTGAGGTTTGATAACGCGTATACGAAATAACACACTACACAGAGTAGCACGAGATGATAAGTGGCATGTTTATCACACTTTTTAAAATCGAGGTTTGAATACGTACTTGTCAACAAATTGATAAGTGGCATGTTTATTGAGCCAATATTTGAGTCGAGACAAGGTCTCAACAATTGGACCCTTTGACTCCCAATACATGAACTCTTTCATGTTCCATGGGACCCTCCAACATTAAAACATATAAACATATATATACATCATTCATAAAACAATCAATAAAAGATGCATCGCCCATAAAACGATCAACAAGGGAATAAAATAACATAATACTGAAAGCTGCGCTTTGCTTGCGCTTTACCTGCGCTTCACTTTGCGCTATAGCGCAGCTGAAGCGCAAGTATCAGAATTAAAAAGTCGTAACTTCCGTACACTGCGCTCTGCTTGCGCTATAGCGCAGCCTGTAGCGCAGGAAAACCAGCACTTCTTTTTGCCTGCGCTTGACCTCCACTTCATATGCTCTTTACCTGCGCTTCAGCGTGAGTGAGGCGTAGAAACGACGTTCCAAAACGTCGTGCGATATATTAAACATTAATCATACCAGAATATCACTATATTCAAAAGATTAAAAGCTCAAAATGTGTTAATCGCAAACCAATGCTCTGATACCAATTGAAGGGAATCAAGCATGTGGTCAGGGTGCAACGGAAATAAATGGATTCCCTCCCTTGTTATAATCATTTTTCGAAAATACGAATCAAGACCAAAAGGTATTGAAATGAAAAGTTGTACCTTATTAGGATTGTAAACGGGGCAAGTGTAGCCGCGTCTCTATTGGTATCCACGCCAACAGCCGTACTAGGATTCTCTCCTCAGCTTTGCTAGAAGCCTCAGAAAGTAAGAAGCGATTTCTCATTTGTCTCAGTGTAGTGCATCTCATGCCCTATTTATAGAGTGGTGGCTAGGGTTTACCCCTTCACTCACTTAACCCTCACACTTATGGGCCTGGCCCATTATGTAATAATAATTCTAATTAAATCAGAATTATTATCCTTTTCCTAATGGCTTGTTGTATGCGTGGTGACCCAATAGGATTTTAATATTTGGTTATGATATTAAAATAAAACCCTTTTTATATTTAATATCATAAATAGTGAGCGGTTTCTAGCAACACATCACTATCATAGTAGTTTGTGAAATTTTTTAAACTTTTTTTAGGATTTTAGGATTAGGAACAAAGGTAATTTATTCTAATTCTCTATAAATAAGTAGTTTAACTAACCAATCTAGGTAAGATGATAGGGTCTTGTGATTAATTCCATAATCAGTTAGGAGTAGGGTACTTCTCAAGAGAACCTATCATAGTAGTTTATTAAATCCAATAAGTGCTTTAGCAAGGAAATTTTAGCCTAACCGGTGAGATGAGAGCACTTAAACACTTATATTGAGAGCTTTTCACCGATGCTTGACAACTGTTATTGATTGAGTTTCTGAAATTTGTCTTGCTTGCAGAAGGTATGGAAGTTGTTGAGTCTCAAAAATATCATAAAGAGGTTTATGATGTTTTAAGACAGATAAATTCCCAAGTTTTAATGGCAAACAAATTTAACTTAGAAGATTCTTCATAGAACATATTTATACTTATACCATTTGTCTATGATTTCAGTATAGAGCCATCACAAGTTTTTCTATAAAGACTAAGTGGTGAAACTGCTAAAAGAAAGCAAGAGCTGTCTGAAGCAGTGCAACCCGTCTGAAGTTTCAAACCCGTCTGAAGTTTCAAAGTTGTCTGAAGTAACTTGATGACGTGGCTTATGCTATCTGAAGTTGTGAAGACCCGTCTGAAGTACTTTTGTACTACGCACGTTCTTGCTCCAACAGCTGGCACTCTCTGCTGTATTTCAAGCACGATCTCTGCCATAACGCGTCCTCTGCTATGCAGCTATTACAGCAACAACAAAAAGCAGCTTTTTGGCAAGAGCAAAACCTTGTAATGTGTCAGATGTCAGAGAATATTCCCTGTACACAGCAGCTGTCTCACAACGGTTTTCATGCATTCACAAATGATGGATTCCCTCCAACGGAATGATTTTTTAGTATAAATACCCCCATCATTTGAAGGCACAAGAGAAGAGAATTCAAAAAGAGCTGAAACTCTGCAAAATTATTTCTGCTGCAACACTCTGATAATATCTTAGTCAAATACACGCAATTGTAATATTCTGAGTATACCTCAGTCATTTAAGTGTATTTCTTTTGCTTGAGTCTCAAAACTGTCTAGTTTGTGAGCTTAAGCTTTTTATTCTGTGTAATTGTTTAAAGAGCCTGAAGAGGCTTGACTGTAAAAGAATACTTGGTTAGAGAGCCTGAAGAGGCTTGACTGTAAAAGAATACTTGGTTGTAGAGCCTGAAGAGGCTTGTAGAAAAGAATACTTGTAATCTTGCAAGATTAAGAGAAAATCCAAGTGCTAGTTGGCATTGGGACTGGACGTAGCTCACAAGTGGTAGTGAGTGAACCAGGATAAATTCTGTGGTTAAGTTTTTCTCCCTTATCTCTGTGTCAGTTTAAGCTAATCAAGGGGACTGAATATTAATCTAATATTTTAAAAGGAGAAACCTTAGTTAAAATCATTTTAAGCCGTCTGAAGAGAACTTCAGACAGCCTTCTTAAAAACTTCAGACAGCCTGCAAACAACCTGTCTGAAAGTCTGTTTTGAAACTGTTTTCGAAAAGCTTTCTAAAATATTTAGAAACACTATTCAACCCCCTTCTAGTGTTTCCCTGTGTTCCTACAGTTGGTACCAGAGCTCTACTCAGGGTTGAAACACCTAACAAGTGTCTGAGGACTGAAAGATCCACATGGAAGCTTCAAATTGCAACAGACAATACATCACAGAAGGAGCCTCTATCACCAGACCTCCAGCATTTAATGGAGTATATTACCACTACTGGAGAGACAGAATGAAGTTGTTCATTGAGAGCAATAACATTGATGTCTGGGATGTAGTCACTGATGGAGACTATGTGCCTATGCAAAATGGTGAGCCTATACTAAAGACTGAATGGACTTTGGAGCAAAAGACTAGAGTCCAGATGAATGCTAAAGCCAAACTCTACCTGATATGTTCTCTGAACAAGTCAGAATATGAGAAGGTTCATGGATGCACCTCTGCAAAGGAGATCTGGGATACTCTTGCTGCAGCCCATGAAGGAACAGAGACTGTTAAGCAATCCAAGATCAGTATGCTCATACATCAGTATGAGATGTTCAAAATGGAGGAAACTGAATCCATCGACCAGATGTTTGGAAGGTTTCAGACCATAACTAATGGACTCAGGTCCTTAGTAAGAACCTATGAAAACTGGGGATAACAACAGAAGATTCTAAGGAGCTTGCCTAAGTCTTGGAGACCCAAAGTGACAGCCATTCAAGATGCAAGAGACTTAAACTCTCTTAGAACGGAAGAGCTATTGGGATCTCTCAAAGTTCATGAGCTTGAGCTTGGAGAAGATGACAACAAGAAGAAGTCTCTGGCTCTAAACTCCAAAGCCAAACAGTCTAGGCAAGGCATGGCAGCAGAAGGCAGCAATGAAGGCTAGCAAGCTGAGGAAACTTCAGAAGCAGATGAAGATTCTGAAGAAAGCTCAGATGATGATGATCTTGCTTTGCTGAGCAGAAAGATCAAAAGAATGCTGCAGAACAGAGGAAGATTCAGAAAGAATCAACCTTCAACCTCAAGAGGAGGTAAGTCAGGTAAAGACATACAAACTGACAAAATTATTTGTTTTGAGTGTAAACAACCAGGGCACATGAAGGCTGAGTGTCCAAAACTGAAGAAAAACAACTTGAAAAAGAAGAAGTTTTTCAAGAAAAAGAAAGGTCTCATGGCAACATGGGAAGACCTGGATGAGTCAACTTCAGAAGAGGAGGAAGACACTTCAGAAGAGGCAAATTGTGCCTCATGGCAAGTCTACCATCTTCAGACAGCTCTGAAGCTGAGGTATTCCCTCTTACTCTACAAGAAATGTATGATGATCTGGTGGAAAGTTCCAAGGAACTTTTCCAAGAGTATAAGAATCTATCCAAAGCCCACACAGAAATGTGTAATAAATATGAGGCACTTGAGATAGAACATATTATGCTCAAGGAGAAGCTTGAAACTGAAAACCACAGTTCACAAGCTCTGTCTGAAGAAAATGAAAAACTTCAGAAGCAAGTTGTAGAACTGACAAAGATCTAGCCAAGTTTGTCAAAGGAACAAAAATTTGAACATAATGCTTGGAAATCAAAGGCATTCCCTTGACAAGAGTGGACTAGGCTTTTGGGATAACATGAACCTCCTACTGTCTTAAATTTTTCTAAAGGCAAAAAGAAGGTTACTGGGTGTTCTCACTGTGGTAAGCCTGGACACAATGTGACTCAGTGCAAACACAAGAGAAAAGCAAGACCCAAAGCTAACAAAACAGGACCCAAAAGAACATGGGTACCTAAGAATTTAATTTTTCCTGTTGCAGATGTGTTTAACAGGACAAAGGAGACCCCACAAATGGTACCTGGACAGTGGGTGCTCGCGACACATGACAGGAGAAAGGTCTTTGTTCCAAAACCTTAGACCTAAAGAAGGAGGAGTGGTCACCTTTGGTGGAAACCAGCAAGGGAAGATCACTGGCATAGGGACTGTAGGTATAATTCCTTCATCCCTAATTAAGAATGTACTTCTTGTGGAAGGACTCCAACATAATTTACTGAGCATAAGTCAATTATGTGACAGTGGTTATGTAGTATCCTTTACCAAGGAAGGATGCATAGTCAAAGACTCTTCTGATCAAACTCTTTACTGCTAAGAGACACACAATGTGTATAAAATTGATCTAGAGGATCTAGCAAGTCAAAATGTGAAATGCTTCATTTCTGTTGAAGATGAAAAACAGATTTGGCATCAAAGACTTGGGCATGCCAGCTTGAGATTAATCTCAAGATTAGCAAAATACAACCTTGTTAAAGGATTGCCCAAGCTTTCATACAAATCTGATTTTGTGTGATAGTTGTCTGAAAGGGAAACAAACAAGACACTCCTTCAAGAGTAAGGATGTTGTTTCAACCAGCAGACCACTTGAACTCTTACACATTGACTTGTTTGGTCCTATTAGAACAGAAAGTCTTAGTGGAAAGAAATATGGTTTGGTCATTGTTGATGACTATTCTAGATTCACATGGGTATTATTCCTTAGAAACAAGGATGAGACTTTTAAGAATTTCACAGTATTCTGTAAGAAGGTACAGAATGAAAAAGGATTCTGTATTTCTGTTATAAGAAGTGATCATGGTGGAGAGTTTGAGAATGCAAATTTTCAAATGTTCTGTGATGAGAATGGGATCTCACACAATTTCTCTGTGGCAAGAACACCTCAACAAAATGGGGTTGTTGAGAGAAAGAACAGAAGTTTGCAAGAAATGGCAAGGACCATGCTCAACTCATGCAATTTACCAAGATCCTTCTGGGCAGAAGCTGTTAGCACAGCATGTTACCTTCAAAACAGAATACTGGTAAGACCAATTCTGAAAAAGACTCCCTATGAATTGTGGAAAGGAAGAAAACCCAACATATCATATTTCCACACCTTTGGATGTGAGTGTTTTATACTTAACACCAAAGATGATCTTGGAAAGTTTGATGCAAAATCTGATAATGGATTTTTCATTGGATATTCTGAAACATCTAAAGCATATAGAGTGTATAACTCTAGAACTTTAACTGTTGAAGAAACTATTCATGTAAAATTCAATGATAACAAAGAGACTGATAGGGAACTATCAGATCTAGAGGATGATTTTGCAGGTATGGAGCTGAATGATCACAGCAACTTGAAGGATGAGCAACTGTCTGAAGTTCCTGCTGTTACTGAACCTCTTCAGACGAATGTTGAGTCTCAGACAGATGTGATACCTCCTCATAAACCTGATTGGAGATACAAGTCACATCATCCTAAAGAGCAAATCATTGGGCAGTACCTCAGAAGGAGTTAAGACAAGATCAAAATTCAAAAATCTGAATTCTCTTGCTCCTGTCTGAAATTGAGCCAAAGAACATTGATGAAGCTCTGCATGATGAAGGGTGGATCCTAGCCATGCAAGAGGAGCTGAATCAATTTGCTAGGAGTGATGTCTGGACCCTTGTTCCTAAACCCCATGGGAAAACAATTATTGGAACCAAATGGGTGTTCAGAAACAAGTTGTCTGAAGAAGGCAAAGTAATCAGAAACAAGGCAAGATTAGTAGCTCAAGGATACAATCAGCAAGAAGGTATTGACTTCACTGAAACCTTTGCACCTGTGGCCAGGTTAGAGGCAATTAGAATTCTTTTATCTTATGCTGTAAATAATAGCATCAAACTATATCAGATGGATGTTAAGAGTGCCTTCCTTAATGGTCTCATTGAGGAAGAAGTCTTTGTTAGACAACCCTGGTTTTGAAGATGTTGCTTTTCCTGAACATGTTTTCAAACTTAAGAAAGCTCTTTATGGTCTAAAACAAGCCCCAAGAGCTTGGTATGACAGACTGAGTAGTTTCTTATATCAAATGGTTTTGAAAGAGGAAAAGTTGACACAACTCTTTAGAAAACAGTCTAACAAAGATCTTATACTTGTCCAAATATATGTTGATGATTATTTTTGGTTCAACTGATTCTTCTCTGTGCAAAGAGTTTTCTAAGTTAATGCAATCAGAGTTTGAAATGAGTTTAATGGGTGAACTTAAATTTTTCTTAGGACTTCAGATTAAGCAAGAATCTGATTGTATATGGATCCATCAGGAAAAGTATACAAAAGAAATGCTTAAGAAGTTCAACTTAAGTGATTGCAAACCTATGTCAACTCCAATGCACCCCTCTGCATCTTTAAGTAAAGATGAGAGTGAAGAAACAGTGAATCAAACTTTGTATAGAGGAATGATTGGATCTCTACTGTATCTAACAGCAAGCAGACCTGACATTATGTTCAGTGTATGCCTCTGTGCTAGATTTCAATCTGATCCAAGAATTACTCACTACAAAGCTGTGAAAAGGATTTTCAGATACATTAAAGGTACTACTAACCTTGGTCTGTGCTACAAGAAGAGTAAGGATTGTAGGTTAATAGGCTATTGTGATGCTGATTTTGCTGGAGACAAAGTTGAAAGAAAAAGCACCAGTGGAGGATGTCATTTCATTGGAAAAACATGATCAGCTGGTCAAGCAAAAGGCAAAGCACAATTGCCCTATCAACAGCTGAAGCAGAATACATCTCAGCAGCCAGTTGTTGTTCACAACTGTTATGGGTGAAGTATCAGCTAGAGGATTTTAATATTCCTATATCTGTTATACCTGTGTATGTGATAATACCAGTGCTATTAATCTGTCTAAAAACCCCATTCAACATTCTAGGGCCAAGCATATAGAAATCAAACATCATTTCATTAGAGACTATGTTCAGAAAGGTGTTTTTGATATTCAGTTTATTGATACAGAGCATCAATGGGCTGATATATTCACAAAACCTCTAACTGAAGATAGATTTAAGTTCATCAGAGATAACATTCATGCATTTTAAGTGTATGTTATCTGTGAAAAATGACCAGTCTGAAATTTCAGCTTGTCTGAAACAAGTGACTCGTCTGAAATTTTGGGTCGTCTGAAATCTATATGGTTGTCTGAAATCTATCACTTGTCTGAAATGAGCAAATGACGTGGCAAAGAGAAACGTTCAATATCATTTATTTTGTCTCTTCCACTTCGCACGTTACCCGAGGTTTGCGCAGCAGTACATGCCATCATTACTTTGAAAAGCTATAAATAGAGTGCATAGACCAGAAGACCTCTACCACCTCTCTGCTATCAAAACTCTTGCTATTCTTCGTCTTCCAGAAACATCTTTTTCTCTCAAAGTTCTCAAGAGTTTCAATGGCACCTAAGAAATCTGATGCAAGCAACATTGTCAAGACCAAAGGAGTTGATTTGGCAGAGATTGAAAATCTGGGTATGGATCTCTATGAAGAATTCAGCAGCTGGGTGGCTTGAATACTTCAACAACAACCGTACTCACTGGCATGACAGAGCATTCTGGATTTTGGGAAACTGCCAGAGGCGTTCCAAACCCTCAAGGGATCTATGTTACATCAAAGCTCAGTGCTTGGAGTTCCTCTTTTATTGATGAAAAGGTCTAGCTGAAGTTTGTGGTGTTAGGGCTGAAGGAGCTACCTTTACTCCTGGATGGGAAGCTAGAAATGGTGGTCAGAAGCACTTCACAGATCCTCTATGGAACTGCAACTCCACTCAACCTGGATCCAAACATGTCTGACAAAGCAAGGATTCTGCATGCTATTCTTGGATGCTCTGTTATTCCCAAGAAAGGAAGCAGAAATCATGTTTCAGAGTTGGAAAGGTTCGTCTCATTCATTTGCTGAAGAAACAGAGATTAATCTTCCCAACATCATCATGTACCATCTGCAGAAGAGGCTAAGAGACTCTGCAGGGAGCTTTCCTCACAACACCATCATCAAAGGTACTTTACACTTAATGTTCCCATTGAGAGGAAGTATGATCATACCTCTATCCTATGTTTGGTGAGTCAAACATAAGAGCATGGGGATCACACTTACTCCTAAACCAGCATCTCCTCCATGAAGAGAGCTTGCTGTTGAAAAGGCTCAGAGAAAAAACAACCATGGAAGTCCTGGAGAATGAGCTGAGAGGAGATAAGGAGGTGTTAGTTATGACTTAGGAATGAGTTTGTTATTCTGTTAGTTTATTATTTCTGTTAGTTTGTTATTTCAGTTAGGTCAGTTAGTCGTTGCTATCTAAGCTGCCTATATATAGTACCTTGCTGTATAGGAAAAAGGCAAGTGAGGATCAGCTAGAACGATTGTGGAGAACCTGTCTGAAGTAAGGTGTAACCTTGTCTGAAGCAACCTGTCTGAAGTTGCTGATTGTCTGAAACGAGGAAGCGTTTTTTCTCTTGCATTCTTTTCTTCTCTCTCTCTTCGCGTTCTTTGATTCTTTTATTCTTTTAAGCTTTCAATTGCTTGTTCTCACCCAACAAGTGGCGCCGTATGTGGGGAAAAATTGAAAGAAAAGATAATCAAGAATGGCAACGAAGTTTGACATTGAGAAGTTCTCTGGAGCAAATGATTTTAGGCTGTGGAAAATCAAGATGGAGGCTATCTTGATACAACAAGGATGCGATGAAGCGTTGAAGGGGGAGGTGAACATGTCATCATCTTTAACGCAGACAGAGAAAAAGAATATGGTGGACAAGGCAAGGAGTGCAATCGTTCTGTGTCTTGGTGATAAGGCACTCAGAGAGGTGGCGAAGGAGAAAACAGCTGCAGTTATGTGGAAGAAGCTGGAATCTTTGTACATGACAAAGTCTTTGGCTCACAGACTTTGTTTGAAGCAACAACTTTACTCGTTCAAGATGGTAGAATCAAGAACGTTTGAAGAACAGTTGGCAGTCTTTAACAAGATTGTTGATGACCTGCAAAACATTGGTGTGAAGCTTGAAGATGAGGACAAGGCCGTTATCCTTCTTAATTCTTTACCTAAGACCTTTGAACATTTCAGAGATGCTTTACTGTACGGGAAAGATCAGATGATTACTTTGGAGGAGGTTGTGACCTCAGTTCGAACCAAAGAGTTGCAGAAACTTCAAGATTCGAAAGGTGTAGAGGAGGTTTCCTCTGGTCTAGTTACAGTGAAGGGCAAAGGGAAGAAGTCACAGAACAAAGGGAAGAAGGCAAAGACTGAAGGCAAGAAGCAAATCCAATGTTACAAGTGTCAGAAGTTTGGTCATATCAAGAAGCATTGTCCTGAGAAAGATGCCCAGGAGCCTAAGAGACAGGAAACTGCAGGTGTTGCAGAGGCTTCTGATGGTTATGAATCTGCTGGTGTTTTGGTAGCTTCGTCTGAAGACTCTCTGAAGAGTTGGGTCATGGATTCAGGGTGTACTTATCACATGTGCCCTGTGAAAGATTACTTTGAGACCTTAGAACTGAAGGAGTATGGATCGGTACTTCTTGGGAACAACAAAGCTTGCAAGGTGCAGGGCATTGGGGCAATCAGACTGAGGATGTTTGATAACAGAGAAATGTTACTGCAGGATGTGAGGTATGTTCTAGAGCTCAAAAGGAACCTTATGTCCTTTAGCACGTTTGATGTTATGGGGTATTCCATTAAGGTGGAGGGTGGAATGATGAAGGTGTCCAATGGAGCATCCATAGTTTCTAAGGGGAGAAGAAGTAATGGGTTGTACATTCTGGATGGTTCTACTGTCATTGCACATGCATCAGTTGCAAGTCAGTCAATGGTAGACAAGACTAAACTATGGCACCTACGATTGGGCCATGTTAGTGAGAAAGGCTTGGTGGAGTTGGAGAAGCAAAACTGCTGGGGTGATAAGCTTCAGAAGCTGGATTTCTGTGACCAGTGTGTTTTGGGTAAGTCTCATAGAGTGCAGTTTGGGACAGGTAAACACACTTCCAGCAGACCCTTTGAATATGCACATGCAGATATGTGGGGTCCATCTAGGACTCAGACACATGGTGGAGGGTCTTATTTTCTGAGCATTATTGATGACTTCTCAAGGAGGGTATGGACTTACATTCTGAGGAACAAGACTGAGACATTTCAGAAGTTCAGAGAATGGCATACTCAAATAGCTAATCAGCAGGGGACCAAGCTGAAGGTACTGAGAACAGACAATGGGTTGGAATTTGTTTCAGATGAGTTTAACAGTTTTTGCAGGAACCAGGGAATCAAAAGGCATAAAACTGTGGCAGGGACTCCTCAACAAAATGGACTTGCTAAAAGGATGAACATGACCATTCTGGAGAGAGTCAGATGCATGCTTTTGGGAGCAGGGATACCTAAGATCTTCTGGGGAGAAGCTGTAAACACTGATGTGTATCTGATTAATAGGTGCCCTTCGTCTGCTTTGGGGTACAAGACACCTATGGAAGTTTGGAGTGGAAAACCAGCTGATTACTCTAATCTAAGGGTGTTTGGGGCTTTGGCATATGCACATGTCAAGCAGGATAAGCTGGAGGCACGGGCTGAGAAGTGTATCTTCCTTGGATATGCTGAAGGAGTCAAGGGATATAGGCTATGGAGGTTAGAACCTAAACCTTCAAAGTTTATTATCAGCAGGGATGTAACTTTTGATGAGACGAGAATGGGAATGCTTGGTGGAGACTCTGAAAATGGGAGGGAGAAAGCTCACATTGAGATGGAGGCATCTACGAGAAAACTCAGGGAGGATCGTCTGAAAACTTCAGAAAGTGCTACTTCAGACGATACTTCAGAAGGTTTAGACTTCAGACGGTCTGAAGACTTTAGACGATCTGAAGACTTCAGACGGCCTGAAGACTTCAGACGGCCTGAAGACTTCAGACGATGTGAAGACTTCAGAAGGTCTGAAGATTTCAGAAGTTCAGAGCGCACTGTGAATGACTATCAGCTAGCTCGTGATAGAGAAAGGAGGGTTCCAAAACCTACCAAAAGGTTTGGACATGCTAACCTTATCTGTTATGCTCTTAGTATGGCTGAAGATATACAGGGTTCAGATGAACCAAGAAACTTCAGAGAGGCACAGGAGAGTTCAGAGAGGCAGCAATGGCAACGTGCCATGGAGGAGGAACTTGATTCGCTGAAGAAGAACAACACATGGAGACTTGTAGACTTACCTGAGGCACAGAAGGTAATCAGATGCAAGTGGGTCTTTAAGAAGAAAGACGAGATTCCAGGTGTTGAGAAAGCGAGGTTCAAGGCAAGGCTTGTGGCTAAGGGATTTACACAGATTGAGGGTGTGGATTATAATGAGATATTCTCACAAGTTGTGAAGCACTGTTCTATCAGGATCTTGATGTCAATTGTAAACCAGTTTGATTTGCACCTGGAGCAATTGGATGTCAAGACAACATTTCTGCACGGAGATCTGGATGAAACCATTTACATGGAACAACCAGAGGGGTTTGCTGAGGATCAGAGAGTGTGTCTACTTCAAAAATCATTGTATGGTCTGAAACAGAGCCCAAGGCAGTGGTATAAGAAGTTTGATGATTTTCTGATGAGAATGGACTTCAGCGGTGTAGTTATGACAGTTGTGTCTACATTTTAAGAGAAGAACAAGACATTTTGTACCTGCTCTTATATGTAGATGATATCCTGGTGGCTAGCCGTAACAAGCACATGATTAATCAGCTCAAGACAAGGTTAAATTCAGAATTTGAGATGAAGGATCTTGGAGTGGCCAAACGCATACTTGGGGTTGATATAGTAAGAGATGAGTCAAAGGGTGTACTGCGTCTATCTCAGCAGGCCTATCTGAGGAAGGTTGTGAAGAGGTTTAGGATGCATGAATCTAAACCTGTGGGCACACCCTTGGGACATCACATGAAGCTCTCAAGGAGTCAAGCTCCTGATTCAGAAGATGAAAGAGGAAGATGAATGATGTTCCTTATTCTAGTGGAGTTAGAAGCATCATGTATGGGATGGTCTGTACTAGACCAGACTTGGCTCATGCTGTGAGTGTTGTCAGCAGGTTCATGGGAGACCTTGGACAAGCACATTGGGAGTCTCTGAAGTGGGTACTCAGATACCTGAATGGAACTCTGGATTCAGGATTGCTATATCAGAAGAAACGGTACCTCTCTGAAGGTGGAGCTGAAATTGAAGGGTTCGTTGATGCAAACTATGCAGGGTGTGTGGATACACAAAAATCCTTATCAGGGTATGTGTTTACTCTATTTGGAACTGCAGTGAGTTGGAAAGCAAACCTTCAACCAGTGGTAGCACTGTCTACAACAGAGGCTGAGTATATTGCGTTGTCTGAAGGAGTGAAGGAAGGTCTATGGTTGAAAGGCATGCTGAATGAGTTGGTAATTGAACAGGAGTGTGCTCAGATTCATTGTGATAGCCAGAGTGCTATTCACTTGGCCAATCATCAGATGTACCATGAAAGGACCAAGCACATTGATGTGAAGTTTCACTTTATCAGAGAAGTGGTTGAAACAGGGGCAGTGAGGATTGTGAAGATTGCTTTTGAAGATAATCCTGCTGATATGTTGACCAAAACACTACCAAGATGCAAGTTTGAGAGATGCTTAAACTTGGTGGGCTTCGTCTGAATAATGTCATTCCAAAGTCAAGGTGGAGATTGTTAGTTATGACTTAGGAATGAGTTTGTTATTCTGTTAGTTTGTTATTTCTGTTAGTTTGTTATTTCAGTTAGGTCAGTTAGTCGTTGCTATCTAAGCTGCCTATATATAGTACCTTGTTGTATAGGAAAAAGGCAAGTGAGGATCAGCTAGAACGATTGTGGAGAACCTGTCTGAAGTAAGGTGTAACGTTGTCTGAAGCAACCTGTCTGAAGTTGCTGATTGTCTGAAACGAGGAAACGTTTTTCTCTTGCATTCTTTTCTTCTCTCTCTCTTCGTGTTCTTTGATTCTTTTATTCTTTTAAGCATTCAATTGCTTGTTCTTACCCAACAGGAGGCATGAGTTCAAGCCCTCTAAGTCATCCCCCAACAAAAGCTAAAGAAGTTGCCCGTGAGGAGTGCTGCTGTTGAGTCTCAAAAATATCATATAAAGGTTTATGATGTTTTAAGACAGAGTTATTCCCTAAGTTTTAATGGATCACAAATTTAACTTAAGTTATGCGATCATAAGCTAAGTATTTAATGTAATATGATTTACATTTCAGAAAAGAGAAGTCTCAAAGCCTTGCTGAAGAGTTTAAGTACTGCATGCATAAAAGATGCAAAGGCCGTCTGAAGACAAGAAGCCGTCTGAAGTCTCAAGCTGTCTGAAGAAGCTTTGATGACGTGGCTCTTCTCTCGTCTGAAGACTTATGAAGACCTGTCTCTTTCAAGCACATCTTCCATGGTTGCTGCTGTTGCATATCCATTTAAGGCAAAGCACAAAGGACTTTCCTGAAGATTTCAAATTAAACATTCTCTAAGGAAAGAAACGGCACCGCTGACTCTGCTGCTCGGCAAAACGGCTTTTGGCAGTCAAACCTTGTACTCGTCAGAAGGACAAGATAGATTTTAAGGAAGATGTATCTCAACGGATTTATTAGCATTTAATGCTATCTCACAACGGTGTAAAACTTCTCAACGGATGGAAGGCTGGGTATAAATACCCCTCATCAACCAGAGAAGCAAAGTAGAACACAAGAGACTAAGAAAAAGAAAAACAAGAGATTCAAAAAGAAAAGATCAAGCTTTTACGAAAATATTCCGCTGCAAACTCTGTTTCATTGAATAACTCTTTGTTCACAATTATTTCATATCCTGAGTAAACCTCAGTTACCTTGTACAAATTGTATAAAGTTTTCATCTCAAAACTGAGTCAGTTTGTGAGATAAAACTATCCTTTTCAACTGTATTAGTGTTGAGCCTGGAGAGGCTTGTCTGTAAAAGAATACTTGTTGAGCCTGGAGAGGCTTGTCTGTAAAAGAATACTTGTGTAAGTAGAGCCTGAAGAGGCTTGATAGAAAAGAATACTGGTATCTTGCAAGATAAAGGAAAAATCCAAGTGCTTGATGGCATTGGGACTGGACGTAGCTCACAAGTGGTAGTGAGTGAACCAGGATAAATCTCTTGGCTAAGTTCTCTTATCCCTATCTCTGTGATTTCGTTTTTCAAACTAACAAAGGGGTCAGGATTTTAAGACTAAGTTTTTAAGAGCAAAATATCTTTTAAAATAGTTTTATATCCTGTTAAAATAGTCTTCATAACCTGTTTGAAAGAACTTCAGACGACATCTTCATAGTGGTGTCTGAAATTCCGGAAGTCATTTATTAAGTTTACGAAAAGCTTTCAAAAATCTTAGAAACACTATTCAACCCCCCCTTTTAGTGTTTTCCTGTGTTCCTACAGTTGGTACCAGAGCTTAACTCAGGGTTGAAGCACTTAATCAGTGACTGAGATCAAAAATCCACATGGAAGCTGTAAACAACAACAGACAATACATCACAGAGGGAGCCTCCATCACAAGACCTCCAGCATTTAATGGAGAAGACTATCACTATTGGAGAGATAGAATGAAGCTCTTCATTGAAAGCACAAACATTGATGTCTGGGATGTTGTTACTGATGGAGACTACATACCCATGCAAGGTGGTGAAGCCATTCCCAAGGCACAATGGACTATGGAGCAAAAGGCCAGATTTCAAATGAATGCAAAGGCAAAGTTATACCTGATTTGTTCTCTAAACAAGTCCGAATATGAAAAGGTTCATGGATGCACTACAGCAAAGGAAATATGGGACACCCTTGCAGCAGCCCATGAGGGCACAGAGACTGTGAAGCAGTAAAAAATAAGCATGCTCATTCATCAATATGAGATGTTTAAAATGGAAGAAACTGAAACCATAGATCAAATGTTTGGTAGGTTTCAGACAATAACAAACGGACTCAGGTCCTTGGGAAGAATCTATGACTCTGGAGACAACAATAGAAAAATCTTAAGAAGTCTACCCAAGTCATGGAGGCCAAAGGTCACAGCTATACAAGAAGCGAGAGATTTGAACTCTCTCAGAGTAGAAGAGTTGTTGGGATCCCTCAAAGTTCATGAGCTTGAACTTGGAGAGGATGAACAAAAAAAGAAGTCCTTGGCCCTAAACTCAAAGGCCAAGCAAACAAGGCATAGCAACATCAAAGCTATGCAGGCAAAGACAACTTCAGACGGAGATCAAGACTCTGAAGCAAGCTCAGAAGATGATGATGACTTGGCACTGCTGAGCAGAAAAATAAAAAGAATGCTTCAAAACAGAGGGAAGCCTAGAAGGAACTGTTGAGTCTCAAAATATCATAAGGGATTTTATGATGTTTAAGACAGCAGTATTCCCAAGTTTTAATGATTAACAAATTTAGTTAAGCTTTTATCACAGATATATTTAATATTGCTTAACTCTTTGATTTCAGCAAAGCCATGATAAGCTATAAACAACTTTAAAGATTGCATCAAGTCATCTTAGGGAATCAAGTCTTCTGAAGCTATCAACCTGTATTAAGTGTTGAAGTTGTCTGAAGTACCAAGGCCGTCTGAAGACTAAAGGCTATCTGAAGAGTCAAGCCCGTCTGAAGTCTGAAACCCGTCTGAAGCTTGATTACCGTCTGAAGTATTTTTAATGACGTGGCACCCCTGCTGAAGTTTGCGTGAAGACCTGTCTCTGTCTCTGCTGCATGTACTGCTGTTATAACACGTTTATGGCATAATTCTCAGAGGCTTTCCTGGTACATTTGAATTACAAACATATTTAAGGAAATGCTCTGCAACGCAGTAAAAGCAGAAGCCTGAAGCAGCTTTCTGAGAAGAACAACACTGCACTATGTCAGAAGCTTTCAGGAAAATCAGAAGCATGTCTCACAACGGATTAAATAGCATTTAATGCTATTTCTCAACGGTGGTTTTTCAAACGGACTTATATCTGGGTATAAATACCCCCATGAAGACCATCAAAGACAGAATGATACATATTGAAAAGAGTATCAAAACGCTGCACAATTTTCTTCTAGAAAATCAACTCTGAAAAATCCTTGTACAATCTGTAATTTACATATTCTGAGAATACCTCAGTTTTCATTGTACATTGTATTTCTGTTTAAGCTTCAAACTTGTGAAGTTTTAAAAGCTTAAACTCTCTTTTCTCTGTATTTATTGTAAGAGCCTGAAGAGGCTTGGTTAAGAAAGAATACTTGGTGTAGAGCCTGAAGAGGCTTGACAGAAAAGAATACTTGTAATCTTGCAAGATTAAGAGAAAATCCAAGTGCTTGTTGGCATTGGGACTGGACGTAGCTCACAGTGGTAGTGAGTGAACCAGGATAAATCTGTGGCTAAGTCTTCTATCCCTTATCTCTAGTCAATTTATTTATTACTAATCTTAAGGGTGTTGAAAAGTTTTCCTGCCTTATTTTAAAAGCAAAGAAATTACTTAAAACACTTTTCAGAAGTCTTACAAAAATTTCAGACGACCCTTTCAACCCCGTCTGAAACTGTGAAGAATTTGTTGTTTTCAAAAAGCTTTCAAAATAGACTAAGAAACACTATTCAACCCCCCTTCTAGTGTTTCCCTGTGTTTCTACAGTTGGTATCAGAGCTCAACTCAGGGTTGAGCACCTAACAAGTGTTGAGGACAAAAAGATCCAGATGGAAGCTGCAAACAACAACGGGCAATATATCTCTGAGGGTGCATCTATCACAAGACCCCCAGCATTCAGTGGAGAAGACTATCATTACTGGAGAGAAAGAATGAAGCTCTTCATTGAAAGCACAAACATTGATGTTTGGGATGTTGTTACTGACGGTGACTATACACCCATGCAAGATGGTGCAGTCATTCCTAAAGCTCAATGGACCATGGAGCAGAAGGCCGGGGTTCAACTGAATGCAAAGGCGAAACTATACCTGATCTGTTCTCTAAATAAATCAGAATATGAGAAAGTTCATGGATGTGCTATAGCAAAGGAGATTGGGACACTCTCGCTCAGCAGCCCATGAAGGCACAGAGACTGTAAAGCAGTCTAAAATAAGCATGCTCATTCACCAATATGAGATGTTTAAAATGGAAGAATCTGAAACTATTGACCAAATGTTTGGTAGGTTTCAGACAATAACCAATGGACTCAGATCCTTGGGAAGAACCTATGATTCTGGAGATAACAATAGAAAGATTCTGAGAAGTCTACCAAATCATGGAGACCAAAAGTCACAGCCATACAAGAAGCAAGAGACCTGAACTCTCTTAGAGTGGAAGAACTCTTGGGATCCCTAAAAGTTCATGAGCTTGAACTTGGAGAGGATAAACAAATGCAGAAGTCTTTGGCTCTAAACTCCAAGGCTAAGCAACCAAAGCATAGCCATCAAAGCTATGCAGGCAGAACTACTTCACAGAGATCAAGACTCTGAAGCTAGTTCAGAAGAAGATGATGACCTGGCCCTGCTGAGCAGAAAGATAAAAGAATGCTCCAAAACAGAGGGAAGTTCAGAAGGAATCAACCCTCATCATCCAAATCAGGTAAGGATCCTACCTCTGACAAAATAACCTGTTTTGAATGTAAGAAACCAGGTCACATAAAGGCTGAATGCCCAAAGCTGAAGAAAGACAACTTCAAGAAGAAAGTTCTTCAAGAAGAAGAAGGGACTGATGGCAACATGGGAGGATCTTGATGATTCTACTTCTGAAGAAGAAGATGACACTTCAGAAGAGGCAAATCTATGTCTCATGGCCAGTCTGCCCTCTTCAGACAGCTCTGAGGAAGAGGTATTTCCTTTAACTCTTCAGGAGAAGTATGATGATCTGATGGAAAGTTCCAAGGAACTATTCCAAGAGTATAAGAATCTATCCAAGACTCACACAGATATGTGTACTAAATTTGAGGCTCTTGAGATAGAAAATATTATGCTCAAGGAAAAGATTCTTGTGTTTGAAGTCAGCAGTTCTCAACATGCGTCTGAAGAAAATTTGAAACTTCAGAAGCAAGTTGAACAACTGACCAAAGACTTAGCCAAGTTGTCAAAGGAACTGATAATCTGAACAGATTACTTGGTGATCAAAGACATTCCATTGACAAAGTGGCTTAGGATTTTGGGATTACAACATACCTGAACCTTCAATCCTTAATATAGATAAAAGGAAGAGAAAGGTTACTGGGTGCACTCACTGTGGAAAGGCTGGACACAATGTGGCTCAGTTTAAACACAAAAGAGATCAACACACAGATCTAACAAAAAGGACCCAAGAAAATATGGGTACCTAAGAACTTGATCATTCCTGTTGCAGATGTGTTTAACAGGACAAAAGAAACACCACAAATGGTACCTGGACAGTGGATGCTCGCGGCACATGACAGGAGAAAGGTCTTTGTCCAAAGCCTTAGACCAAGAAATGGAGGTGTGGTCACCTTTGGTGGAAATCAGCAAGGGAAGATCACAGGAATTGGGACTGTAGGTATGTCACCTCTATCCCTTATCAAAAATGTTCTCCTAGTGGAAGGACTTCAACACAATCTACTTAGCATAAGTCAATTATGTGACAGTGGGTATGTAGTTTCTTTCACTAAGGAAGGATGTATAGTCAAAGATTCTTCTGATCAAATCCTTTCTCTGCTAAGAGGCACAGCAATGTGTACAAAATAGATCTAGAAGAACTAGCAAGTCAAAATGTCAAGTGTTTTATTTCTATTGAAGATGAAAACAGATTTGGCATCAAAGACTTGGGCATGCCAGCTTGAGATTAATCTCAAGATTAGCAAAACACAATCTTGTTAAAGGATTGCCCAAGCTTTCATACAAATCTGATATTTTGTGTGACAGCTGTCTGAAAGGGAAACAAACAAGACATTCTTTCAAAAGTAAAGATGTTGTTTCAACAGCAACCTCTGGAACTCTTGCATATTGACTTGTTTGGTCCTATTAGAACTGAGAGTCTTAGTGGAAAGAAATATGGGTTGGTCATTGTTGATGACTATTCAAGATTCACCTGGGTTATTTTCCTTAGAAACAAGGATGAAACCTTTAAGAATTTCACAATATTCTGTAAGAAGGTACGGAATGAGAAAGGATTCTGTATTTCTGTGATTAGAAGTGATCATGGTGGAGAGTTTGAAAATGTAAACTTTAAAATGTTCTGTGATGAGAATGGGATCTCTCACAATTTCTCAGTGGCAAGAACACCTCAGCAAAATGGGGTTGTTGAGAGAAAGAACAGAAGTTTGCAAGAGATGGCTAGGACCATGCTCAACTCTTGTAACCTACCAAGATCCTTCTGGGCAGAAGCTGTTGGCACAGCTTGTTACCTTCAAAACAGAATATTGGTAAGACCAATTCTTAAAGGACTCCATATGAACTGTGGAAAGGAAGGAAACCCAACATATCATACTTTCACACCTTTGGATGTGAGTGTTTCATACTCAACACAAAGGATGACCTAGGAAAGTTTGATGCTAAAAGTGATAATGGATTTTTTATTGGATATTCTGAAACTTCTAAAGCTTATAGAGTTTACAATTCTAGAACTTTAACAGTTGAAGAAACAATCCATGTAAAATTCAATGACAAGAAAGAGACTGATAGGAATCTATCAGATCTAGAAGATGATTTTGCAGGTATGGAGCTCAATGACATCAGCAAACCGAAAGATGAACAGTCGTCTGAAGTTCCTACTGAACCTCTTCAGACAGATGTTGAGTCTCAGACAGATACTGTACCCAGAACTGACTGTAGATACAAGTCTCATCACCCTAAAGAGCAAATCATTGGGAGTACTTCAGAAGGAGTAAGGACAAGATCAAAATTCAAGATCTGAATTCACTTGCTCTCCTGTCTGAAACTGAACCCAAGGACATAGATGAAGCTCTACATGATGAAGGGTGGATCCTAGCCATGCAAGAGGAGCTAAATCAATTTGCTAGGAGTGATGTCTGGACCCTTGTTCCTAAACCCCATAGGAAGACCATTATTGGAACCAAATGGGTGTTCAGAAACAAGCTGTCTGAAGAAGGCAAAGTTGTCAGAAATAAAGCAAGGCTGGTTGCTCAAGGCTATAATCAGCAAGAAGGAATTGATTTCACAGAAACATTTGCCCCTGTAGCAAGGTTAGAAGCTATTAGAATTCTTTTGTCATATGCAGTAAATAATAGCATCAAACTATATCAAATGGATGTTAAAAGTGCTTTCCTAATGGTTTCATTGAGGAAGAGGTCTTTGTTAGACAACCCCCTGGTTTTGAAGATGTCACTTTTCCAGATCATGTTTTTAAGCTTAAAAAGGCTCTCTATGGTCTGAAACAAGCTCTAAGAGCTTGGTATGACAGATTGAGCAATTTTCTTATCAAAAATGGTTTTGAAAGAGGAAAGGTTGACACAACTCTTTTTAGAAAACAATCTAACAAAGGTCTCATGCTTGTCCATATATATGTTGATGATATTATATTTGGTTCAACTGATTCTTCACTTTGCAAGGAGTTCTCTAAGTTGATGCAATCTGAATTTGAAATGAGCCTTATGGGTGAACTAAAATTTTTCTTAGGACTTCAAATTAAGCAAGATTCAAATTGTATATGGATCCACCAAGAGAAATATACAAAAGAAATGCTTAAGAAGTTCAATTTAAATGATTGCAAACCTATGTCAACTCCTATGCATCTTCTGCATCCTTAAGCAAAGATGAAAATGAAGACCCAGTGAATCAAACTGTGTATAGAGGAATGATTGGTTCTCTATTGTATCTAACAGCAAGCAGACCTGATATTATGTTCAGTGTATGTCTGTGTGCTAGATTTCAATCAGATCCAAGAATTACTCATTACAAAGCTGTTAAGAGGATTTTTAGATATCTTAAAGGCACTACTAATCTTGGTCTTTGCTATAAGAAAGATAAAGATTGCAGGTTAGTAGGATACTGTGATGCTGACTTTGCTGGAGATAGAATTGAAAGAAAAAGCACCAGTGGAGGTTGTCACTTCTTTGGAGGCAACATGATAAGCTGGTCAAGCAAAAGGCAAAGCACCATTGCTTTATCAACAGCAGAAGCTGAATACATCTCAGCATCAAGTTGTTGCTCACAACTTCTTTGGGTGAAGTATCAGCTTGAGGATTTTAATATTCCATTATCTGTTATACCTATTCTGTGTGATAATACAAGTGCTATAAATTTATCTAAAAACCCCATTCAGCATTCTAGGGCTAAGCATATAGAAATCAAGCATCATTTCATTAGAGACTAGGTTCAGAAAGGTGTTTTTGATATTCAGTTTATTGATACAGAGCATCAATGGGCTGATATATTCACAAAACCTTTGACTGAAGATAGATTTAAGCTCATATGTGATAATCTCAACATACATGCATTCTCTGTCTGATATGTATGCTTGTCTGAAATGTGCTTCTGAAATTACAGTGTGTCTGAAATTGTGACACGTCTGAAATTTTAGGGCGTCTGAAATTCATTCAGTTGTCTGAAATATATTCACTGTCTGAAAAAACTGATGACGTGGCTATCTGAGACGGTTAAGTGCCATTTATTTTGTCTCTCTGCACGTTTCCCTATGTCTGCGCTGCGAGTACAACCATCATGAGCACAGACCTATAAATGCAGAAGTAATGCCCCTACACACGTTACAGCTCTTGCTCTCTCTCAACTGCTCAGAAAACCCTTGTTTCAAAAGTTCTTCATCTTCTTCGAGTTCTCTGAAGCTTACATCAATGGCACCAAAGAAAGCAGAAGGAGCCAACATTCTCAGGACCAAGGGTCTTGACTTTGAAGAGTTGGAAAACCTAGGCATTGATGTCTACCATGAGTTTCATGCTGCTGGGTGGATTCAGTATTTCTTCAAGAACCTGATTCAGTGGAATGAACAAAGCATTTTGGACTTCTGGGAATCAGCCAGAGGAATCCCTGACAAACATGGAAACTACACCATCATCAAAGCTTCAGTGAGAGGTATTCCTATTACTATTACTGAAGATACCATTGCCACTGTATGTGAAGTCAAAGCAAAGGAGCTTGTTTTAAATCTCCTGGGAAAGCAAAAATGGTGGACAGGAGCAGTTCAACCTGCTTCTATATGGTTCGGAGAAGCCTAAAAACAAAGACTCCAAGTTTCTGGTTGGAAAGGCTAGGGTTCTTCATGCCATTCTTGGAAACTGTGTAATTCCAAAGAGTGGTAGCAGGAATCATGTATCTGGCTTGGAGAGGATTTTGCTTAATCCATTTACACTGAAGAAGCAGAAGATCAACTTACCCAACACCATTCTGTATCATCTTCAAAGGAGGATCAGAGACTCAGCTGGGAGTCTTCCACATAATACCATCCTCACCCGAATATTCCTTCACCACAAGATTGATCTGACAAAGGTATTTGATCACCTTTCATGTCCTACGTTTGGGGAGTCTACTCTGAAGAGCATGCAGATCACGCTCAATCCTAGGCCCCCTTCTCCTACACTGAAAGAGAGTCTATTGTTAATGAAGTCTCAGAAGACCAATTTCTCTCTGAAAGTTCTGGAGAATGAGCTCATGGGAGACATCAGAAAAGCATGAATTCATTCCCACCAAGGAATCTCCCAAGACCAAGCTCAAGAAGCTGCCTGTGAGGAGCTCAGCCAAGATTGCATCAGTTGTTGTGCAGAACAAGCCCTTGAAACCTGTTCAGAGCCTCCTCTAAGGTTTGTCTGAAATTAAGGATCAGGTGTTTGAACCTGCACAGTCATCATTGCCTACTTCTGAAGGCCAGGCTGATGACCTATCCCTCAGTGATGCTGTAGCTGCACCACCTCTTGCCGCATGCCCTTTGATCCTGAGCTGATCAAAGTAGCTGCCATTGCTACAATGATTGAAATCAAGAGATGGAGAAGAAGCTGGAACAAGAAAAGCTTGACCATGAGCTTGCAATTAAAACTCAGTTAGACTTAGCTGAAGCTGAGAAGGAAGTCATTCGTGCTGAAGGATCTTCCAAGAAAAGAAAAAGGTCAAAGGCACCTCAGAAGAAGAGATCAAAGAGCAAGCTTATGCTACCCCCTCCTGAGCAAGGATCACAAGAAGTCAGATCTCAAGGGAACAAGCTGCTGATACTGCTGCTAGGTATCAAAAGTTTGTCAAAGCAAATGATTCCTTAAGAAGCTGGAGATCAGAAAATAAGTCTATCAGAGACTTGTGGAGAAATCTCATGAAAAATCCAAGGTTCCTTACAAACCTGCCAGGGTGAGATTTGATAATGTTACACCTTCACCACCCTCCTCACCAGATAAGAATTTACAAGAAAAAGAAGAAGAAAAGATAGAAGTAGAACAGGCTTCCAGATGTTATGGATGAGGATATTATCCTCCCCACAGTTGTGTCAGACTTAGTTACTGCTGAACCTGTGGTGTCTGAAGAAAAGGATGTATCAGTATCACCATCACCCCTCTCCACAACCAATCATCATCAACCTTCACCATCACAATCTTCATCATCTGAGTCCTCAGAATCAGACAATCCAGCTGAGGTGACTCAACAGTGCATTTGGAAAGGAAGCTTACTGCCTGAAGCTCTTAGGCTTGGACCCAAAAGTAGGGACTTCTTCACAGAACCTACCTTTGATCCATATGCCCATCCTGCTACTGATTGTCAATATGCACTGGAAGCTGAAGTTCCCCACAAGAGGTATGAAGGACCCTTTTTTTAGAGGGAAAAGGTACCCAAATTCCCTAACCTCTATGAAGAGTTGTTGTTCTTCAAGGATCAACCTCCCATCAACATGCATCCAGGCCTTTCATTGATGTCTGCTGAAGATGAAAGAAGCAAGAATTCAAACTCTGTTGATGGAATGTATTCTGGTCAGCTTGAAAAGATCAGAAAAGAAGGAAAAGCACCTGCACATACATGGATTCCACTTGATGCATCATCTGAAGTTGACTGTCTGAAGATGTCTACTGATGAACTGTGTCTTGTGAAGAAGCTTCGCACAGAAGGAGAACTTTTCCACAGAGATCAGCTTAACTGGGTTGGCATGAGAGGTTATAGGCCACCTAGTAGTGTTTCTATCAGGCCAAGCACTAAGATTTTGGTGCAACCTGACAGGATCATTCCTAGGTATCCTCTTCGAGAAGGCTCTGTTGATAAATTCAAAGAACCAAAGGTTTATACAGCACCCTTTAGACCTCTGTCTGCTTCAGAATGGAAGAAATTACCCTCTGCTATCAGAAACAAGGAGGAGTAGATGATGCTCTCTGGAAGGTCAGAGAAGAAGCTGGATCTTCATCTGGAACTACTGGTGGAATTGATGAAGACTCTCTAGTGTTGCCCACTAATTATCTCCATGTCAAATATGACTACATCAGGCAGCACTTCCCACCCTTAACTGAGCCTTTTATTGAAGATTGGACAATCCTTCCCAGGCCAAGTCATGAATATTATCATCCAGTGTTCATTCCATCTGAGTATGGCTTATCTCCAGGGTTTGAACCCTTCACCTTCATCTACAAGCATTTCTCTATCAGTTTTATGAAGGTGATCCTGCAGAAGAGATCTTGTGCTGAAAAGCAAGATTCATAGGATGGGAAAAGCCAATGCAGCTCTCATGGCCAAGCAAGAACTCGCTTTAGCTGTTCAGAAGTCTGATTTGCTGGCCGAGCAAGACAAGATTCTGGAAGAACAGCAGGAGATAAAGCATGCTCAACAGATATGAAGAATGCCTTGATGTCTCAGTTGGACAAGACCAAGGATGATATCATGAATTTACTGAAAGAGGCTCTGTTAAAGAAATAATGGCTTAGTTTATGATGTAGCCATATCTTAGTTTACTTTCAGTTTTGTGTTTATATTTCAGTGTGTCTGAACTCTCCTTTATTTGATCATTATATCAGTTGTTTCTTGAAAATTTTACTCTGAGTGTTTTACTTCATGTTTATTACTGTATGATTTCTGTTGTTGTTATGCTCTGGATTCCCTTTTGATTGATGACAAAAGGGGGAGTATTAATACTAACAAAAATATGATTATGTTGTGAAGTAATACAGGACTCAGGGGGAGCAAATAGTAACTACAGTAACTATCTGAGGGGGAGCTATCAACTTTCTATTACTTAACTCCTTTCAGATTGTTGTAGTTTTAAACTTAAATTTGTCATCATTAAAAAGGGGGAGAATGTTGAGTCTCAAAAATATCATAAGGGATTTTATGATGTTTTAAGACAGCAGTATTCCAAGTTTTAATGATTAACAAATTTAGTTAAGCTTTTATCACAGATATATTTAATATTGCTTAACTCTTTGATTTCAGCAAAGCCATGATAAGCTATAAACAACTTCAAAGATTGCATCAAGTCATCTGAGGGAATCAAGTCTTCTGAAGCTGTCAACCTGTATTAAGTGTTGAAGCTGTCTGAAGTACCAAGGCCGTCTGAAGACTAAAGGCTGTCTGAAGAGTCAAGCCCGTCTGAAGTCTGAAACCCGTCTGAAGCTTGATTGCCGTCTGAAGTATTTTTAATGACGTGGCACCCCCTGCTGAAGTTTGCATGAAGACCTGTCTCTGTCTCTGCTGCATGTACTGCTGTTATAACACGTTTATGGCATAATTCTCAGAGGCTTTCCTGGTACATTTGAATTACAAACATATTTAAGGAAATGCTCTGCAAACGCAGTAAAAGCAGAAGCCTGAAGCAGCTTTCTGAGAAGAACAACACTGCACTATGTCAGAAGCTTTCAGGAAAATCAGAAGCATGTCTCACAACGGATTAAATAGCATTTAATGCTATTTCTCAACGGTGGTTTTTCAAACGGACTTATATCGTGGTATAAATACCCCCATGAAGACCATCAAAGACAGAATGATACATATTGAAAAGAGTATCAAAACGCTGCACAATTTTCTTCTAGAAAATCAACTCTGAAAATCCTTGTACAATCTGAAATTTACATATTCTGAGAATACCTCAGTTTTCATTGTACATTGTATTTCTGTTTAAGCTTCAAACTTGTGAAGTTTTAAAAGCTTAAACTCTATTTTCTCTGTATTTATTGTAAGAGCCTGAAGAGGCTTGGTTAAGAAAGAATACTTGTTGTAAGAGCCTGAAGAGGCTTGGTTAAGAAAGAATACTTGGTGTAGAGCCTGAAGAGGCTTGACAGAAAAGAATACTTGTAATCTTGCAAGATTAAGAGAAAATCCAAGTGCTTGTTGGCATTGGGACTGGACGTAGCTCACAGTGGTAGTGAGTGAACCAGGATAAATCTGTGGCTAAGTCTTCTATCTCTTATCTCTAGTCAATTTATTTATTACTAATCTTAAGGGTGTTGAAAAGTTTTCCTGCCTTATTTTAAAAGCAAAGATATTACTTAAAACACTTTTCAGAAGTCTTACAAAAATTTCAGACGACCCTTTCAACCCCGTCTGAAACTGTGAAGAATTTGTTGTTTTCAAAAAGCTTTCAAAATAGACTAAGAAACACTATTCAACCCCCCTTCTAGTGTTTCCCTGTGTTTCTACAGGAACCAACTCTCAACATCAAGGTCAGGTAGAATAGGTAAAGATGTTAATATTGACAAAATTATATGTTTTGAATGCAAGCAAGCTGGGCACATGAAGACTGATTGCCCAAAGTTAAAAAAGAACACCTTCAAGAAAAAGAAGCTCTTAAAAGGGAAGAGAGGTCTCATGGCAACATGGGAAGATCTTGATGAATCATCATCAGAAGAAGATGACAGCTCAGAAGAGGCCAACCTCTGCCTCATGGCCAGCCTACCATCATCAGACAGCTCAGAATCTGAGGTATTTCCTCAAACTCTACAAGAAATGTATGATGATCTGGAAGAAAGTTCCAAGGAACTTGTCCAGGAGTATAAGAATCTATCAAGGGCCTACATAGAAATGTGTAACAAATATGAGGCACTCAAAATAGAACATATTACACTCCAGGAAAGAGTCCTTGAAGCTGAAAACCATAGTTCTCAAACTGTATCTGAAGAAAATAAAAAACTTCAGAAACAAGTTGAGCAACTGACAAAAGACTTAGCTAAGTTTGTCAAAGGGACTGATAATCTGAACAGATTACTCGGTGATCAAAGGCATTCCATTGACAAAAGTGGCTTAGGCTTTTGGGATTATAACATACCTAAACCTTCTATTCTTAATATTGATAAAGGAAAGAGAAAGGTTACTGGGTGTACTCACTGTGGAAAAGCTGGACACAATGTTGTTCAGTGTAAACACAAAGTGAGACCAACATCCATGTCTAACAGAAGAGGACCCAAGAAAATATGGGTACCTAAAACTTGATTGTTCCTGTTGCAGATGTGTTTAACAGGACAAAAGAAACACCTCAAATGGTACTTGGACAGTGGATGCTCGCGGCATATGACGGGAGAAAGGTCTTTGTTCCAAAGCCTTAGACCTAGGAATGGAGGAGTGGTCACCTTTGGTGGAAACCAACAAGGAAAGATCACTGGCATAGGGACTGTAGGTATTGTACCCCCATCCCTTATTAAAAATGTTCTTCTTGTTGAAGGACTACAACACAATCTGCTAAGCATAAGTCAATTATGTGATAGTGGTTATGTGGTATCCTTCACAAAAGAAGGTTGTATAGTCAAAGACCCTTTTGATCAAACACTCTTTTCTGCTAAGAGACATAGCAATGTGTACAAAATTGATTTAGAGGATCTAGCAAGTCAAAATGTAAAATGTTTTCTCTCAGTTGAAGATGAAAAACAGATTTGGCATCAAAGACTTGGGCATGCCAGCTTGAGATTAATCTCAAAATTAACAAAACACAATCTTGTTAAAGGTTTACCCAAGATTTCTTACAAGTCTGATATTTTATGTGACAGCTGTCTGAAAGGGAAACAAACAAGACACTCTTTCAAGAGTAAAGATGTTGTTTCAACCAGCAGACCTCTGGAACTTTTGCACATTGACTTGTTTGGTCCAATTAGAACTGAAAGTCTTAGTGGAAAGAAATATGGTTTGGTCATTGTTGATGACTATTCTAGATTTACGTGGGTTATATTCCTCAGAAACAAGGATGAGACCTTTAAGAATTTCACAGTGTTCTGCAAGAAGGTACAGAATGAGAAAGGATTCTGTATTTCTGTCATCAGAAGTGATCATGGTGGAGAGTTTGAAAATGGAAACTTCCAAATGTTCTGTGATGAGAATGGGATCTCTCACAATTTCTCAGTGGCAAGAACACCTCAGCAAAATGGGGTAGTTGAGAGAAAGAACAGAAGTTTGCAAGAGATGGCTAGGACCATGCTCAACTCTTGTAATCTACCAAGATCCTTCTGGGCAGAAGCTGTTAGCACAACTTGTTACCTTCAAAACAGAATATTGGTAAGACCAATTCTTAAAAGGACTCCCTATGAATTGTGGAAAGGAAGGAAACCCAACATATCATACTTTCACACCTTTGGATGTGAATGTTTTATACTCAATACCAAGGATGACTTAGGAAAATTTGATGCAAAAAGTGACAATGGATTTTTCATTGGATACTCTGAAACTTCCAAAGCATATAGGGTTTATAACTCTAGAACTTTGACAGTTGAGGAATCTATTCATGTAAAATTCAATGATAACAAGGAGACTGATAGGGAACTATCAGATCTGGAAGATGATTTTGCAGATATGGAGCTAAATGACAAAAGCAATCTCAAGGATGAACAACTGTCTGAAGTTCCTGCTGATGCTAAACCTCCTCAGACAAATGTTGAGTCTCAGACAGATGCAACACCTAAACCTGATTGGAAATATAAATCACATCACCCAAAGGAGCAAATAATTGGCAACTCATCAGAAGGAGTAAGAACAAGATCAAAGTTCAGAAACATGAACAATCTTGCACTACTGTCTGAAATAGAGCCAAAGAACATTGATGAAGCCCTACATGATGAAGGATGGATTCTAGCAATGCAAGAAGAGCTGAATCAATTTGCTAGGAGTGATGTCTGGACTCTTGTTCCTAAACCCCATGGGAAAACTGTTATTGGAACCAAATGGGTATTTAGAAACAAGCTGTCAGAAGAAGGCAAGGTGGTCATAAATAAGGCAAGGCTAGTTGCTCAAGGCTACAATCAGCAAGAAGGGATTGATTTCACTGAGACATTTGCTCTAGTGGCAAGGTTAGAAGCAATTAGAATTTTGTTATCCTATGTTGTAAATAATGGTATCAAACTATATCAAATGGATGTCAAAAGTGCCTTCCTCAATGGTTTCATTGAAGAAGAAGTTTTTGTTAGACAACCTCCTGGTTTTGAGGATGTAACTTTTCCTGAATATGTTTTTAAACTAAAGAAAGCTCTTTATGGTCTGAAACAAGCCCCAAGGGCTTGGTATGACAGATTAAGCAGTTTTCTTACTTCAAATAGTTTTGAAAGAGGAAAAGTTGATACAACGCTTTTTAGAAAAGTGTCTAACAAAGGCTTAATGCTAGTCCAAATATATGTTGATGACATTATTTTTGGATCAACTGATTCTTCCCTATGCAAGGAGTTTTCTAAGTTAATGCAATCTGAGTTTGAAATGAGCTTAATGGGAGAACTAAAATTTTTCTTAGGACTTCAAATTAAGCAGGATTCTGATTATATACGGATCCATCAAGAAAAATATACAAAGGAAATGCTTAAAAAGTTTAACATGAATGATTGCAAGCCTATGTCAACTCCCATGCATCCCTCTGAATCCTTGAGTAAAGATGAGAATGAGGAATCAGTTAATCAAACCTTGTACAGAGGAATGATTGGATCCCTACTGTATCTTACAGCAAGCAGACCTGACATTATGTTCAGTGTATGCCTGTGTGCAAGATTCCAGTCTGATCCAAGAGTCACTCATTACAAAGCTGTAAAGAGGATTTTCAGATATCTCAAAGGTACTACTAATCTTGGTCTTTGTTATAAGAAAGATAAAGATTGCAGGTTAATAGGATACTGTGATGCTGACTTTGCCTGGGATAGAATTGAAAGAAAAAGTACCAGTGGAGGTTGTCACTTCTATGGAGGCAATATGATAAGCTGGTCAAGCAAAAGACAAAGTACAACAGCCTTATCAACAACAGAAGCAGAATACATATCGGCAGCAAGCTGTTGTTCACAGCTGCTATGGGTAAAATATCAATTGGAAGATTTTAAT
Source organism: Sesbania bispinosa (assembly GCA_026901365.1). Classification (NCBI taxonomy): domain Eukaryota; kingdom Viridiplantae; phylum Streptophyta; class Magnoliopsida; order Fabales; family Fabaceae; genus Sesbania; species Sesbania bispinosa. The sequence goes on along the minus strand of QLOH01000095.1, from coordinate 1,633,515 downwards.
GTTCCCATATCTGTCGTACCTGTGCTGTGTGATAATACAAGTGCTATTAATTTGTCAAAGAACCCCATACAACACTCTAGGGCAAAGCATATAGAAATAAAGCATCATTTCATTAGAGATTATGTTCAGAAGGGAGTTTTTTATATACAGTTCATTGACACAGAGCACCAATGGGCTGATATATTTACAAAACCTTTCACTGAAGATAGGTTTAAATTCATAAGAAATAATCTGAACATACATGCATTGTGAACATGCTTTTATATATGTGTGAAAATGACTTGGCTGAAATTCAGACTGTCTGAAGTTAGTAACTGTCTGAACCTTCATGCTGTCTAAAATTAATAAGCTGTCTGAAAGTTATCAGGTGTCTGAGCAAGTGACGTGGCTAGAGAAACGATTCGGTTCATTTATTTTGTCTCTTCCACTTTGCACGTTCCCTATGTCAGCGCAGCAGTAATGAGCAGTTTTTGGTCATAATTACTATCATTAAAGGCTATATATAGGAGACAGAGTTCAAAGGTCGTGCACGCTTCTCACAACTATACAGAAACTCTGCTCATTTTATCTCTCTCTCTCACCAAAACCCTAATTTCTCTCAAGCTTTCTGAGGTCTTCAATGGCACCAAAGAAGACTGACTCAAGCAACATCCTGAGAACCAAAAGTCTGGACTTAGAAGAACTGGAGAGGTTGGGTATGGACCTCTATCCAGAATTCAACGGAGCAGGCTGGGTGAACTATCTTAACAGGATCACTTCAAACTGGAACGAGAAAAGCATTTTGGAGTTCTGGGAAACAGCTACTGGTATTCCAAATGAACAGGGTATCTACACTACCATCAAGGGCTATGTCTTTGACAAGCCTATTGTGATTGATGAAGGAGTTTTGGCTGAAGTACTGGATGTTCGTGCTGAAGGAGCTGTTTTTACCCCTGGATGGGAAGCCAGAAATGGTGGAAAAGCCATTTCAATAAGGTTCTTTATGGAACTGAAAGCCCTTCATCACTAGTGCCAAAGAAAATGCCAGACAAAACTAGGGTTTTGCACTCTATTCTTGGCAACTGCATCATTCCGAAGGTAGGGAGCAGAAACCATGTGTCTGAGCTAGAGAGGTTCTGCTTGATACACTTGCTGAAGAAGCAGAAGATAAACCTCCCAAGAATCATCATGTTTCACATGCAGAAGAGGATAAATGACTCGGCTGGGAGTCTTCCACACAACACCATCCTCAATAAAATCTTTGGTCATTATGGTATCAATCTGGTGGGAAAGTATGATCATACTTCATGCCCTCATTTTGGAGAGGCAAACATAAAGGCTATGCAGATCACCCTTATTCCTCCACCTCCATCACCAACTATGAAGCAAGGGTTGCTTCTCAGGAAGGCTCAGTTAAGGAGCACTTCTGTGGAGAATATCGAAAAGGAGATGGAAGAAAAAGCCAAGGAATCTCAGGTTGATCACAAGGCAAAATTGATAAAGCTTCTGTATGCAGATTCCACTCAAGCAATGCTGAACAAACCGCACTCATCTCTGAAGGCAAAGCTTCTGAAACTGCCTGTAAGGAGTTATGCGAAGATTGCAAAAGATGCAGCTGAACAGGCCAAGGTGTCTGAACCAGTTCAGACAACCTCATTAAGGGTGTCTGAAACTGTGGGTCAGGCAGCTGAAGCTGCTCAACCCATTGTGCCTACTTCTGTTTCAGAAGGACAGGCTCAAAAGGTTGATGATGATGTGATCATCGTTGATCCCGTTGCTGCTTGCTCATCAGATCCAGTATTGCAGCAAGTGGCTGCTCTGGCTACTGCCCTTGATCAAGAAGAAAGGGAGAAGTTGGATGAGCAAGAAGAAAATGATAGGCTCATTGCGATACAATCTCAACTTGCATACGCAGAGGAAGATAGGTTGGCTCAGATTGCTGAAAGTACAAGGAAGAGGAAAAGGTCCAGTGCTCTCAAGAAGAAAAAGTTTAAAAGCAAATTGGCTGTACCTGTTGTTGAACAAAGAGTGACCAGGAGTACTGCAACTCAGCTAGAAGCAGAGGAAGAAGCCAAAAATTATCAGAAATACATCAAGGCTCGAGAATATATGAAGAAGAGAGGTGCAATGACTCCAGCTGAAAGAGCTGAATATGATAGAGTCAAAACGGAGAAGGAAGCCAAGGAAAGGGCTGAAAAGATTGCCTTCTTGAAGGCCAAGGCAGAAGAAAAGAAAAGAAAGGCTGAAGCTATGAAGCCTAAGGAGGTTGCTCAACCTTACAAACGCATCAATGTAAGGTATGACAATGTTACACCCTCACCTCCCTCATCACCTGAACCATTCATCCAAACCCTTCCCATGGCTGAAACAGAAACTAAGGTATCTGAATCCTTATCAGAACCCACTGTATCTGAACCTCAACCATCACCTCAACCATCACCACCTCCACAACAACAACAAACACAAACACCTGAACCTGAAACCTTTCCTACAGAAACCACCACACCAGAAAACCAAACACAGATCTTATCAGAAGATGATGAACCGTTGTCATCACCTCACCTTTCATACCATCCTACATCCCCACATCAACCAAACTCACCCTCTCTATCACCTTCACCCTCTATGTAACTAGAACTTCATCATGAAGTATTGAGAGTTGCTAAAATAACTAGTGAGCTGGAAAATACACTTCAGCTGACCCTTATCTCCCATAGCTTCTGCACCTTACCTCAATTCAAATGCTTATCTGAAGAGCTGCATCACTTCAGAAATGCACCCGCCATCTCTATGCATCAAGGGCTCTCCAAGCTATCTATGTCTGATGCTCAAGCCCAACAAAGTAGCATAGATAAAATCAGAAAAGGTGTTGTCCCTCCTGCACACTCCTGGGCTCCTATTGACCCATTCTCTGAAGGCTCCTGGAGATTAAATGATGAGGAGTGGCTTCTGGTCAGGAAACTTAACACAGAGGCAGAATTAATTCAGAGGCAGTTGCAAAAAGGAGTAGGAATGATGGGCTATAGGCCACCAAGGTCATGCTCCATCAGGCCAACCACCTCAATTCTGGTGCAGCCTGATAGGGTTATACCAAGGTATCCACTAAAGGAAGAAAAAGGTCAAAAATTAAAAGGACCTAAATTGCCAAACTCAGTATCAGCCCCCCATGTCTGACATTCTGAGTTCAACTGAGTGGGAAGCTTTTCCAGACGTCATCAGAGAGAATGAAGGCGGCCTAGACCATTTAATGGAAGATTTGATGTGGTCAACATACTGGAAACTCAGAGAAGATGTTGGATCTTCTTCTGGATCAGCTGGTCCAGATGATGAATCTCAAGTGGCTGTTGGGACATCCATCAATGTACAGTATCACTATCTGAGAGATCACTTTCCCCCACAAGTTGACTCGTTTCATGAAGACTGGGCTCTGGCAAATGTCATCAAGACCTTCTTCTGTCCAGTCTACAGACCATCCATCTACAACTTGCAACCTGGATTTCGTGATGTAGGGTTCACTCTTCCTTATATCCAGATTGTTTTGTATGAATCTGAAGCAGACCTGCTTGCAGAAAACCTGATGCTAAGGTCTAAAGTTCGAAGTCTTGAGACGAAGTTTATTGCTTCTGAGAGCAAATCCAAGCAACTGCTTGATAAACAAGAGCAAATCCTACATGATCAGCAACTTATTCTGTCAGGGCAACAAGAACTCAAGTCATCTGTGGAAGCTACTATTGATAAGGCAAAGGAAGAACTAAAAGCCTTCTTCACAGATCTGCTGCTACCGAAGAAGGAATAAGTGTCATTTGCTCCCTGTCTTTCAGATACACTATGGTTGCTAATAACATGAGTTTTCCCTCAATCAACACAAATTTTTTTTCTTGCTCTGATAATGTTTATTTTTATATCTCATATATATGCTCTGATACCTATGTGTTTATTGCACATTTTGTTCTGCTGAATATCCTGTGTCTGCTTACTTGACTTATCTGATGTATTGCTCTGTTCCCTTTTGATTGATGACAAAAGGGGGAGATAATCTAACAAATCTTTCAAAAGTGAAGTAAAAATGCAGGATTCAGGGGGAGTACAAAGAAAAACAGAAGTACACAGTCTTTGCTGTCTGAAGGAAAAATCTGTCAAAAGACATGATTTTCTCAGGGGGAGTTTTACATTTTATACTTCTGAATTTTTCAAGATTAATTAATTTAAGTAAATTTGTCATCATTAAAAAGGGGGAGAGTGTTGAGTCTAAAAAATATCATAAAAAGGTTTATGATGTTTTAAGACAGAGTTATTCCCTAAGTTTTAATGGATCACAAATTTAACTTAAGTTATGCGGTCATAAGCTAAGTATTTAATGTAATATGATTTACATTTCAAAAAAGAGAAGTCTCAAAGCCTTGCTGAAGAGTTTAAGTACTGCATGCATAGAAGATGCAAAGGCCGTCTGAAGACAAGAAGCCGTCTGAAGTCTCAAGCTGTCTGAAGAAGCTTTGATGACGTGGCTCTTCCTCGTCTGAAAACTTATGAAGACCTGTCTCTTTCAAGCACATCTTCCATGGTTGCTGCTGTTGCATATCCATTTAAGGCAAAAGCACAGAGGACTTTCCTGAAGATTTCAAATTAAACATTCTCTAAGGAAAGAAACGGCACCGCTGACTCTGCTGCTCGGCAAAACAGCTTTTGGCAGTCAAACCTTGTACTCGTCAGAAGGACAAGACAGATTTTAAGGAAGATGTATCTCAACGGATTTATTAGCATTTAATGCTATCTCACAACGGTTGTAAAACTTCTCAACGGATGGAAGGTTGGGTATAAATACCCCTCATCAACCAGAGAAGCAAAGTAGAACACAAGAGACTAAGAAAAAGAAAAAACAAGAGATTCAAAAAGAAAAGAGATCAAGCTTTTACGAAAATATTCCGCTGCAAACTCTGTTTCATTGAATAACTCTTTGTACACAATTATTTCATATCCTGAGTAAACCTCAGTTACCTTGTACAAATTGTATTAAGTTTTCATCTCAAAACTGAGTCAGTTGGTGAGATAAAACTATCCTTTTCAACTGTATTAGTTGTTGAGCCTGGAGAGGCTTGTCTGTAAAAGAATACTTGTTGAGCCTGGAGAGGCTTGTCTGTAAAAGAATACTTGTGTAAGTAGAGCCTGAAGAGGCTTGATAGAAAAGAATACTGGTATCTTGCAAGATAAAGGAAAAATCCAAGTGCTTGTTGGCATTGGGACTGGACGTAGCTCACAAGTGGTAGTGAGTGAACCAGGATAAATCTCTTGGCTAAGTTCTCTTATCCCTATCTCTGTGATTTCATTTTTCAAACTAACAAAGGGGTCAGGATTTTAAGACTAAGTTTTTAAGAGCAAAATATCTTTTAAAATAGTTTTATATCCTGTTAAAATAGTCTTCATAACCTGTTTGAAAGAACTTCAGACGACATCTTCATAGTGGTGTCTGAAATTCCGGAAGTCATTTATTAAGTTTACGAAAAGCATTCAAAAATCTTAGAAACACTATTCAACCCCCCCTTTTAGTGTTTCCCTGTGTTCCTACAGCTGCAAAAGGGCCAACTATATCTGTACAAGCTCAAGTGTCTGAACCTGTTCAGAAAGCTTCACAGAAGCTGCTGAAATTATGGGTCAGATGTCTGAAGAAGTACAAACTTCTAAGCCTACTTCTAAAATGGAAGGACAGACAGAGAAGTTAGATAAGATGGATGTTGTATCTGCAGATCCAATAGCTGCATGTCCCTCAGATCCTGTGCTTATACAGGTGGCAGCCTTGGCCACTGCATTAGAGCAAGAAGAATTGGAGAAGAAAGTTGAGCAAGAGGAGAGTGACAGACTCCTTGCTATTCAATCACAGCTTGCCTATGCTGAGGATGACAAGCAAGCAACCATTGCTGAAGCTACCAAGAAGAGAAAAAGGTCCAGTGCACCTAAGAGAAAAGATCAAAGAGCAAACTGCTTCAGACAGATCCTGAACCTAGGATTACTAGAAGCATTACTTCTCAGCTGGAAGAAGAAAGCATGGCTGAAAAGTATCAGAAGTTTGTTAAAGCTGATGCATACTTCAAGAGAAGAAGAGCTCTTACACCAGAAGAAAGGGAGAAGGTTGACAGGGAAGCCAAGGAAAGGGAAGCCAAAGTTTAAGAGGGTGATGCACCTAAACCTGCTTACAAAAGGCCTAAGGTGAGATTTGACAATGTGACTCCCTCACCTCCATCATCACCAGAAAAACAACCCCAACTCTTGTCTGAACCTCAACAGATCCTTGAACCTTCACCTGAACCTGTTTTGTCTGAACCTCAACCATCCCCACAACCTTCACCTCAAAAGCAATCATCACCTATCCCTCAAATAGAAAATCAATCACCTCAACCATCCTCACCCCAAACCAATCAAACAGAAACTCTACCATCTGAACTACTCACTCCCTCTGAACCAACACAACCAATTCCTTCAGAATATCAACCTGAATCCCCCTCACCAAAAGATATCCAACCATCACCTTTACCATCTCCACCTTCCTCACCATCACCATCTGTACCACCTCCATCACTCTCACCTCCACCCTCTATGCACATAGAACTATCTCATGTAGAAGAAGAGTTGGCTGATGCTGAAGTAGCAGTTGAGCTTGCAAACACACTTCAGCTTACCCTCGTTTCACACAGCTTTTGCAGCTTACCTTATTTCAGATGTCTATCTGAAGAGCTGCATCACTTCCGAGAAGCACCTGTAATTTCTATGCACCAAGGGCTTTCCAAGAAATCAGTGTCTGATCACAAGCCAAACTCAGTGGCATAGATAAAATCAGAAAGGGTGTTGTCCCTCCTGCACATTCATGAGCTCCCATTGACCCATTCTCTGAAGATTCTTAGAGATTAAATGATGAAGAGTGGCTTCTGATCAGGAAACTCAATACTGAAGCTGAATTATTTCAGAGGCAGATGCAAAGAGGAATTGGGATGATGGGCTACAGGCCACCTAGGTCATGTTCCATCAGGCCAACCACTTCAATTTTGGTGAAGCCTGATAGAATTATACCAAGGTATCCTCTAAAGGAAGATAAAGGTCATAAATTCAAGGGCATTAAGATGAAAAAACTCAGTATCAGCTCCCTTGTCTGATGTTTTGAGTTCAACAGAGTGGGAAGCTTTTCCAGACTTCATAAGAGAGCAAGAAGGAGGCCTAGATCATATGATGCAAAACTTGATGTGGTCAACCTACTGGAAGCTCAGAGAAGATGCTGGATCCTCCTCTGGATCAGCTGGTCCGGATGCTGAATCTCAAATGGGTGTTGGAAAATCCATAAATGTCCAATACCACTATCCGAGAGATCATTTTCCACCACCGGTTGACTCCTTACATGAAGACTGGGTTCTGTTTAAAGTGATCAAAACCTTTTTCTGTCCAGTCTACAGGCCATCAGTCTACAATCTGCAACCTGGATTCCAAGCTCTGAGATTCATTTGTCCTTATATCCAGATTGTCTTATATGAATCTGAAGAAGACTTGCTTGCAGAGAACCTACTGCTGAAGTCCAAGGTCAGAAACCTTGAGAAGAAATTTGTTGCTTCAGAGAAGAAATCCAAGCAGTTGCTTGATAAACAAGAACAAATTCTCCATGACCAGCAACTTATACTTTCAGGGCAACAAGAGCTTAAGTCATCAGTGCAAGCTTCAATTCACAAGGCCAAGGAAGACCTGATATCTTTTCTGACTGAAGCCTTGTTGAAAAAGAAGGACTAATTTTGTTTCTTTGCACTCATGTTTTGCTGCTCATTTTTATTTTACAAGTGACTGATTGTCAAGTTTCTTTTCCACAACCATGAAATACAATCAGTTTTTTTATTGCTCTGATAATGTGTGTGCTCTTTTATCTTACTTTGAGTCTGAATCTATGTTATTGCTCTGGTAACCCTTTTGATTGATGACAAAAGGGGGAGTATTACTAAAAAATCTAAATCTAAAGTGATTACAGGACTCAGGGGAAGAGTAAGAGTAAAAGTAAAATTTTTTCTAAGAAGAACCTATCTTGAAAGAAATCTGTCAAATGACTTGATGCTCTCAGGGGGAGCTATCTAACTTTTTTTTTATTACAGATTTGTATATCTTAAGTAAATTTGTCATCATTAAAAAGGGGGAGAATGTTGAGTCTCAAAAATATCATAAAGAGGTTTATGATGTTTTAAGACAGATAAATTCCCAAGTTTTAATGGCAAACAAATTTAACTTAGAAGATTCTTCATAGACACATATTTATACTTATACCATTTGTCTATGATTTCAGTATAGAGCCATCACAAGTTTTTCTATAAAGACTAAGTGGTGAAACTGCTAAAAAAAGCAAGAGCTGTCTGAAGCAGTGCAACCCGTCTGAAGTTTCAAACCCGTCTGAAGTTTCAAAGTTGTCTGAAGTAACTTGATGACGTGGCTTATGCTATCTGAAGTTGTGAAGACCCGTCTGAAGTACTTTTGTACTACGCATGTTTTCTGCTCCAACAGCTGGCACTCTCTGCTGTATTTCAAGCACGATCTCTGCCATAACGCGTCCTCTGCTACGCAGCTATTACAGCAACAACAAAAAGCAGCTTTTTGGCAGGAGCAAAACCTTGTAATGTGTCAGATGTCAGAGAATATTCCCTGTGCACAGCAGCTGTCTCACAACGGTTTTCATGCATTTCACAAATGATGGATTCCCTCCAACGGACTGATTTTTTAGTATAAATACCCCATCATTTGAAGGCACAAGAGAAGAGAAGAGAATTCAAAAAGAGCTGAAACTCTGCAAAATTATCTCTGCTGCAACACTCTGATAATATCTTAGTCAAATACATGCAATTGTAATATTCTGAGTATACCTCAGTCATTTAAGTGTATTTCTTTCTGCTTGAGTCTCAAAACTGTCTAGTTTGTGAGCTTAAGCATTTTTATTCTGTGTAATTGTTTAAAGAGCCTGAAGAGGCTTGACTGTAAAAGAATACTTGGTTAGAGAGCCTGAAGAGACTTGACTGTAAAAGAATACTTGGTTGTAGAGCCTGAAGAGGCTTGATAGAAAAGAATACTTGTAATCTTGCAAGATTAAGAGAAAATCCAAGTGCTAGTTGGCATTGGGACTGGACGTAGCTCACAAGTGGTAGTGAGGTGAACCAGAATAAATTCTGTGGTTAAGTTTTTCTTTCCCTTATCTCTGTGATTTCAGTTTAAGCTAATCAAGGGGACTGAATATTAAATCTAATATTTTAAAAGGGAGAAACCTTAGTTAAAATCATTTTTAAGTCGTCTGAAGAGAACTTCAGACAGCCTTCTTAAAAACTTCAGACAGCCTCCAAACAACCTGTCTGAAAGTTTGTTTTGACAAACTGTTTTCGAAAAGCTTTCTAAATATTTAGAAACACTATTCAACCCCCCCTTCTAGTGTTTCCCTGTGTTCCTACAGAAGTGACAAAGGCACAATTTTATGATTTCAATATTTTGCTCAGTGCCAAATAGCCAACCCTGTATTAATATTTCCATTTATTGATTGCCCATTTGAGCCTTGAATGTTCTTTTGATGCACCCTAGCCAATTATCATTATAAATGATCAATGATCATACCATGTCCCTTAACACTTGGGATAGAGAGCAAAGTGCACCATAACAAAATGGGACAGGCAATTGATGAAGAGGTTGGTCACAAGGAATCACAAAGAAAGGAATCTCCCCCACCAAAAGAAGTTCTTTATTGTTCTGTATTAAAAAAAATCTGCATAAAGTGTGGAGAAGAAATAAGTTGGGGGGAGAAAATTCTTCAAAAAGAAGAGGCCAAAGCTGAAAAAGGGTGACCATTCAAGAATCATCAGGAGATTGAGAGAAGTTCCAAAGCACAACCACAAGATGCTCTCTATTTAAAGTGTTCCTTGAATATCCAGAAAAACCATGTTTTTTGATAGCCCAGCCTCATTACGACCTAAAGAAAGACCTTTGATCCATACTAACTGCTTGCATGTTCAGACCTTGGAAACGACTATCAATTCTAGTTGTTCAACAGTGGGTGAAATGATTGAGGGAAACACTTGCCCATGAGAATGAGAGATTTTATTGGTTTATCACTTACTGCTTTAATTGGTTTATCACTATTATTCAGAAAGTTTAATTGGTGCTTGTATTTCTATCTTAACTGTAATTGGTAATATCTCTTTATTCTGATTTTTTTTTCTTATGATTGGAAAGTGACTTCTGCTTAGGAAGGAGTTGAGGGATGATTACCTTGAATTAGGTTTTGTTTTTGTAAATATAAACTTAGGATTAGAATTGATTGAATGCAAAGAGGTCTCTTGCTTGAGGACAAGCAAGAATTCAAGTTGGGGGGAATTTGATAAGTGAAAAATAGTTGATAATTTAGTATATATTTTATTTCACTTATCAAGGTTAAAATGGTAATTTTGCCCCATTTATATCCCTTTTTATTTAATAATTAGTAATTTGTATTTATTAATCCTAGTTTTGAATTTGATGCTATTTTAATAGATTTATTGCTGATTTTTGCAGGATTCTTGCAAAGATTCAATTAAGAAATTAAATGGCTTTAAATGAGGAGGATTTATGCAAGATTGAAGATTGATTGAGGACAATTAATTAAATATTTGAAGATGATTTGAATCATTAATTAGGAGATAGAGCCAATCAATCAAAGATGTGCAGACAAGCTTCCCAATAAACAAGGATTGTATAATAAATACAAAGATATCAAGGAATAAAGGGAAACAAGGAAGGACAATCAAGCGAAAACCAGTCTCGGGAGAGATCAATCATTTAAAATAGGAAAGTTGAAGTTGCAGGCGTTAGCTGCGCTTCACCCCGCGCTATAGTGCAGGTGAAGCGCAACTATTTGGAACCTGCGCTACAGCCTGCGCTGTAGCGCAGCTTGAAGCGCAGAACACGTAGATCACGTCTCAGTTGTTGTTTTTAAGAAGATCTCTTCCCAAATTTGTTTTGTCTTTCCTATCTATAAATAGGAACCTCTTGCGTCAGTCCTAGGAGTTAGCGAGTAGGACAATTAATTGTTTAGCAAATTCTATCATGTATTCTAGCTAATTTTAGAGTAGGAGAGGAGGAGCGCTTCACGAGGATTGAAGATGGTGACAGCGTCTTCAATGGTTTGTATGACTACTTCATGTAGTTAACTCTCCAGTGGGATTGGATGTAATCGATTCTATCCTTGAGTGTATATAAATGCTACTCCCTCCGATCCTTTTTATAAGGCACCATTAACCGAATTACACAGACCAAGGAAAGTAATTTAAGTGGTTAATTTTATTGGTTTCATAAAAAAATAATACAACATTCCATTTTTACCCCTATTTAAAAATATTAGTATACTCTCTCACTAAATAATTGAAATTAAACTCTGCACTACTAATTTCCATTATCATCAATTGTATTGGAACATCCAAATTTTTTATTCTCTCGGTTTTCCAATTCCCAATTAATCTCATTTGCAATTCAAGTTCCACTAATCTTATTTGCAATTCAAACATAAAATGAAAAAGTTAAGAAACGATTTCATAAATGCATAAACGTAAAAGTGGGAGCATCATATTTTAACTAAAAAATTTAAAATTTAAATGAAAATAAAAGAAATCGTGAAAAGTTAAAAAAAAATTGCATAAACCAAAAGTGTGAAAATGCCAATTGACATAAACGTTGATGGTAAAAAGACTAAACGTGCAGAATAAGAATGAAAACTTTTAAAACACATATACATATATAAGTGATAATAATAACAAATAGTTGGAAAAAAATGAGAAGGGTTCACAGAGAGAATACATCACCTCAAATAAATTGGTTATGCATAAAAGAGTGCAAAACTTTAACTCTCTCTATCTTGTCATTCGTGTAACAATATTAAATGATATAAAAATTTAATAAGGGTAAATTAGAGAAAAAAATTAAATGCTCCATAGATACTATCAAGTGCCTTATAAAAAGGACTACTACTATCTTCTAAATGGTGCCTTATAAAAAGGATCAGAGGGAGTATATTATTGTGTCAATAAGGTCCCTATCTATAATGGTGGTAGTTTTATTCTGTGTTTATTCCTAATTCCCACGCTTACGTCTGGAGTTATAGGCTAATCTTCTCTATTCTTATAATTTTGATTAGGAGCGAGAGTGGGGGAGCGGATACTGAAGAAACTCACTCTCTGATTGAATAAAACTACTCGGTTACTATTGACGCCGAAAAAGGATGTTTACTAATGAGCGAGGGGTAGTGTGAGTACTCTAAGTGAAGGAGCATTCGACCATTAGGACTTAGTAGTCGATAGCAAAGGGTTAATTGATTGTCAATCCTGGAGTCGAGAGGTGAATATATCTAATGAGTGAAGGTATATTCAGATATTCATAGGGCCACGTATTTCAATTAATTCTTTACAAACGGAACAAAAGAGCAAAATAGCCGAGGGTAAGTCTGTCGCCTGTGATGAGATGAATCCAATCCCGATCCAAGTAAAGTGTCTCTAACTCTACCTTTCTAATCCCAATTAATTGTCTACTTTCTTACTATTTTGCAATCACACTCTCTAAACTATATTCTTCCTGATAAATACGATTTCGGTCTACATAAAAAAACCGTTCCCTGTGGATATGATACTTTTACTTACTATTATATCGCTGGTTTTATGGTTCGCTTGCCAGAACACCATCACGCGCATGCCAGCGGGCTGCACTCCACCCGCGCTCAGCCCGGGTGCAGCCCAGGTTCATGGCCTCTGATGGAATTCTGGCAAGCGAACCACAAATCCAACGGTTTATAATAGTAAGTAAGAGTATCGTATCCACGGGGAATCGTTATTTATGTAGAACAAAATCATATTTATCAAGAGAGAGAGAACACAGTTTGTAAAGTATATTGCGAATATGGAGATAACAGTTACTATCAGTGAGAATTAGAAAGGTAGAGTCAGATATACTTTACTTGGCCTGGGATTGGGGTTTCATCTCATCACACCCATTACTGCATATAAAGACTACTTATTATTTTCCGGTAATACTTTATAAAATATGTAGACAAACTTTATTGCTAAGCCACCATCCTGGTGACCTAACACTCAAGGATAAATTGTGCGGGCTCTCCAAGCGACAGATCTATCTCGACTTATTTTTTTCTCTTTTGTTAGTTTGTAAGAGTTAGACGATAAACGAGGCCCTAATGGTAAACCGCACCCCTTCGTTTCAGTACTGTCACTACCTTACATTCCTTAGGAATATGCCTATGTTCGAATCCTGGAATTACAACCCCCTAACTCTTTGCTATCGATTACTAAAGTCCTAATGGTCAATGTCCCTTCGCTTAGAGTACTCACACCACTCCTTGCTCATTAGTAAACATTGGTTTTCGGCGTCAGTCGTAACTGAGTAATTTTATCCAATCGAAGAGTGAGTTTCTTCAATATCCGCTCTCCCACTCTCGCTCCTAATCAAAACTATAAGAATAGAAAAGTTAGCCTATAATTCCAGATACAAGCATGGGAATTAGGAATAAAAACAGAATAAAACTACCACCATTATAGATAGGGACTCATTGAAATAATAATACAGCATTTATATACACTCAAGGTTAGACTTGATTACATCCAATCCCGCTGGAGAGTTAGCTACATGAAGTAGCCATACAAACCGCTGAAGATGTTGTCACCATCTTCAATCCTCGTGAAGCACTCCTCCTCTCCTACTCTAAACTTAGTTACGACACAAGATGGAATTCTGGCAAGCGAACCACAAATCCAGCAGTATAATAGTAAGTAAGTATCGTATCCACAGGGAACATTTATTTATGTAAAACCGAAATCGTATTTATCAAGAAGGAACACAATTTGTAGAGTATGATTGCGAATATAGTAAGAAAGTAAACAATTAATAATAATGAGAATTAGAAAGGTAGTCAGAGATACTGTACTTGGACTGGGATTGGGTTTCATCTCATCACACTCATTGTGCATATAAAGACTACTTATTTATGTTGGTATACTCTATAAAATATGTAGACAAACTTTATTGCTAAGCCACCATCCTGATGACCTAACACTCAAGGATAAATTGTGCGGGCTCTCCCAAGCGACAGATCTATCTCGGCTTATTTTACTCTCTTTTGTTCAGTTTGTAAGAGTTAGACAATAAACGAGGCCTAATGGTAGACGCACCCCTTCCTTTCAGTACTGTCACTACCTTACATTCATTAGAAACACGCCTATGTTCGATACCTGGAATTACAACCACCTAATTCTTTGCTATCGATTACTAAGTCCTAATGGTCGCATGCCCCTTCGCTTAGAGTACCCACACTACCCTTCGCTCATTAGTAAACATTGATGTTCGGCGTCAATAGTAACCGAGTAATCTTATTCAATCAGAGGTTGAGTTTCCTATGTCTGGGCTCCCCCAAACTCACTCCTAGTTGTAACGCGAATTACAAACTAGCCTATAACTCCAGACGCAAGCGTGGGAATTAGGAATAAACACAGAATAAGACGACCACGATTATAGATAGGGACCTTATTGACACAATAATATAGCATTTATATACACTCAAGGATAGAATCAATTACATCCAATCCCACTGGAGAGTTAACTACATGAAGTAGCCATACAAACCGCTGAAGATGTTGTCACCATCTTCAATCCTCGTGAAGCACTCCTCCTCTCCTACTCTAAACTTAGCTTTGGTACATTATCAAGTATCCTATACTGTACTGTCAAGCTCTATGTGTGTCTAGTTGTCCCTAGAGATTCCTATTTATACATAAGGAAAGACAAAGCAAAATGAGGAAGAGATCCTATTAAAATCAGGAAGTAAGTCGTGATCTGCGTGTTCTGCGCTACAACGCAGGCTGTAGCGCAGATTCCAGAGAGTTGCGCTTCACCTACGCTATAGCGCGGGGTGAAGCGCAGCTAACGCCTGCAGCTTCAACTTTCCTCTTTTAGATGATTGATCTTTTCCCGAGACTGGTTTTCGCTTGATTGTCCTTCCTTGTTTCCTTTTATTTTCTAATGTCTTTGTATTTATTTGTACAATCCTTGTTAATTGGGGAAGCTTGTCTGCAATATCTTTGATTGATTGGCTCTATCTCCTCATTAATGATTTAAATCTTTTCACATCTTCAAATATTTGTCCTCAATCAATCTCCAATCTTGCACAAATCTTCCTCATTTAATGCTATTTAATTTCTTAATTAAATTCCTGCAAAAATCCTGTAAAATAAGTAATAAATCTATTAAAATAGAATCAAATCCAAAACTAGGATTAATAAATACAAATTACTAAATATTAATAAATATTAAATAAAAGGGAATATAAATGGGGCAAAATTACCATTTTATCCTTGATAAGTGAAATAAAATATACACTAAATTATCAACTATATTTCATTTATCAACCACATAATTACAAGAATTGAGTGCAAAAATTTCCCTGCGTAAGTCCTTAATCCTATTGCAAGAGGTTCCATTTATAGATAAGGAAAGACAAAGCAAATTTAGGAAGAGATCATATTAAAAACAGCAAGTAGGACGTGATCTGCGTGTTCTGCGCTTCAAGTGCGCTACAGCACAGGCTGTAGCGCAGGTTCCAGAGAGTTGCGCTTCAGCGCTATACGCGGGGTGAAGCGCAACTAACGTCTGCAGCTTCAACTTTCCTCTTTAGATGGTTGATCTCTCCCCGAGACTGGTTTTCGCTTGATTGTCCTTCCTTGTTTACCTTTATTCCTTGATGTTTTTGAATTTATTGTGCAATCCTTGTTTATTTGGGAAAGCTTGTCTGTAATATCTTTGATTGATTGGCTCTATCTCTCATTAATGATTCAAATCTTCAATTAATGGTCCTCAATCAATCTCTAATCTTGCATAAATCCGCCTCATATAATGCTATTTAATTTCTAAATTAAATTCCTGCAAGAATCCTGCAAAAAACAGCAATAAATCTATCAAAATAGCATCAAATCCAAAACTAGGAATAATAAATACAAATTATTAAATATTATAAAAAAAGGGATATAAAATGGGGCAAAATTACTATTTTAACCTTGATAAGTGAAATAAAATATATACTAAATTATCAACTATTTTTTACTTATCAAATTCCCCCCAACTTGAATTCTTGCTTGTCCTCAAGCAAGAGACCTATTTGCAATCAAAATCAATTCTAATCCAAACTGTATATTTAGAAAACAAAAACCAATACAAGGTAATCATCCCTCAACTCCTTCCTAAGCAGAAGTCACTTTCCAATCATAAGAAAAAATCAGGATCAAGAGATATTACCAATCACAGTTAAGATCGAAATACAAGCACAATTAAACTTTCTCAATAATAGTAATTAAAGCAGTAAGTGATAAACCAAGGAAATCTCTCATTCTCACGGGTAAGTGTTTCCCTCAATCATTTTCACCCACTGTTGAACAACTAGAATTGATAGTCGTTTCCAAGGTCTGAACCTGCAAAGTATGGATCAAAAGGTCTTTCTTAGGTTGTAATGATATTGGGCTATCAAGAAACATGGTTTTTCTGGATATTCAAGGAACACTTTGAATAGAGAACACATTTTGGTTATGCTTTGGAACTTCTCTCAATTCACCTAATGAGTCTTGAATGGTCACCCTTTTTCAGCTTTGGCCTCTTCTTTTTTGAAGAATTTTTCTCCCCCGAACTTATTTCTTTCCACACTTTGTGCAGATTTTTTTTTATTTTTTTAATACACATAACATAAAAAACATAAAGAACTTCTTTTTGGTGGGGAGAGTTGTAGGAATACAGGGAAACACTAAAAGGGGGGTTGAATAGTTTCTAAAGATTTTTGAAAGCTTTTCGTAAACTTAACAAAGAACTTCCAAAATTTCGGACACCTCTATGAAGATGTCGTCTGAAGTTCTTTCAGACAGGTTATGAAGACTGTTTTTAATAGGATACGAAAACTATTTTAAAAGATATTTTGCTCTTAAAAAGCTTAGTCTTAAAATTCAAACCCCTTTTTAGTTGAAAACGAAATCACAGAGATAAGGATAAGAGAACTTAGCCAAGAGATTTATCCTGGTTCACTCACTACCACTTGTGAGCTACGTCCAGTCCCAATGCCAACAAGCACTTGGATTTTTCCTTTATCTTGCAAGATACCAGTATTCTTTTCTATCAAGCCTCTTCAGGCTCTACACCAAGTATTCTTTTCTGTCAAGCCTCTTCAGGCTCTACACCAAGTATTCTTTTCTGTCAAGCCTCTTCAGGCTCTACAACCAGTATTCTTTTCTGTCAAGCCTCTTCAGGCTCTACAACAAGTATTACAGAGAAAAGAGTTTAAGCTCTAAAACTTCACAAGTTTGAAGCTTAAACAGAAATACAATGTACAATGAAAACTGAGGTATACTCAGAATACAGATATTACAGATTGTACAAGGATTTTTTAGAGTGAATTTCTTAGATGAAAAAGTGCAGCGGTTTGATACTTGAACTAAGCTCTTGTTCTTGTTTTTCACTATCTGTCTCTCAATCTATTCTTCTCTGGTTGATGAGGGGTATTTATACCCAACCTTCCATCCGTTGAGAAGTTTTTCACCGTTGTGAGATAGCATTAAATGCTAATAAATCCGTTGAGATACATCTTCCTTAAAATCTGTCTTGTCCTTCTGACGAGTACAAGGTTTGACTGCCAAAAGTTGTTTTGTCGAGCAGCAGAGTCAGCGTTCCCGATTCTTTCCTTAGTAGAGTATTTAATTTGAAATCTTCAGGAAAGTCCTCTGTGCTTTTGCCTTAAATGGATATGCAGCAGCAAACCATGGAAGATGTGCTTGAAAGAGACAGGTCTTCATAAGTCTTCAGACAAGGAAGAGCCACATCATCAAATCTTCTTCAGACAGCTTGAGACTTCAGACGGCTTCTTGTCTTCAGACGGCCTTTGCATCTTTAATGCATGCAGTACTTAAATTCTTCAGCAAGGCTTTGAGACTTCTCTTTTCTGAAACATAAATCATATTAGATTAAATGCTTAGCTTATGAACGCATAATTTAAGTTAAATTTGTGATCCATTAAAACTTAGGGAATAAATCTGTCTTAAAACATCATAAACCTTTTATGATATTTTTGAGACTCAACAAGATTCCTTTCTTTGTGATTCCTTGTGCCTTTTTTTGGATTTCTTGTGACCAACTTCTTCATCATTGATCATTTGATATTTATATTGGCTAGGGTGCATCAAAGAAAATATTCAAGCTCAAATGGGCAATCAATAAATAGAAATATTAATGCAGGGTTGGCTATTTAGCACTGAGCAAAATATTAGAATCACAAAATATTGCCTTTGTCACTTACATACCTTCTACAAGCAAGACAAATTTCAGAAACTCAATCAATAACAGTTGACAATCAGCGGTGAAAGCTCTCAATATAAGTGTTTAAGTGTTTAGGGCTCTCATCTCACCGGTTGGGATAAAATTTCCTTGCTAAAGCACTTACTGGATTTCATAAACTACTATGATAGGTTCTCTTGAGAAGTACCCTACTCCTAACTGATTATGGAATTAATCATAAGACCCTATTATCTTACCTAGATTGGTTAGTTAAGCTACTTATTTTAGAGAATTAGAATTATTTACCTTGTTTCCTAATCCTAAAATCCTAAAAAAATTTAAAAAATTTCACAAACTGACGGGATAAGTACTGCATGATATATATAAAGTGATATGGTTGGATACAGTACAAATCAAAAGGAAATAAAATAAGAAAAAAAGAAAAAGAAAGAAAAAAGAAAGGAAAGCACCAAAGAGGAAAAAATCTAGTCTGCTCCGTGGTCATGATCCATATCTGCTGCTCCAGCTGCACCATCCCCCTGGGGAAATAGTCCTGTCCCCAGGCCACTTTAAGTACTCCTGAAAGGATGAGGGGGGGGACATGGGATCTATACCGGACTGATGCTGAATGCTCTGGGAATGTAATGCAGATCGGTATAGAGTGGTCATCTGGCCCATCATGTGAATGTTCTGGGTCTCAATGCGTTGTAACTGGACTGGGTCAAGAAACTCTGCTGTTGCTGGTGGTGGCTGGTCTTCCCTCTCCAACTCCTCTCGTGCCATGCAGTAGGCATCGATGTAAACTCTAGTCATAGGTGGCAAGATGGGAACCCTAGGGTTCACCGCCACACCCCTCGACCTGCAAAGTGCGGTGATAAGAGAGGGAAACCCAAGGCGAATCTTCGAGGCTGGAGTCCTGTTGGCCACTATTGATGCAAAAGTGACCATCCTGCTGATGATAACTCGTGCAATATCCACTGCTTCTCCAGAAAGTATGCAGTAGAGAAGATGGGCCACTAACATGATGATGTCGGAGACGTGCCCAGTAGGATGGGTGTTGGCCAGCATCAGTACTTTCCACATCCGAGCGATGCTCCTCAAATCATGCCTATGAATCCTGGCAGCCTCTCTATGAGCGTTCCTCTCGAAGGAACGGCCTGGCAAACACAACAGCTGTGCTGCCTCAGTGTCAAGGGGGTGATAAGTGAAAAATAGTTGATAATTTAGTATATATTTTATTTCACTTATCAAAGTTAAAATGGTAATTTTGCCCCATTTATATCCCTTTTATTTAATATTTAATAATTTGTATTTATTAATCCTAGTTTTGGATTTGATGCTATTTTGATAGATTTATTGCTGATTTTTGCAGGATTCTTGCAAGAATTTAATTCAGAAAATAAATAGCATTAAATGGGGAGGATTTATGCAAGATTGGAGATTGATTGAGGACAAATATTTGAAGATTTGAAGAATATTTGAATCATCAATGAGAAGATAGAGCCAATCAATCAAAGATATTGCAGACAAGCTTCCCAAATAAACAAGGATTGCATGATAAATACAAAGACATCAAAGAATAAAGGGAAACAAGGAAGGAATCAAGTGAAAACCAGTCTCGGGGAGAGACCAATCATTTAAAAGAGGAAAGTTGAAGCTGCAGGCGTTAGCTGCGCTTCACCCCGCGCTATAGCGCAGGTGAAGCGCAACTCTCTGGAACCTGCGCTACAGCCCGCGCTGTAGCGCAGCTTGAAGCGCGAAACACGCAGATCACGTCCTACTTGTTGTTTTTAATAGGATCTCTTCCCAAATTTGCTTTGTCTTTCCTTATCTATAAATAGGTGTTGAGTCTCAAAAATATCATAAAGAGGTTTATGATGTTTTAAGACAGATAAATTCCCAAGTTTTAATGGTTTACAAATTTAACTTAGAAGATTCTTCATAGACACATATTTACACTTATACCATTTGTCCATGATTTCAGTATAAAGCCATCACAAGCTTCTATAAAGACTAAGTGGTGAAACTGCTAAAAAAAAGCAAGAGTTGTCTGAAGCAGTGAAACCCGTCTGAAGTTTCAAACCCGTCTGAAGTTTCAAAGTCGTCTGAAGTAATTTGATGACGTGGCTTACTATCTGAAGTTGTGAAGACCCGTCTGAAGTACGTTTTCACTACGCACGTTCTCTGCTCCAACAGCTGGCACTCTCTGCTGTATTTCAAGCACGATCTCTGCATAACGCGTCCTCTGCTACGCAGCATTACAGCAACAACAAACAGCAGCTTTTTGGCAGGAGCAAAACCTTGCAATGTGTCAGATGTCAGAGAATATTCCCTGTGCACAGCAGCTGTCTCACAACGGTTTTCATACAATTCACAAATGATGGTTTCCCTCCAACGGACTGATTTTTGGTATAAATACCCCCATCATTTGAAGGCAAAGAAGAAGAGAGAGAATTCAAAAAGAGCTGAAACTCTGCAAATTTCTGCTGCAACACTCTGATATATTAGTCAATACACACAATTGTAATATTCTGAGTATACCTCAGTATTTCCTGTGTATTCCATTGTTTAAGACTCAAAACTGTTAGTTTGTGAGCTTAAGCATTCTTTTCTGTAATTGTTTTTAGAGCCTGAAGAGGCTTGACTGTAAAAGAATACTTGTTGGAGAGCCTGGAGAGGCTTGACTGTAAAAGAATACTTGGTTGTAGAGCCTGAAGAGGCTTGACAGAAAAGAATACTTGTAATCTTGAAAGATTAAGAGAAAATCCAAGTGCTAGTTGGCATTGGGACTGGACGTAGCTCACAAGTGGTAGTGAGTGAACCAGGATAAATTCTGTGGCTAAGTTTCTCTTTCCCTTATCTTTGTTATTTCAGTTTAAGCTAATCAAGGGGACTGAATATTTATTCTAATATTTTAAAAGGGAGAAACCTCATTTAAAATTTTAAGCCGTCTGAAAAGAACTTCAGACAGCCATCTGAAAAACTTCAGACAGCCCTAAAAACCTGTCTGAAAGTCTGTTTTTGTCAATCTGTTTTCGAAAAGCTTTCTAAAATATTTAGAAACACTATTCAACCCCCCTTCTAGTGTTTCCCTGTGTTCCTACAGTTGGTACCAGAGCTCTACTCAGGGTTGAAGCACCTAACAAGTGTCTGAGGACTGAAAGATCCACATGGAAGCTTCAAACAGTAACAGGCAATACATCACAGAAGGAGCCTCTATCACCAGACCTCCAGCATTTAATGGAGTGGATTACCACTACTGGAGAGACAGAATGAAGTTGTTCATTGAGAGCAATAACATTGATGTCTGGGATGTAGTCACTGATGGAGACTATGTGCCTATGCAAAATGGTGTGCCTATACCTAAGACTGAATGGACTTTGGAGCAAAAGACTAGAGTCCAGATGAATGCTAAAGCCAAACTCTATCTGATATGTTCTCTGAACAAGTCAGAATATGAGAAGGTTCATGGATGCACCTCTGCCAAGGAGATTTGGGATACTCTTGCAGCAGCCCATGAAGGAACAGAGACTGTCAAACAATCCAAGATCAGTATGCTCATACATCAGTATGAGATGTTCAAGATGGAGGAAACTGAAACCATTGACCAGATGTTTGGAAGGTTTCAGACCATAACAAATGGACTCAGGTCCTTAGGAAGAACCTATGAATCTGGGGATAACAACAGGAAGATTCTAAGGAGCTTGCCTAAGTCCTGGAGACCCAAAGTGACAGCCATTCAAGAGGCAAGAGACTTAAACTCTCTTAGAATGGAAGAGCTGTTGGGATCTCTCAAAGTCCATGAGCTTGAGCTTGGAGAAGATGACAACAAGAAGAAGTCTCTGGCTCTAAACTCCAAGGCCAAACAGTCTAGGCATGGCAGCATGAAGGCTATGCAAGCTGAGGAAACTTCAGAAGCAGATGAAGATTCTGAAGAAAGCTCAGATGATGACAATGATCTTGCTGCTGAGCAGAAAGATCAAAAGAATGCTGCAGAACAGAGGAAGATTCAGAAAGAATCAACCTTCAACCTCAAGAGGAGGTAAGTCAGGTAAAGACATACAAACTGACAAAATTATTTGTTTTGAGTGTAAACAACCAGGGCACATGAAGGCTGAGTGTCCAAAACTGAAGAAAACAACTTGAAAAAGAAGAAGTTTTTCAAGAAAAAGAAAGGTCTCATGGCAACATGGGAAGACCTGGATGAGTCAACTTCAGAAGAGGAGGAAGACACTTCAGAAGAGGCAAATCTGTGCCTCATGGCAAGTCTACCATCTTCAGACAGCTCTGAAGCTGAGGTATTCCCTCTTACTCTACAAGAAATGTATGATGATCTGGTGGAAAGTTCCAAGGAACTTTTCCAAGAGTATAAGAATCTATCCAAAGCCCACACAGAAATGTGTAATAAATATGAGGCACTTGAGATAGAACATATTATGCTCAAGGAGAAGACCCTTGAAACTGAAAACCACAGTTCACAAGCTCTGTCTGAAGAAAATGAAAAACTTCAGAAGCAAGTTGTAGAACTGACAAAAGATCTAGCCAAGTTTGTCAAAGGAACAAAAATTTGAACATAATGCTTGGTAATCAAAGGCATTCCCTTGACAAGAGTGGACTAGGCTTTTGGGATAACATGAACCTCCTACTGTCTTAAATTTTTCTAAAGGCAAAAAGAAGGTTACTGGGTGTTCTCACTGTGGTAAGCCTGGACACAATGTGACTCAGTGCAACACACAAGAGAAAAGCAAGACCCAAAGCTAACAAAACAGGACCCAAAAGAACATGGGTACCTAAGAATTTAATTTTTCCTGTTGCAGATGTGTTTAACAGGACAAAGGAGACCCCACAAATGGTACCTGGACAGTGGGTGCTCGCGACACATGACAGGAGAAAGGTCTTTGTTCCAAAACCTTAGACCTAAAGAAGGAGGAGTGGTCACCTTTGGTGGAAACCAGCAAGGGAAGATCACTGGCATAGGGACTGTAGGTATAATTCCTTCATCCCTAATTAAGAATGTACTTCTTGTGGAAGGACTCCAACATAATTTACTGAGCATAAGTCAATTATGTGACAGTGGTTATGTAGTATCCTTTACCAAGGAAGGATGCATAGTCAAAGACTCTTCTGATCAAACTCTCTTTACTGCTAAGAGACACAGCAATGTGTATAAAATTGATCTAGAGGATCTAGCAAGTCAAAATGTGAAATGCTTCATTTCTGTTGAAGATGAAAAACAGATTTGGCATCAAAGACTTGGGCATGCCAGCTTGAGATTAATCTCAAGATTAGCAAAATACAACCTTGTTAAAGGATTGCCCAAGCTTTCATACAAATCTGATATTTTGTGTGATAGTTGTCTGAAAGGGAAACAAACAAGACACTCCTTCAAGAGTAAGGATGTTGTTTCAACCAGCAGACCACTTGAACTCTTACACATTGACTTGTTTGGTCCTATTAGAACAGAAAGTCTTAGTGGAAAGAAATATGGTTTGGTCATTGTTGATGACTATTCTAGATTCACATGGGTATTATTCCTTAGAAACAAGGATGAGACTTTTAAGAATTTCACAGTATTCTGTAAGAAGGTACAGAATGAAAAAGGATTCTGTATTTCTGTTATAAGAAGTGATCATGGTGGAGAGTTTGAGAATGCAAATTTTCAAATGTTCTGTGATGAGAATGGGATCTCACACAATTTCTCTGTGGCAAGAACACCTCAACAAAATGGGGTTGTTGAGAGAAAGAACAGAAGTTTGCAAGAAATGGCAAGGACCATGCTCAACTCATGCAATTTACCAAGATCCTTCTGGGCAGAAGCTGTTAGCACAACATGTTACCTTCAAAACAGAATACTGGTAAGACCAATTCTGAAAAAGACTCCCTATGAATTGTGGAAAGGAAGAAAACCCAACATATCATATTTCCACACCTTTGGATGTGAGTGTTTTATACTTAACACCAAAGATGATCTTGGAAAGTTTGATGCAAAATCTGATAATGGATTTTTCATTGGATATTCTGAAACATCTAAAGCATATAGAGTGTATAACTCTAGAACTTTAACTGTTGAAGAAACTATTCATGTAAAATTCAATGATAACAAAGAGACTGATAGGGAACTATCAGATCTAGAGGATGATTTTGCAGGTATGGAGCTGAATGATCAAGCAACTTGAAGGATGAGCAACTGTCTGAAGTTCCTGCTGTTACTGAACCTCTTCAGACGAATGTTGAGTCTCAGACAGATGTGATACCTCCTCATAAACCTGATTGGAGATACAAGT
Source organism: Sesbania bispinosa (assembly GCA_026901365.1). Classification (NCBI taxonomy): domain Eukaryota; kingdom Viridiplantae; phylum Streptophyta; class Magnoliopsida; order Fabales; family Fabaceae; genus Sesbania; species Sesbania bispinosa. The sequence continues at coordinate 1,608,922 of QLOH01000095.1, read as the reverse complement.
CACATCATCCTAAAGAGCAAATCATTGGCAGTACCTCAGAAGGAGTTAAGACAAGATCAAAATTCAAAAATCTGAATTCTCTTGCTCTCCTGTCTGAAATTGAGCCAAAGAACATTGATGAAGCTCTGCATGATGAAGGGTGGATCCTAGCCATGCAAGAGGAGCTGAATCAATTTGCTAGGAGTGATGTCTGGACCCTTGTTCCTAAACCCCATGGGAAAACAATTATTGGAACCAAATGGGTGTTCAGAAACAAGTTGTCTGAAGAAGGCAAAGTAATCAGAAACAAGGCAAGATTAGTAGCTCAAGGATACAATCAGCAAGAAGGTATTGACTTCACTGAAACCTTTGCACCTGTGGCCAGGTTAGAGGCAATTAGAATTCTTTTATCTTATGCTGTAAATAATAGCATCAAACTATATCAGATGGATGTTAAGAGTGCCTTCCTTAATGGTCTCATTGAGGAAGAAGTCTTTGTTAGACAACCCCTGGTTTTGAAGATGTTGCTTTTCCTGAACATGTTTTCAAACTTAAGAAAGCTCTTTATGGTCTAAAACAAGCCCCAAGAGCTTGGTATGACAGACTGAGCTTTCTTATATCAAATGGTTTTGAAAGAGGAAAAGTTGACACAACTCTTTTTAGAAAACAGTCTAACAAAGATCTTATACTTGTCCAAATATATGTTGATGATATTATTTTTGGTTCAACTGATTCTTCTCTGTGCAAAGAGTTTTCTAAGTTAATGCAATCAGAGTTTGAAATGAGTTTAATGGGTGAACTTAAATTTTTCTTAGGACTTCAGATTAAGCAAGAATCTGATTGTATATGGATCCATCAGGAAAAGTATACAAAAGAAATGCTTAAGAAGTTCAACTTAAGTGATTGCAAACCTATGTCAACTCCAATGCACCCCTCTGCATCTTTAAGTAAAGATGAGAGTGAAGAAACAGTGAATCAAACTTTGTATAGAGGAATGATTGGATCTCTACTGTATCTAACAGCAAGCAGACCTGACATTATGTTCAGTGTATGCCTCTGTGCTAGATTTCAATCTGATCCAAGAATTACTCACTACAAAGCTGTGAAAAGGATTTTCAGATACATTAAAGGTACTACTAACCTTGGTCTGTGCTACAAGAAGAGTAAGGATTGTAGGTTAATAGGCTATTGTGATGCTGATTTTGCTGGAGACAAAGTTGAAAAAAAAGCACCAGTGGAGGATGTCATTTCATTGGAGAAAACATGATCAGCTGGTCAAGCAAAAGGCAAAGCACAATTGCCCTATCAACAGCTGAAGCAGAATACATCTCAGCAGCCAGTTGTTGTTCACAACTGTTATGGGTGAAGTATCAGCTAGAGGATTTTAATATTCCTATATCTGTTATACCTGTGTTATGTGATAATACCAGTGCTATTAATCTGTCTAAAAACCCCATTCAACATTCTAGGGCCAAGCATATAGAAATCAAACATCATTTCATTAGAGACTATGTTCAGAAAGGTGTTTTTGATATTCAGTTTATTGATACAGAGCATCAATGGGCTGATATATTCACAAAACCTCTAACTGAAGATAGATTTAAGTTCATCAGAGATAATCTGAACATTCATGCATTTTAAGTGTATGTTATCTGTGAAAAATGACCAGTCTGAAATTTCAGCTTGTCTGAAACAAGTGACTCGTCTGAAATTTTGGGTCGTCTGAAATCTATATGGTTGTCTGAAATCTATCACTTGTCTGAAATGAGCAAATGACGTGGCAAAGAGAAACGGTTCAATATCATTTTGTCTCTTCCACTTCGCACGTTACCCGAGGTTTGCGCAGCAAGTACACGCCATCATTACTTTTGAAAAGCCTATAAATACAGTACAGTAGACAGAAGACCTCTACCATTCTCTGCTATCAAAACTCTTGCTATTCTTCGTCTTCCAGAAACCTTTTTCTCTCAAAGTTTCTCAAGATTTCAATGGCACCTAAGAAATCTGATGCAAGCAACATTGTCAAGACCAAAGGAGTTGATTTGGCAGAGATTGAAAATCTGGGTATGGATCTCTATGAAGAATTCAGAGCAGCTGGGTGGCTTGAATACTTCAACAACAACCGTACTCACTGGCATGAACAGAGCATTCTGGATTTCTGGGAAACTGCCAGAGGCGTTCCAAACCCTCAAGGGATCTACGTTATCATCAGAGCCTCAGTGCTTGGAGTTCCTCTTATTGATGAAAAGGTCTTAGCTGAAGTTTGTGGTGTTAGGGCTGAAGGAGCTACTTTACTCCTGGATGGGAAGCTAGAAATGGTGGTCAGAAGCACTTCACAGAGTTCCTCTATGGAACTGCAACTCCACTCAACCTGGATGCCAAACACATGTCTGACAAAGCAAGGATTCTGCATGCTATTCTTGGATGCTCTGTTATTCCCAAGAAAGGAAGCAGAAATCATGTTTCAGAGTTGGAAAGGTTCTGTCTCATTCATTTGCTGAAGAAACAGAAGATTAATCTTCCCAACATCATCATGTACCATCTGCAGAAGAGGCTAAGAGACTCTGCAGGGAGCTTTCCTCACAAATACCATCATCACAAGGTACTTACACTTCAATGTTCCCATTGAGAGAAGTATGATCATACCACATATCCTATGTTGGTGAGTCAAACATTAAGAGCATGGGGATCACACTTACTCCTAAACCAAATCTCCATCCATGAAGAGAGCTTGCTGCTTGAAAAGGCTCAGAAGAAGAAGTAACACTACCATGGAAGTCCTGGAGAGAAGAACTGAGAGGAGATAATGGAGGCATGAGTTCAAGCCTCTAAGTCATCTCCCCAACCAAAACAGAAGAAGTTGCCCGTAAGGAGTGCTGCAAAAGGGCCAAACATCTGTACAAACTCAGGTGTCTGAACCTGTTCAGAAAGCTCAAAGAAGCTTGCTGAAATTGTGGGTCAAATGTCTGAAGGAGCACAAACTTCTAAGCCTACTTATAAATGGAAGGACAGGCAGAGAAGCTAGATAAAATGGATGTTGTATCTGCAGATTCAATAGCTGCATGTCCCTCAGATCCTGTGCTTACACAGGTGGCAGCCTTGGCTACTGCTTTAGAGCAAGAAGAACTGGAAAGGAAAGCTGAGCAAGAGGAGAATGACAGACTCATTGCTATTCAATCACAGCTTGCATATGCTGAGGATGACAAGCAAGCAACCATTGCTGAAGCCACTAAGAAGAGAAAAGGTCCAGTGCACCTATGAGAAAAAGGTCCAAGAGCAAACTGCTTCAGACAGATCCTGAACCTAGGGTTACTAGAAGCATTGCTTCTCAGCTGGAAGAAGAAAGCATGGCTGAAATATCAGAAGTTTGTTAAAGCTGATGCTTACTTAAAGAAAAAGAGCTCTTACACCTGAAGAAAGGGAGAAGGCTGAAGGGAAGCAAAGGAAAGAGAAGCCAAAGCTAAAGAGGATGATGCACCCAAACCTACTTACAAAAGGCCTAGGGTGAGATTTGACAATGTGACTCCCTCACCTCCATCATCACCAGAAAAACAACCCTAACCCTTGTCTGAACCTCAACAAATCCTTGAACCTTCACCTAAACCTGTTCTGTCTGAACCTCAACCATCCCCTCAACCTTCACCTCAAATACAATCATCACCTATCTCTCAAACAGAAAACCAATCACCTCAATCATCTTCACCCCAAACCAATCAAACAGAAACTCCACCATCTGAACTACTCACTCCCTCTGAACCAACTCAACCAACCTCTTCAGAAAATCAACCTGAACCCCCTCACCAAAAGATATCCAACCATCACCCTTACCACCTCAACCTTCCTCACCATCACCATCTGTACCACATCCATCATTCTCACTTCCACCCTCTGTGCAAATAGAACTTTCTCATGCAGAAGAAGCATTGGCTGATGCTGAAGTAGCAGATGAGCTTGCAAACACACTTCAGCTAACCCACCTTTCACACAGTCTTTGCAGCCTACCTCATTTCAGATGTCTATCTGAAGAGCTGCATCACTTCAGAGAAGCACCTGCAATTTCTATGCACCATGGGCTGTCCAAGAGATCAGTGACTGATGCACAAGTCAATCTCAATGGCTTAGATAAAATCAGAAAGGATGTTGTCCCTCCTGAACACTCATGGGCTCCCATTGACCCATTCTCTGCAGATTCTTGGAGATTAACTGATGAAGAGTGGCTTCTGATCAGGAAACTTAATACTGAAGCAGAATTATTTCAGAGGCAGATGCAAAGAGGAATGGGGATGATGGGCTATAGGCCACCTAGGTCATGCTCCATCAGGCCAACCACTTCAATTTTGGTGAAGCCTGATAGAATTATACCAAGGTATCCTTTAAAGGAAGATAAAGGTCGAAAATTCAAGGGCATTAAAAGGAAAAACTCAGTGTCAGCTCCCTTGTCTGATGTTTTGAGTTCAACAGAGTGGGAAGCTTTTCCAGACTTCATAAGAGAGCAAGAAGGAGGCCTAGATCATATGATGCAAAACTTGATGTGGTCAACCTACTGGAAGATCAGAGAAGATGCTGGATCCTCCTCTGGATCATCTGGTCCAGATGCTGACTCTAAAATGGGTGCTGGGAAATCCATAAATGTCCAGTATCGTTTTCTGAGAGATTATTTTCCCCCACCAGTTGACTCCTTTCATGAAGACTGGGTTCTGTTCAAAGTCATTAAAACCTTTATTGTCCAGTCTACAGGCCAGCTGTCTACAATCTGCAACCTGGATTCCGAGCTCTAAGATTCATCTGTCCTTATATCCATATTATCTTATATGAATCTGATGAAGACTTACTTACAGAGAACCTGCTGCTGAAGTCCAAGGTCAGGCACCTTGAGAAGAAATTTGTTGCTTCAGAGAAGAAATCCAAGCAGTTGCTTGATAAACAAGAACAAATTCTCCATGATCAGCAACTTATACTTTCAGGGCAAGAAGAGCTGAAGACATCAGTGAAAGCTTCAATTGACAAGGCCAAGGAAGACTTGATATCTTTTCTGACTGAAGCCTTGCTGAAAAAGAAGGACTAATTTTGTTTCTTTGCACTCATGTTTTGCTGCTCATTTTTATTTTACAAGTGAATGATTGTCAAGTTTCTTTTCCACAACCATGAAATACAATCAGTTCCTGTTTTCTTTTTATTTATTATTGCTCTGATAATGTGTGTGCTCTGTTATCTTACTTTGAATCTGTATCTATGTTATTGCTCTGGTAACCCTTTTGATTGATGACAAAAGGGGGAGTATTACTAACAAATCTGAATCTAAAAGTGATTACAGGACTCAGGGGGAGCAAAATTTTCTAAGGAAGAACTTATCCGGAAAGGAATTTGTGAAATCTGTCAAAAGACTTGATGCTCTCAGGGGGAGCTATCTATTTATTATCATTACAGATTTGCATATCTTAAGTAAATTTGTCATCATTAAAAAAGGGGAGAATGTTGAGTCTCAAAAATATCATAAAGAGGTTTATGATGTTTTAAGACAGATAAATTCCCAAGTTTTAATGGTTTACAAATTAACTTAGAAGATTCTTCATAGACACATATTTACACTTATACCATTTGTCCATGATTTCAGTATAAAGCCATCACAAGCTTCTCTATAAAGACTAAGTGGTGAAACTGCTAAAAAGAAGCAAGAGCTGTCTGAAGCAGTGAAACCCGTCTGAAGTTTCAAACCCGTCTGAAGTTTCAAAGTTGTCTGAAGTAATTGATGACGTGGCTTAAACTATCTGAAGTTGTGAAGACCCGTCTGAAGTACGTTTTGCACTACGCACGTTCTCTGCTCCAACAGTTCGCACTCTCTGCTGTATTTCAAGCACGACCTCTGCCATAACGCGTCCTCTGCTACGCAGCTATTACAGCAAAACAAACAGCAGCTTTTTGGCAGGAGCAAAACCTTGTAATGTGTCAGATGTCAGAGAATATTCCCTGTGCACAGCAGCTGTCTCACAACGGTTTTCATGCATTTCACAAATGATGGATTCCCTCCAACGGACTGATTTGTGGTATAAATACCCCCATCATTTGAAGGCTTAAGTAGAGGAGAAGAGAATCAAAAAGAGCTGAAACTCTGCAAAATTATTGCTGCTGCAATACTCTGATTATATCTTATTCAAATACACACAATTGTAATATTCTGAGTATACCTCAGTCATTTTCAGTGTATTCCTTTTGTTTAAGTCTCAAAACTGTGTAGTGTGTTGTGAGCTTAAGCATTTTTATTCTGTAAATTTGTTGAGAGAGCCTGAAGAGGCTTGACAGTAAAAGAATACTTGTTTAGAGAGCCTGAAGAGGCTTGACAGTAAAAGAATACTTGGTTGTAGAGCCTGAAGAGGCTTGATAGAAAAGAATACTTGTAATCTTGCAAGATTAAGAGAAAATCCAAGTTCTAGTTGGCATTGGGACTGGACGTAGCTCACAAGTGGTAGTGAGTGAACCAGGATAAATTTTGTGGTTAAGTTTCTCTTTCCCTTATCTCTGTAATTTCAGTTTAAACTAATCAAGGGGACTGAATATTAAATCTAATATTTTAAAAAGGGAGAAACCTTAGTTAAAATCGTTTTAAGTCGTCTGAAGAGAACTTCAGACAGCCTTCTTAAAAAAAACTTCAGACAGCCTCCTAAAGACCTGTCTGAAAGTCTGTTTTGACAAACTGTTTTCGAAAAGCTTTCTAAAATATTTAGAAACACTATTCAACCCCCCTTCTAGTGTTTCCCTGTGTTCCTACAATAGGAACCTCTAGCGTCAGTCCTAGGAGTTAGCTAGTCAAGGAGAAGATAATTATTGTTAGTTTACCATGTATTCTACCTAATTTTAGAGTAGGAGAGGAGGAGTGTGTCACGAGGATTGAAGATGGTGACAACATCTTCAGCGGTTTGTATGTCTACTTTATGTAGTTAACTCTCCAGTGGGATTGGATGTAATCGATTCTATCCTTGAGTGTATATAAATGCTATATTATTATTTCAATGAGTCCCTATCTATAATGGTGGTAATTTTATTCTTTTTTATTCCTAATTCCCACGCTTGCGTCTGGAATTATAGGCTAATCTTTTCTATTCTTATAGTTTAGATTAGGAGCGAGAATGGGGGAGCGGATTTTGAAGAAACTCATTCTCTGATTGAATAAGATTACTCGATACTTTTTGACTGGTACATGGGCGTTGCTAATGAGTGATGGGTAGTGTGATTACTCTAGCGAAGGGCGTTCACAGGATAGGCCTTAGTATCGATAGCAAAAGGTTATTGATTGTCAGTCCTGGAGTCGAGAGGTGGATATATCTAGTGAGTAAAGGTAGTTGTACTGGAGTGAAGGTATATTCAGATGTTCATAGGTCCACGCATTTCAATTAATTCTTTAACAAACGGAACAAAAGAGAGCGAAATAAGCCGAGGGTAAGTCTGTCGCCTGGGAGAGCCCGCATGGATTACCTTTGAATGTGTGAGGCTGCTGGTAACTCGGGGTCTTAGCTATTAAGTTTGTCTATATATTTTATATAGTATTACCTAAAATAATAGATAGTCTTTATATGCACAATGGGTGTGATAAGATGAAACCCAATCCCATTCCAAGTAAAGTATTTGTGACTCTACCGTTCTAATCTCAATTAATTGTCTACTTTCTTACTATCTTGCAATCATACTCTACAAACTGAGTTCTCTCTTAATAACGATTTCGTTCTACATATAATTGTTCCCTGTGGATACGATACTCTTACTTACTATTTATTGTTGGATTTGTGGTTCGCTTGCCAGAATTCCATCAAGTATTTTTGGCGTCGTTGCCGGGGAACAGTTCTATTGTGTAGAACCTGAGGTCTATTTATCAAGTTTATTTTATTTTGTTTTATTATCTGTTTTTTTTTTTTTAGGAATTTATTTTTAGGAATTTTATTGTTTTATTTTTAAAAAAATTAAAAAACAAACAAACAAAAAATTTATCTTCACACTTACCCTTTCCTAGTTTCTTGTTTTTGCTTTTGCGAGGTCAGGCGACTCCTAATCAACTACTATTCGACCCGGAAATCGATAGGACGTCTCGACGAAACAGACGTAGAAACTCAAGAAGGAGGAGAAGAAGGTTATTTGCTGAGGAAAATAAAGATATGGGCAGAGGAAACTCCAGTTAGAAGAACCTTAGGAGACTATGTCTCCCATCAAGGACCGAGATACCATTCTAGCATTGTAGTACCACCCAATGCGAGACATTGGAGTTGAAGACTTCACATCTAAATCTGATTAGCACACATCAGTTCGCAGGATTGGATCATGAGAATCCAAATTTTCATCTTTCTAATTTCTATGAATTGATAGCACTATAGGTTGTGATGAGGGAAGGTTAGAATCTGTGTACTTACGCTTGTTCCTTTCTCTTTAATAGGTAAAGCTAAGGAATGGCTGCAATCACACCCAAACCAGAGTCTGACTAATTGGGGTGTGGTTGAGGAGAAATTCTTGACTCGATTCTTTCCATCTGAAAAGCTGATAGAATCCAAAGCAGAGATCTCAACCTTCATACAAAGGGATGATGAGCCACTATATGAAGCTTAGAGATTCAAGTCCTTGTTGCGCAAATGTCCTAACCATGGATTCGAAGACATAGCCCAACTTAATATGTTCTGTAAGGGGCTGCATCCAGACTCCAATCTTTTATAGATGCTGCAGCAGGAGGAACAATCTTGTCTGCTAATGTTGATCAAGCCTTACAAATCATCAACAACTTGGCCACTAATGGCCAACAAGCTCAAAGTGGAAGACAACCCGCACAACTGCCAAAGGGAATGCTGGAATTAAATCAGAATGATGCTCTATTAGCATAGAATAAGCTCATCAAAAGACAAATAGACACTCACTAAAACTTTGAAGGCACTTCCCCAACAACTCAAAGTTGTCTATTCATCACCTGTTCCTACCCAGCCATTGATTTGTGATTTTTGTGGAGAAGACCATCCCAATGGTCAATGCGCAGTACAAGAAGCACAACCTGAGCAAGTCAATTTCATGGGGAATCAGGGAAGGCCAATTTCTCCAACAATAACAATCAGTACTCTCAAGGATGGAGAAACAACCAAACTAACTCTGGTTGGAACCAGAATGGAGGAAGACACCACCCTATCAGCAGCAACCTTCAACTTATGAAAAACATAATTCCTTGGAGTCGAAGATCGATACCTTGGTGCAAGGATTTACTGGATTCAAGACAACAATTGAGGCATCAATCAAGACTTTGGAGAATCAAGTGGTCAGCTAGCAGCAGAGATGGAAGAGCATAGACAACAACACTTCTCAGCTGTGTGACCCAGACAAATCCCAAGGCACAATGCAGCATGATCGCTACTGATGACGACATGTCAGAGGAGGAGGATCCTGAAGAATAAGAACCCATCTTTGAAGAACAAGCACCTCAAGAGGAAGCAGTTCATCAAGATGAGAATAAAGCAGCCCAAGAAATAGGAGACCCTCATGAAGAAAAGGTCTTGGTCACCAGTAAGTCCCTTGACCCAGGTAAGTTTACTATACCTTTGTTTATTAGTAATCTACCCTCAACTTTTGCTTTATTGGATCTTGGAGCGAGCATTAATTTGATGTCACTCTCATATTTTAATAAGTTGAGTAATGTGAAGGTCAAGCGTGCTAATATGCAACTTCTGCTTGCAAATCAATCTACTCAAAGCATACATGGAATACTCGAGGATGTCGAGGTAAGAGTAGATAAATTTGCATATATAATAGATTTTCATGTTGCAGAGACAACAAGGAGGATACTGAAGTCCCCCTTATCTTGGGAAGACCATTCATGAAGGCTGCTAAAATGATCATCGATGTTGATCGTGGGAAGTATGCACTAGCTGCAAAGAATGAAAACATTGTGTTTCATATTGATAGGGAAGTACCTCTAAAAGACAAAACCACTTTCCAAAGCTCTCCAAAATTGCAAAGCTCCGGATTTCTGAGGAAGCCAAAGATGAGAGTAAAAGACCCAGAGTCCATCTGGGAATTTAAATTTAAAGAGAAGGAGATCAACATCAGAAATAGAGGAAGATAGTGACAGTGAAGGAAGAGACACTAATTGGCAAGGAGGATGGGAACTTAAAGGAAGAACTGGAACAGAGACCAACATCATCCTCCACTTGAGGCCACCCTAAGGAAGTAACAATACAGGCGTTGATGGAATTCTGGCAAGCGAATCACAAACCCAGAAGTATAATAGTAAGTAAGAGTATCGTATCAACGTGGAACAGTTATTTATGTAAAACCGAATCGTATTTAACAAGAAGGAACGCAGTTTGTAGAGTATGATTGCGAATATAGTAAGAAAGTAAACAATTAATAATAATGAAAATTAGAAAGGTAGAGTCAGAGATACTTTACTTGGACTAGGATTGGGTTTCATCTCATCACACCCATTGTGCATATAAAGACTACTTATTTATGTTGGTATACTCTATAAAATATGTAGACAAACTCTATTGCTAATGACCCGAGTTACCAAGTGCCCCTCACACTCAAAGGTAATCTATGCGGGTTCTCCCAGGAAACAGCTTTACCCTTGGCTTATTTTCTACTAGTCGATTTGTAAGGAATTAATTAAAATACGAGGAAGTCCTGTGGATGCAACTTCATTCAAGTACTGTCACTACCCTCATTCATTAGAATACACCCATGTGCAATTCCTGGATTGACATTTAACTAACTCCTTGCTATCGAATATCAGGCCTATCCCTGTGAACGCCCTTCGCTAGAGTACTCACACTACCCATCGCATTAGTAACGCCCATGTATCAGCCATCTGATATCGAGTCTTCTTATTCAATCAGAGTTTGGGCTTCCTATGTCTAGGCTCCCCCATCCTCACTCCTAGTCGTAACGTGAATTACAAACTAGCTTATAACTCCAGACGCAAGCCTGGGAATTAGGAATAACACAGAATAAGAATACCACCATTATAGATAGGGACCTTATTGACAAAATATATAGCATTTTATACACTAAAGGATAGAATCAATTACATCCAATCCCTCTAGAGAGTTAACTACATGAAGTAGCCATACAAACCGCTGAAGATGTTGTCACCATCTTCAATCCTCGTGAATCACCCCCCTCCTCCTACTCTAAACTTAGCTTTGGTACATTATCACTTAAATATAGAGTGAATTACAATAATCCTGCCACACCTTAGAATGGTGCCCTAGAGGTCATATTTATAGATAAGGAAAGACAAAGCAAATTTGGGAAGAGATCCTATTAAAAATAGTAAGTAAGTCGTGATCTGCGTGTTCTGCGCTTCAAACTGCGCTACAGCGCAGGCTGTAGCGCAGGTTCCAGAGAGTTGCGCTTCACCTCACTATAGCGTGGGGTGAAGCGCAATTAACGCCTGCAGCTTCAACTTTCCTCTTTTAGATGATTGATCTCTCCCCGAGACTGATTTTCGCTTGATTGTCCTTCCTTGTTTCCCTTTATTTTCTGATGTCTTTATATTTATTTGTACAATCCTTGTTTATTGGGGAAGCTTGTCTGCAATATCTTTGATTGATTGGCTCTATCTCCTCATTAATGATTTAAATCTTCTTCACATCTTCAAATATTTATCCTCAATCAATCTCCAATCTTACATAAATCCTCCTTATTTAATGCTATTTAATTTCTTAATTAAATTCCTGCAAGAATCCTGCAAAATAAGCAATAAATCTATTAAAATAGCATCAAATCCAAAACTAGGATTAATAAAATAAATTACTAAATATTAATAAATATTAAATAAAAGGGAATATAAATGGAGAAAAATTACCATTTTATCCTTGATAAGTGAAATAAAATATACACTAAATTATCAACTATTTTTCACTTATCAAATACCCCCCAACTTGAATTCTTGCTTGTCCTCAAGCAAGAGACCTCTGTGCAGTTCAAAATCAATTCTATCCTAAGTGTATATTTATAAAAACAAAAACTAATACAAGGTAATCATCCCTCAACTCCTTCCTAAGTAGAAGTCACTTTCCAATCATAAGAAAAAATCAGAATCAAGATATTACCAATCACAGTTAAGATAGAAATACAAGCACAATTAAACTTTCTCAATAATAGTAATTAAAGCAGTAAGTGATAAACCAAGGAAATCACTCATTCTCACGGGTAAGTGTTTCCCTCAATCATTTTCAACCACTGTTGAACAACTAGAATTGATAGTCGTTTCCAAGATCTGAACCTGCAAGAAGTTAGTATGGATCAAAAGGTCTTTCTTAGGTTGTAATGAGGCTGGGCTATCAAGAAACATGGTTTTTCTGAATATTCAAGGAACACTTTGAATAGAGAGCATCTTGTGGCTGTGCTTTGGAGCTTCTCTCAATTCATCTGATAATTCTTGAATGGTGCACCTTGCCCTCTATCCCAAGTGTTAAGGGACATGGTATGATCATTGATCATTTGATATTTGATATTGGCTAGGGTGCATCAAAAAATATTAAAGCTCAAATGGGCAATCAATAAATGGAAAATATTAATGCAAGGTTGGCTATTTGGAACTGAGCAAAATATTTAGAATCACAAAATATGCCTTTATCACTTCCATAACTTCTTCAAGCAAGCAAAAATTTAAAAACTCAATCAATAACAGTGAATAAGCAGCGGTGAAAAGCTCTCAGTATAAGTGTTTTAGTGTTTAGGGCTCTCATCTCACCGGTTCGGCTAAAATTTCCTTGCTAAAGCACTTACTGGATTTAATAAACTACAATGATAGGTTCCTTGAGAATTACTCTACTCCTAACTGATTATGGAATTAATCACAAGACCCTATCATCTTACCTATATTGGTTAGTCAAACTACTTATTTACAGAGAATAAGAATTATTTACCTTGATTCTTAATCCTAAAAATTTTAAAAATTTCTAAAACTTTAAGAAAAACAAAACAAAAATCTATAGAATAATAAAAGAAAAACTAAAAGAAAGAAAAAACCAGTATTAATCTTCATCCTCTGTATCCTATAAGTCCTTGTCCAGCTGCTGCTCCATCCCCCTAGGAAAATAGGCCTGTCCCCAGGCCACTGCAAGAATATCCGGATTCTTCAAGCAGCATGCTCGGGTATGGGTCTAGTGCTCCTGATTGGTTTGAGGTCCACTAGTCTTTATACTCTGCAACAGTCTGTGCAATTCATAAAAAATAGAGAAAATAAAGATTTTACTTGATAAAAATAAAACATAACTGAAAGTTTCAAAATTGATGGAAGTTTGTGAGTGGAAAGAGTGAAAGAAGAATTGAGGAAGTAGCGCATGAGAAAATAAAAGATTTTTTAAAAATTCGTATCCTGCGCTTCACCCTGCGCTACAGCGCGAGTGAAGCGCAGAATACAGTGACTAAATTGCACATTTGCGCTTTACCTGCGCTACAGCGCAGGTTGAAGCGCAGAAAACAGAATGTAATTTTTGCAATTTTCAGTCACGGTTTCTGCTACTTCCTATTTTTAAAAATTTTATTTTCCACAAACTTATTCCAATCAATTTTGAAAATTTCCTAAATCCTAAAATTGAAAAAATCCTAATTAAGAAAATAAAACAAAACTAAATTTTTTTTAAAAAAAAATCTCTGGGTTACCTCCCAGGAAGCGCTTGTTTAACGTCTGATAGCTCGACGCCTGGTCTCCTAAAGTGGCTGAAATTGAAATACTTTGATGAGCTTGTGAGTTGTACCCTTTCGTTCTTTGGCCTGTATACCTCCCCATAATCTTGCCTTGGAGCAATTTGTCCTTTTCTTTACTTTCTTGCTTTGATGTGCATGAATCTTCTTCTCCTTAAGCTTGAATGGTTCACAAAAGAATTCTCTCAAATTCTTTGCTTCGGGGGGTTCTTTGACGTGAAACATGTGAAGTCTATAAATATTTTTAAGTAATTAAACATGATTATATGACATAACATTCTTAAGTTTTAATGATTAACAAATAACATTATATTAAGGACAAATAAGTTTATATAAGAACCTAGTTAGTTTATACAAACAGGTTCTACTGAGAAAGGTATGTGTTTGTTGATTATGTTTAGATAAAAACAATCCATTAATATCAGAAGGTCAGAATCAGAATCAGAAGAACAAGAATACAGAATCTGAAGAAGAGTAATCCTCAACAGAGTTGAAGCAACTTGAAGACTCTCTGAGAGAAAAATTGAAGACTGTCTAAACTGAAGACTGAGAAGACTATCTGAAGAACTGAAGGCAGAAGATACGAAGAAGTACAGATTCGGATATACATCTGTTTGAAGAAATGAAGACAAGAAGAAGCAGACTGAAGATTGAACATTAAGAGATGATCTAAGGAAGACATGAAGAGAGTAAAGTACGTCTCAAATATGGAAGCTTACTTCTACAGTAGAAGAAGCCAAGACATGCTTTTCCACTTAATCAAAGTATTTCACATAACAAGGATAATATGCAAAGACTTTCTACAAGACATGTTGCACCTGCAAGAATGAGTATGCAGATCTACTGTAACAACACCTGCAGAAAGTAAGAATATAAGATAGAAGAAGAAAGACAAAAGAAAGCAAGAAGTGCAGAAGAAGAAGAAGAAACGAAATAGAAGAAGAAGAAGAAGAAACGGAATAGAAGAAGAAGAAGAAACAGAATACAAGAAGAAGAATGAAATAACAAGAAATCAATGAAGAAAAAGATCAAAGAAGAAATGAAGAAGAAGATAAATCAAAGAAGAAGTATAAAAGAAGAAGAAGCCACGAAGAAAAGCTAAAGCTATCTGAAGCAAGGAAGCTGTCTGAAACAAAGAAGTTGTCTGAAGCTGTCTAAAGCGAAGAAGCTGTCTTAAGCGAAGAAGCTATCTGAAGCAAAGAAGTTGTCTGAAGCTGTCTTAAGTGAAGAAGCTATCTGAAGCAAAGAAGTTGTCTTAAGCACAGAAGCTATCTGAAGTATTAAGGTCATCTGAAGAATGACGTGGCATCATCTGGTAAAGACTTTAGCCATCTGAAGTTGCTAAGAAAGGGTGTTCTTTGCAAACACGCAAAGCTTAAATTGGCAAAGTCACAGAAACTTTTTCTGGTGTGTTCAAAGTTCATACACCACTGAGGAAATCTCTGCATGCGCAGTTTTCGCAGCAACAATGGTGGCAGCTTTATTGCAGCACCAACGTTGTATAATGCCAGAGCTCTCAAGAAGCGTGTCTCACAACGGATATTAAAAGAAAACTATTTGCTATCTCTAAACGATAGTATTTCAACGGGACATTTCTTCATTTGTGCAATTTGAAAATAGAGCAGAAGAAGAAAACAGAAGAAAGCACAAGAAAGCAAGCAGATGCAAGCTGGATTAAAACAGATGCAAGCAGATGCAAGACAAAGCAAACAGATGCAAGCAAGCAGAAGAAAGCTGAAAGAATTCAAGAGAGAGAATACACAGAATCATCACATCTCTCAAAAACAGAGCTCATTAAGAAAAGTGTCAGAACGGGAGTATTCTGAACACTCAATATGCTTAAGGAGAAGCAACCGTTTGAGAAGCTTTACACAACGGCTATATGAGCCACATCATCTTAAAGCTCAACGTACTATGAATTATCTTCAACGACTATACTCAAACCGAACTTATAAATAGCCTCAAGAAGAAGTTGAAGATGTTGTTGATTGATAGATCAATCAAGCCGCTATAGTGTTGAAACAATCAAGCTGGTTGGCAAAAAGATCAATCAAGCCATAGCTGTTATTATCAACAACCAAGTTGGTCAGAAGGAATCAACTAAGTTGGATCAATCGGGATTGTATTTCAAGAAGGTTCTTGAAATCAATCAACATGAAAATTGTTAACTAGACTGAGTGTCTTACAGTTAACAATGTTGACTCAATCTTAAATATATCATGTAAAAGTCAACAACGATTGATCAGAGAGTAAATTCTCAATCAGGCTACTGATCAGCTGGTCAGTTAGTTATATTGTACAGATTACCATGTGCATTAAGTGAGTTGGTTGTCGAGAAGGCAATCATGTTGTACAATGACTATCAAACTAGGTACGGTTTGAAGCTTGGATGATACCTTGGATTTAGTAGGTGAGAATGTAGCCTATAGAATTCATTGGTTGGAGAATAAGGCTGAGCTTAATTTCATATTCTCTGTTAGCCTACTCTCAGAGGATGAGATTCCTCAAAAGGACAGCGATTGCTCTTAACTCATATTTGTATCACTGTCTATTCCTTGTATTTAGTTGTGTAATGATTGTATCCTGAGTAGTACTCAGTATCACTATGTACAAGAAGAATCTGAGTTGAGAGGTTCTAGCGAACATCTAGCTTAGTTTGAAGTTATAAACTTCACAATTGGTTATTTACCCTGAGCCTGGAGAGGCTTGACTGTAAAAGAATACTCTTAGAGCTTGAAGAGGCTTAATAGAAAATACTATTGCTGGTCTGTGTGACTCAGTGTGACTTATATGTGGTTGCGAGGGTCTGATCCGGAGTGATGCATATATGTGTTGAGGATTCTGGGTGATCCTGAGCCTGGAGAGGCTTGACTGTAAAAGAATACTTGTTGACACATATGTGGTTGCAAGGGTTTGGGATTCGGAGTGATGCACATATAAGTTGTTGGGATCTGGGTGATCCTATGTCTGGAAAGACTGTACATGAGCCTGAAGAGGCTTGATTGTAAAAGACTACTTGGGGGTCTGTGTGATCCTGTATCTGGAGAGATTATACTCAATGAAAAAAGGCTAGTGGTGGTTTGCCACTAGGACTGGATGTAGCTCACGGGTAGTGGGTGAACCAGGATAAATTTTGTGCCTAAGTCTTCTCATCCCTTATCTCTTTTACTTAATGTTTTTACTTTCTGTAATGCTTTTATCTTTGGGTATTGAAAAGTATCTTTTCATAATAAGCTTAACTTAATGATTTCAATAAAACAAATTTTCATGACATAACTTGAAACGCCTCTAGTGCCGGATGAAGTAGTACAGAGAAAGTTTTTCAGAAGGACGTCTGAAATATCTGTCTAAAGTGAGCCTAACAGGAACTCAGTTCAGACACATGAATTAGATGGTCTCTAATCATCTAAAGTATTTCAGAAATTGTTCTGAAGGTACTCTTAGTAACATTCTTCAGAAGACACTTAGAGAAGCTTTGTAAAATCAAATCGTCTTAAGTGTAAGAGAAAGATTTTATCTTTCATAAATTCCGCATGTTTCTAAAATAACTCTGATCTTAAGATTGGTTTGCACAGTGATTACTTTACGTGATTGGTTTAAAATTAAAGATTTCAAAAATTCTATAAAAATGTATAAAACACTATTCAACCCCCCTTCTAGTGTTGCCTGTGGTTCTAACAAAACACACCTGACCACTTGATCTTCAATCTGGCTCTAGGCTCTGAATTTAAGTCTAGCTTGATTTTTCTTCTCTTTGCCTTTCTCTGGTCAGTGTGATCGCAGGCCTTCTTTTGTGAGGTCTGAAAGGTTGATAGCCTGCACCATGCCTTTCTTGATCTTCCTTTAAAGGACTGGTTGGATAAGGCATGGTCTCTGTTCTTGAAATCACTTCCCTTCCTTCCTCGGGCTTTGATTCACCATCTCTCTGTTCACCATCACATGTTGTAATCTCTACTTCCCTTTCACAGTCAATCTCCTCTTTAAGCACCATCTTTGTTGTTTCATCCTCTCCTTGTTCTTCTTCTTCTTCTTCTGCTGCTGCAACCTTCTTCTTCTTCCTTTTCTTCTTCAGCGTCTTTTTCTTGTGTTTCTTCAGTTTCCTTTCTTCTTTTTCATTTTCTTTTGCAAAGCCAGATTGTCATTGATTTCCTCCCCTGTTAACTTAACAATTATGGTGGGACAAAATTCTATGGGGTTGGTTTGAGCGTTTACTAAGCTCTGTTCTGACTGTTGGTTGGCTATTGTTTCTGCTATCTTTTCAATTGTTTGAATCAGGACTCTCTCTTCTTGTTTAGCAGTTCCAACATGGTTTCAGTGTTTCTTCTTGCTTCTTCTCTTTCCTTCTGAAGTCTTAACTCCCTTTGCTCTGCTAATCGTGCTATCAAAGCATCATTTTTTTCTTATTGCTTCTTCTCTCTCCTTCTGAAATTGTATATTGCCTTGATGAAGGTCTTCAATACTTTTGCCTGGACTCCCTTTGTTCTGCCATCTGTTTCAACAAAGCGTCAGTGCTTCGTCTTCTTTCTTCGCTCTCTTTCTGGAATTGTGTAGTGCTTTGATTGAATCCTTCCATAAGCTCATAAAATTGGGAGTCTCTTTGTTGATAGGAAGAGTAACTTTGTTGTTGTTGAAAGAAGGTTGCATGTGGAGTGAAACATCATTTTGGTGCCTCCTAAAATTCTGATTTTGGTAACTCCCCCAATCCTGTAAAAAATTGTTAGAATAATTTTTGTAATTAGAGAAGTTACCTTGAATCGGTGCATGAGAGGAGTAACTTGGTTCTTGCCACCTAACATAATTTCCAGGAGTTCTCCTTGGTTGATTCTGTCATGCATAGACCATGTGACATTTACTTCACTTGAGGGTGGTTGAATAGAGAATGTTGAAATTGTCTCCTTGAGCTCTGCCCCTTTGTAATTTGATTGATTAGGATATTTGGCTCTTACTCGAAGGATCCTTTTCCTGTACCTGTCTTCTCAAGAGAAATAATCAAGGAGCTCAAACAAAGAGAAGAACAAAATAACAATTTTTTTTATAAATATTTATTTATGATAATAATAAAATAAAATAATTTTTTTTTTCAAAATGATAATAATAATATATATAAATAATAATAACAATAATAAAATATATATTTATTTTTTTTCAAAATAATAATAATAACTAATAAAAAATAAAATATTAGAAATAACTTATTATTTGTCTCCTTTCCTTGTTTCTATTTTTGTTCTTCCTTGATGTCCTTCCTATTTCTGCTTCAAGTTGTAATTGATTGAGGGACACCTGGCTTCTCAAAAACATAAACAAGAAAGTTAATAAAAAAGGTAAGTGTGGAAGAAAAATTAAAAAAAAATAGAAAAAAACTATAAATTTCCTAATAATAAAAGTTTCCTAAAATAAGGAGAGTTTTGAATTTGTCTCCTTTGCTCTTGTTCTCTCTATTTAGTCACTCTCTCCAGGAAAGAGAAACAAATAATAATATTTATTTTATTTATTTATTTATTTATTTTATAAAAAAAAACCAAAATATTAATTATTTTTTTTAATAAATAAAAAATGAAAATATTATTTATTATTACTATATATATATTTTTTATTTTTCTTTAAAAAAATATAACTTTCCTAAATAAATAAAGTAAATAAAAATGAAAATATTTTTATATTTTATAAAAACAAAGTAAATAAGATAATAAATTATATTAATTAAAAGTATAACTTTCCTAAATAATAAAGTTTCCTAAATAATAAGAATAATAAATAAAGAAATCCTAATAATAACAAATAAATAAAAATCCTAAGATAGATACACTTGATAAATAGTAAGAAGAATAAAGTGGAATCCTAATAAAACAAATAAACAAAAAATCCTAAGATGAATAAAATAAATCTTGATGAATAGACCTCAGGGTTCTACACAAATAGAACCGTTCCCCGACAACGACGCCAAAATTACTTGATGGAATTCTGGCAAGCGAACCACAAATCCAGCAGTATAATAGTAAGTAAGAGTATCGTATCCACGGGGAATAGTTATTTATGTAAAACCGAAATCGTATTTATCAAGAAGGAACATAGTTTGTAGAGTATGATTGCGAATATAGTAAGAAAGTAAACAATTAATAATAATGAGAATTAGAAAGGTAGAGTCAGAGATACTTTACTTGGACTAGAATTGGGTTTCATCTCATCACACCCATTGTGCATATAAAGACTACTTATTTATGTTGGTATACTCTATAAAATATGTAGACAAACTCTATTTCTAATGACCCCGAGTTACCAGGCGCCTCTCACACTCAAAGGTAATCTATGCGGGTTCTCTCAGGCGACAGCTTTACCCTTGGCTTATTTATTCTTACTAGTCGGTTTGTAAGGAATTAATTAAAATACGAGGCAGTCCTGTGGATGCAACTTCATTCAAGTACTGTCACTACCCTCACTCATTAGAATACACCCATGTGCAATTCCTGGATTGACATTTAACTAACTCCTTGCTATCGAATATCAGGCCTATCCCTGTGAACGCCCATCGTTAGAGTACTCACACTACCCATCGCTCATTAGTAACGCCCATGTATCAGCCATCTGACATCGAGTCTTCTTATTCAATCAGAGTTTGAGTTTCCTATGTCTAGACTCCCCCATCCTCACTCCTGGTCGTAACGTGAATTACAAACTAGCCTATAACTCCAGACGCAAGCGTGGGAATTAGGAATAAAAACAGAATAAGAATACCACCATTATAGATAGGGACCTTATTGACACAATAATATAGCATTTATATACACTCAAGGATAGAATCAATTACATCCAATCCCACTGGAGAGTTAACTACATGAAGTAGCCATACAAACCGCTGAAGATGCTGTCACCATCTTCAATCCTCGTGAAGCGCTCCTCCTCTCCTACTTTAAACTTAGCTTTGGTACATTATCACTGAAATATAGAGTGAATTACAATGATCCCGCACACCTTAGAATGGTGCCCTAGAGGTCCCATTTATAGATAAGGAAAGACAAAGCAAATTTGGGAAAAGATCCTATTAAAACCAGTAAGTAAGTCGTGATCTGCGTGTTCTGCGCTTCAAGCTGCGCTACAGCACAGGTTGTAGCGCAGGTTCCAGAGAGTTGCGTTTCACCTGCGGTATAGCGCGGGGTGAAGCGCAGCTAACGCCTGCATCTTCAACTTTCCTCTTTTAGATGATTGATCTCTCCCCGAGACTGGTTTTCGCTTGATTGTCCTTCCTTGTTTCCCTTTATTTTCTGATGTCTTTGTATTTATTTGTACAATCCTTGTTTATTGGGGAAGCTTGTCTGCAATATCTTTGATTGATTGGCTCTATCTCCTCATTAATGATTTAAATCTTCTTCACATCTTCAAATATTTATCCTCAATCAATCTTCAATCTTGCATAAATCCTCCTCATTTAATGCTATTTAATTTATTAGTTAAATTTCCTGCAAGAATCCTGCAAATAAGCAATAAATCTATAAAATAGGATCAAATCCAAAACTAGGATTAATAAATACAAATTACTAAATATTAATAAATATTAAATAAAAGGGAATATAAATGGGGCAAAATTACCATTTTATCCTTGATAAGTGAAATAAATATACACTAAATTATCAACTATTTTTCACTTATCAAATATCCCCCAACTTGAATTCTTGCTTGTCCTCAAGCAAGAGTCCTCTATGCAGTTAAAAATCAATTCTATCCTAAGTGTATATTTATAAAAACAAAAACTAATACAATGTAATCATCCCTCAACTCCTTCCTAAGTAGAAGTCACTTTCCAATCATAAGAAAAAATCAGAATCAAGAGATATTACCAATCACAGTTAAGATAGAAATACAAGCACAATTAAACTTTCTCAATAATAGTAATTAAAGCAGTAAGTGATAAACCAAGGAAATCTCTCATTCTCACGGGTAAGTGTTTCCCTCAATCATTTTCACCCACTATTGAACAACTAGAATTGATAGTCGTTTCCAAGATCTGAACCTGCAAGAAGTTAGTATGGATCAAAAGGTCTTTCTTAGGTTGTAATGAGGCTGGGCTATCAAGAAGACGTTAAACAAGCGCTTCCTGGGAGGCAACCCAGTGTTTGTAAGTTTTTAATTTTAATTTTTGTTTTAATTAAGCATTTTTTATTGTCTATTTTCTTATTAAAAGATCCTAAACTTTTAAACTAACTACCCTAAAGCTAAGCTCAAATAAAGCGAAAAATCAAAATTCCAATCGGTCAGAAAGGAAGAAAAACTGTAAAGACATACCTGATATGAAGTCGGAAACTGAAAAGGAGACCTTATGAGTGAGAAACAGGCAAAGAAGGTAAGGAATATCAGAGCAAAAGGGAGGGAAATTCAAAATGAACTCCCTCGTAACAGTTTTCATATTTAAATACGATACCTGCTCTTCACTCTGCGCTATAGTGCAGAGTGGAGCGCGCATCACCACAGAAGATGAAGCATGCCGTTGCGCTTCACCACTGCGCTTTAGCGCAGGGTGAAGCACAGATTCCAAAGAGTCATTTAGCAACAGTAATTGATGCGCTTCACCCTGGGATATAGCGCAGGATGAAGCGCAGACTCCTGTAACTCTCTGTGTCTGCTACTCTTACCTAATTTCGTGCAATTTTTAATTTACATCCTCAAATTAACAGTTTCTTATTCTTTACAGGTAATTCCTAAGACTTAAAATTACTGAATTAAGTGTATCTATCTTAGGATTTTTATTTATTTATTTTTATTAGGATCTCTTTTATTTATTATTCTTATTATTTTAGGAAACTTTATTATTTAGGAAAGATATACTTTTAATTATTATACTTTATTATCTTATTTATTTACTTTCTTTTTATAAAAAAATATAAAAATATTTTTCGTTTTTTTATTTATTTTATTTAGGAAAGTTATACTTTTTATAAATATATATATGTAACAAATAATATTTTCGTTTTTTATTAAAAAATTATTTAGGAAAGTTGTATTAAGTTTAGGAAATTTATAGTTTTTCTATTTTGATTTTAATTTTTCTTCCACACTTACCTTTATTTAGTTTCTCTTTTATGTTTTTTAGAAGCCAGGTGTCCCTCAATCAATTACAACTTGAAGAAGAAATAGGAAGGACATCAAGGAAGAACAAAAGTAGAAACAAGGAAAGGAGAATAAGTTATTTTTAATTATTTATTTTTTATTATTTAAAAATTAAATTAATTATTATTTTTATTATTTAATATATATTATTATTATAAAAAATACTTTTTAATATTTTTATCATTTTAAATAAATAAATATTTATAAAAAAATATTATTTTTTGTTATTTTATTTTCTCTTTGTTCAAGCTCCTTGATTATTCCTCTTGAGAAGACAGGTAACACGAAAAGGATCCTTCGAGTGAGAGCCAAATATCCTAATCAATCAAATTACAAAGGGGTAGAGCTCAATGAGACAATTTCAATACTCTCAGTTCAACCACTTCAAGTGAAGTAAATGTCACATGGCTTATGCATGGCAGAATCAACCAAGGAGAACCCTTGGAGATTATGTTAGGTGGCATGAACCAAGTCACTCCTCTCATGCACCAATTCAAGGTAACTTCTCTAATTACAACAATTATTCTAACAATTTTTCACAGGATTGGGGAAGTTACCAGAATCAAAAATTTTTGGTGGCAACAAAATTCTCTTTCATCACATAAGCACACTTTCAAAGATAAACTCATGGATGAAAATAAGAATTTGAAGCAGTCATTAGAAGCACGTACTCCAACAGCAGCTAGACAGATTCTCTCAGCCATTGCAACCAGTTTACTCGTATCCTGACAAATCTCCACAATTAATTTCTGACTTTTGCAGAGGTAATCATCTTAATGGTCATTGTTCTTATCCGGAAATTCAAGAAGAGGAAACTGAAGCAATGCAAGAAAGAGAAATTGAAGAAAAGAAATCAGAGGAAGCTGCTAGAGAAAATAACGAAGAAGAAAGTCTCTCCATGGAAGATATGGACTTGCTACTTGCAGCTTACATGAAGGGTGACAACATAGATCACTTCATGTTGGAACTACTAAACAAGAAGTGAGAGTCTCCTAAGGCAACAATTGAAGAGACAACAGAAACAGGAGCTAACCAACAGGCAGAACAAATCTCATAAGGGCATTCAGACAGTGATGATGATATTGAAGAAAAGTGGGAGCAATTTATACAATTTAAGCAGTATTGTGAAAAAGAAGGACTCACTGTTGAACTTTCACTAAAGGAGATACACAATGTGATCGACTGTTGGGACAAGCAATCTTCAGCAAACGCTCAACCCAACCTTGTAGAATTTGTCCCACCTTAATTGTTAAATTAACCGGGGAAGAAATCAATGATGTTCTAGCTGATGAAGAGAATGAATCTGAAGAAACACAAGAAAGAGAAGCTGAAGAAGAAAGGGAAGAAGAAGGTGCAGCAAAAGAAGAAGAAGAACAAGGAGGGGATGAAACAGAAAAGATGGTGCTTGAGACTAACTGTGAATGAAGAAAATACAACATGTGATGGTGAACAGAGAGATGGTGAATCAAAGCTCGAGGAAGGAAGGGAAATGATTTCAAGAACAGAAACCTCACCTTATCCAATCAGTCCTCTAAAGAAAGATCAAGAAAGACATGGTACAAGTGATCAACCTTCCAGACCTCACAAAGAAAGGCCTACAATCACACTGACCAGGATAGGGCAAAGAGAAGAAAATTCAAGCTAGAGTTAAAGTCAGAGCCCAGAGCCAGACTGAAGATCAAGTGGTCAGGTGTTTTCCATCTCAAAGAACCCCCTGAAGCAAAGAAATTGAGAGAAATCAGTTGTGACTCATTCAAACTTGAGGAGAAGAAGACTCATGCACATGAGTCCAAGGCAATAAAGAAAAGAAGGATTAAGCCAAGGGAGTCAGAGGCATGGTCTAATTCCAAAAAGAAGTTACAATGGTCAAAGTCAGTTCACACTAAAGGTTGCTCCAAGGAAAAATTATGGGGAGGTTTAAGGGCCAAAGAAAGGAAGAGTGCAGCACACAGGCTCATCAAAAGATTCCAGTTTCAGCCACCTTAAGAAACCAGGCGTCGAGCTATCAGACGTTAAACAAGCGCTTCCTGGGAGGCAACCCAGAGATTTTTAAAGTTTTAATTAGTTTTAGTTTTGTTTTATTTTCTTTTTATTAATTAGGATTTTTTATTTTTTTTTAGGATTTAGGAAATTTTCAAAATTGATTGGAATAAGTTTGTGGAAAGTAAAATTTTTTAAAAATTACGAAGTAGCAGACAACGTGACTAAAAATTGCAAATTGCAAATTGCATTTTGTTTTCTGCGCTTCAACCTGCGCTGTAGCGCAAATATGCAATTTTAGTCACTGTATTATGCGCTTCACTCGCGCTATAGCGCAAGGTGAAGCGCAGAATACGAAATTTTAAAAACCTTTTATTTTCTCATGTACTACTTCCTAAGCTTTTCTTTTCACTCTTTCCACTCACAAACTTCCATCAATTTTGAAACTTTCAGTTATTTTTAATTTTTACCAATTGCAATCTTCATTTTCTCTATTTCTTATGAATTACACCGACTGCTGCAGAGTATAAAGACTAGTTGACCTCAAACCAATCAGGAGTACTAGACCCATACCCAAGTTTTTTGCTTGAAGAATCCGGATATTCTTGCAGTGGCCTGGGGACAGGCCTATTTTCCCAGGGGAGGATAGAGCAGCAGTAGAACAAGGACTTATAGAATACAGATGATGAAGATTGACACTGGTGTTTTCTTTCTTTTAGTTTTTCTTTTATTTTCTATTATTTTATGGATTTTTGTTTGATTTTCATATTTTTCTTAAATTTTTAAAATTTTGAAAATTTTTAGGATTTTAGGATTAGGAAACAAGGTAAATAATTCTAATTCTCTGTAAATAAGTAGTTTAACTAACCAATCTAGGTAATATGATAGGGTCTTGTGATTAATTCCATAATCAGTTAGCAATAGGGTACTTCTCAAGAGAACTTATCATAGTAGTTTATTAAATTCAGTAAGTGCTTTAACAAGGAAATTTTAGCCCAACCGGTGAAATGAGAGCCCTAAACACTTAAACACATATATTGAGAGCTTTTCATCGCTGATTGTCAACTGTTATTGATTGAGTTTCTGATATTTGTCTTGCTTGTAGAAGGTATGAAAGTGACAAAGACAATATTTTGTGATTCTAATATTTTGCTCAGTGCCAAATAGCCAACCCTGCATTAATATTTCCATTTATTGATTGCTCATTTGAGCTTGAATATTTTCTTTGATGCACCCTAGCCAATTTCAATATCAAATGATCAATGATCATAACACTTGGGATAGAGAGCAAGGTGCACCACAACAAAATGGGACAAGCAATTGATGAAGAGGTTGGTCACAAGGAATTCAAGAGAAGGCACAAGGAATCACAAAGAAAGGAATCTTCCCCACAAAAAATAAGTCCTTTATTGTTCTTTATATTATTGTATTCAAAAAAATCTGCACAAAGTGTAGAAAGTAGATAAGTTGGGGGGAGAAAAATTCTTCAAAAAGAAGAGGCCAAAGCTGAAAAAGGGTGACCATTCAAGAATCATCAGGTGAATTGAGAGAAGTTCCAAAGCACAACCACAAGATGCTCTCTATTCAAAGTGTTCCTTGAATACCTAGAAAAACCATGTTTCTCGATAGCCCAGCCTCATTACAACCTAAAGAAAGACATTTTGATCCATACTAACTACTTGCAGGTTCAGACCTTGGAAACGACTATCAATTCTAGTTGTTCAACAGTGGGTGAAATGATCGAGGGAAACACTTACCCGTGAGAATGAGAGATTTCCTTGGTTTATCACTTACTGCTTTAATTACTATTATTGAGAAAGTTTAATTGTGCTTGTATTTCTATTTTAACTGTGATTGGTAATATCTCTTGATCCTGATTTTTTCTTATGATTGGAAAGTGGCTTCTGCTTAGGAAGGGGTTGAGGGATGATTACCTTGTATTAGTTTTTTATTTTTATAAATATACACTTAGGATTAGAATTGATTTTTGACTGCATAGAGGTCTCTTGCTTGAGGACAAGCAAGAATTCAAGTTGGGGGGAATTTGATAAGTGAAAAATAGTTGATAATTTAGTATATATTTTATTTCACTTATCAAGGTTAAAATGGTAATTTTGCCCCATTTATATCCCATTTTATTTAATATTTAATAATTTGTATTTAATCCTAGTTTTGGATTTGATGCTATTTTGATAGATTTATTGCTGATTTTTGCAGGATTCTTGCAAGAATTTAATTTAGAAAATAAATAGCATTAAATGGGGAGGATTTATGCAAGATTGGAGATTGATTGAGGACAAATATTTGAAGATTTGAAGAAGATTTGAATCATTAATGAGAAGATAGAGCCAGCCAATCAATCAAAGATATTGCAGACAAGCTTCCCAAATAAACAAGGATTGCATGATAAATACAAAGACATCAAAGAATAAAGGGAAACAAGGAAGGACAATCAAGCGAAAACCAGTCTCGGGGAGAGATCAATCATTTAAAAGAGGAAAGTTGAAGCTGCAGGCGTTAGCTGCGCTTCACCCCGCGCTTTAGCGCAAGTGAAACGCAACTCTCTGGAACCTGCGCTACAGCCTGCGCTGTAGTGCAGCTTGAAGCGCATAACACGCAGATCACGTCCTACTTGTTGTTTTTAATAGGATCTCTTCCCAAATTTGCTTTGTCTTTCCTTATCTATAAATAGGAACCTCTTGCGTCAGTCCTAGGAGTTAGCTAGTCAAGGAGAAGATGATTATTGTTAGTTTACCATGTATTCTAGCTAATTTTAGAGTAGGAGAGGAGGAGTGCGTCACGAGGATTGAAGATGGTGACAGCATCTTCAGCGGTTTGTATGGCTACTTTATGTAGTTAACTCTCCAGTGGGATTGGATGCAATCGATTCTATCCTTGAGTGTATATAAATGCTATATTATTATTTCAATGAGTCCCTATCTATAATGGTGGTAATTTTATTCTGTTTTTATTCCTAATTCCCATGCTTGCGTTTGGAATTATAGGCTAATCTTTTCTATTCTTATAGTTTAGATTAGGAGCGAGAATAAGGGAGCGGATTCTGAAGAAACTCATTCTCTGATTGAATAAGATTACTCGATACTTTGTGACTGGTACATGAGCGTTGCTAATGAAGGTATACTAGTGAGTGAAGGTAGTGACAGTACTGGAGTGAAGGTATACTTAGATGTTCATAGGTCCACGCGTTTCAATTAATTCTTTTACAAACGGAACAATAGAGAGCGAAATAAGCCGAGGGTAAGTCTGTCGCCTAGGAGAGCCCGCATGGATTACCTTTGAGTGTGTGAGGCTGCTGGTAACTCGGGGTCTTAGTTATTAAGTTTGTCTACATATTTTATAGAGTGTTACCTAAAATAATAGATAGTCTTTATATGCACAATGGGTGTGATGAGATGAAACCCAATCCCAGTACAAGTAAAGTATCTCTAACTCTACCTTTCTAATCTCAATTAATTGTCTACTTTCTTACTATCTTGCAATCATACTCTACAAACCGAGTTCTCTCTTGATAAATACGATTTCGTTCTACATAAATAATTGTTCCCCGTGGATACGATACTCTTAC
Organism: Sesbania bispinosa; assembly: GCA_026901365.1. Classification (NCBI taxonomy): domain Eukaryota; kingdom Viridiplantae; phylum Streptophyta; class Magnoliopsida; order Fabales; family Fabaceae; genus Sesbania; species Sesbania bispinosa. The sequence continues at coordinate 1,580,601 of QLOH01000095.1, read as the reverse complement.
TTACTATTATACTGCTCGATTTGTGGTTCGCCCTGCAACCCCACAGCGCTCAAGCGCTCCTGGAACTGACACTCCTCCAACTCCTGGTCAAAGGGCTCTCCTAGAAATGTGTTGATTGCAGTGCAATCAAACCTGATAATCTGGCCTCGCATATATGACTCCCTCCTGGAGTCGGCCCCATGAGCGCCAATAGCGTTGGCGTAGAACTCTCGGACTATCTCTGGGTCAAAGTGTCCGGCAGGCTAACTCAACTGGTCCCCATCCCCTACGGTCGATCTCAGCGGCGAACTCCTCATGTTCGCCTTCCTCTAGCTGCACAGGCCTCTCTAGTATGAAGTTGCAGCTGGCCAAGTCAGTATACGCTTCAAAGGATTTGGGATCCTGGAAGCGGAAGGCGTCAAAAACCAGGTCCCTTTGAGGACCCTTCCCTTTGGCAGCCCCTGTGCTCTTCCTAGAAGAGCTAGAACTACCAACGAACTTTGTGCGATGCATCTGCAAAAGAAACAGAAATCAAATTAATTATGCATCATACTATTTATTTATTCAAAATTAAGAAATTAAATGGCCAATTTAATTTCAAAGATTCAAAATAAATAACCAAACAAGTGTGCATAAAAATTTGATTTTATTTATTACCCAATTAATGCCAATTAATTAATTAAGACATTCTAAAGTGGTCAATTAAAGCAGTTCTAAAAAATCCTACTTTGGCAAAAGTGAGAATTAAACTCATGCTAAAAAATCATGTTATCAGCAACATGCAATAGGGCACAATTAATTTTAATTAAAGCATGCAAAAATATCAGATTATTCTAAGCAAACATGCATTAACAAAATTAATTTGCAGAAATTATTGAGCACTTTTCAAAACTACCACCAAAGCAAACAGAATATACATTTAAAGTTCCTAACCACATGCAAACTATTTTTAAGCATTTTTCATTATTTATTTTCTTCCTGAAAGTTCCTAAACTTTTAAACTAGCTACCCTAAATCTAAGCTCAAATAAAGCGAAAAATCAAAATTCCAATCGGTTAGAAAGGAAGAAAACTATAAAGACATACCTGATATGAAGTCGGAAACTGAAAAGGAGGTTGTATGAGTGAGAAACAGGCAAGGGAAGGTAAAGAGTATCAGAGCAAAATGGAGGAAAGTTTAAAATATGAACTCCCTTGTAACGTTTTTTGTATTTAAATACGAGACCCGCGCTTTATTCTGCGCTATAGCGCAGAGTGGAGCGCGCATCACCACAGAAGGTGAAGCGTGCCGCTACGCTTCACCACTGCGCTTTAGTGCAGGGTGAAGCGCAGAATCCAGAGAGTCAAATAGCAACAGTAATTCCTGCGCTACATCCTGAGCTATAGCGCAGGCTGAAGCACAGACTCCAGTGACTCTCTGTGTTTGCTATTCCTACCTAACTCCATGCAATTATTAATTTACATCCTCATCTTAACAGTTTCTTAGTCTCCCAGGTAATTTCTAAGACTCAAAAATTGCTGAATTAAAATTAAAATTAAAATTAAAATTAAAATTAAAAACTTACAAACACTGGGTTGCCTCCCAGGAAGCGCTTGTTTAACGTCTTCTAGCTTGACGCCTGTATTGTAACTTCCTTAGGGTGGCCTCAAATGGAGGATGATGTTGGTCTCCATACCAGTTCTACCTTTTAGTTCCCATCCTCCTTTCCAATTAGTGACTCTTCCTTCACTGTCACTATCTTCCTCTGTTTCTGATGTTGATCTCCTTCTCTTTTTAAATTTAAATTCCCAGATGGACTCTGGGTCTTTTACTCTCATCTTTGGCTTCCTCAGAAATCCGGAGCCTTGTGATTGTGAAGAGCTTTGGGAAGTGGGTTTATCTTTTAGGGGTACTCCCCTGTCAATATGAAATACAATGATTTCATTCTTTGCAGCTAGTGCATACTTCCCACGATCAACATCCATGATCATTTTAGCAGCCTTCATGAATGGTCTTCCCAAGATAAGGGGGACTTCAGTATCCTCCTTTTCTGTATCTGCAACATGAAAATCTACTATATATGCAAATTTATCTACTCTTACCTCTACATTCTCAAGTATTCTGTGTAAGCTTTGAGCAGACTGGTTTGCAAGAAGTAGTTGCACCTTAGTAGGCTTCACCTTCACATTACTCAACTTATTAAAATAAGATAGCGGCATCATATTGATGCTCGCTCCAAGATCTAATAAAGCAAGAGTTGAAGGTAGATTACCAATAGACAAAGGTATAGTAAACTTACCTGGGTCAAGGGACTTACTTGTGACCAAGACCTTTTCTTCATGAGGGTCTTCTATTTGTTGGGTGCGTTATCCTCATCTTGATGAACTGATTCCTCTTGAGGTGCTTGTTCTTCGAAGATGGGTTCCACTTCCTCATCAGGGTCCTCCTCCTCTGACTTGTCGCCATCAGTAGCGATCAAGTTGCATTGTGTCTTTGGATTTGTTTGGGTCACAACTGAGAAGTGTTGTTGTCTATGCTCCGCCATCTATACTGCCAGCTGACCCACTTGATTCTCTAGAGTCTTTATTGATGCCTCAGTTGTTGTCTTGAATCCACTAAATCCTTGTACTAAGGTATCAATCTTTGACTCTAAGGAATTAAGTTTTTCATATGTTGAAGGTTGCTACTGATAGGGTGGTTGTCTTCCTCCATTCTGGTTCCAACCAGAGTTAGCTTGGTTATTTCTCCATCCTTGAGTGTACTGATTGTTATTGTTGGAGAAATTTCCTGGCCTTCCCTGATTCCCCATGAAATGACTTACTCAGGTTGTGCTTCTTGTACTGCGCATTGACCATTGGGATGGTCTCCTCTACAAAAGTCACAAATCAATAGCTGGGTCAGAACGGGTGTTGAGTAGACAGCCTTAAGTTGTTGGGGAAGTGCCTTCAAAGTTTCAGTGAGTGCTTCTATTTGTCTTTTGATGAGCTTGTTCTCTGATAATAGAGCATCATTCTGATTCAATTCCAGCATTCCCTTTGGCAATTGTGCAGGTTGTCTTCCACTTTGAGCTTGTTGGTCATTAGTGGCCAAGTTGTTGATGATCTGTAAGGCTTGATCAACCTCAGCGGACAAGATTGTTCCTCCTGCTGCAGCATCTATAAAAGATCTAGAGTCTGGATGCAGCCCCTTACAGAACATATTAAGTTAGGCTATGTCTTCGAATCCATGGTTAGGACATTTGCGCAGCAAGGACTTGAATCTCTCCCAAGCTTCATATAGTGGTTCATCATCCCTTTGTCTGAAGGTTGAGATCTCTGCTTTGGCATCTATTAACTTTCCAGATGGAAAGAATCGAGTCAAGAACTTCTCTTCAACCACACCCCAATTAGTCAGACTCGGGTTTGGGTGTGATTGCAGCCATTCCTTAGCTTTACCTATCAAAGAGAAATGAAATAAGCGTAAGTATACAGATTCTAACCTTCCCTCATCAAAACCCATAGTGCCTATCAATTTATAGAAATTAGAAAGATGAAAATTTGGTTTCTCATGATCCAATCCTGCAAACTGATGTGTGCTAATCAGATTTAGATGCGCAGTCTTCAACTCCAATGTTCTCGCATTAGGTGGTACTACAATGCTAGAGTGGTATCTCGGTCCTTGATGGGAGACATAGTCTCCTAGGGTTCTTCTAACTGGAGCTTCTTCAGCCATATTTTTACTCTCCTCAACAAATAACCTTCTTCTCCTCCTTCTTTAGTTTCTACCTCTGTTTCGTCGAGACGTCCTATCGATTTCCGGGTCGAATAGTAGTTGATTAGGAGTCGTCTGACCTCGTAAAAGCATAAACAAGAACTTGGAAAAGGGTAAGTGTGGAAGATAGAATTTTTAATTTTATTTTAATGAAAGAAAACAATAAAATTCCTAAAAATTAAATTCCTAAAAAAAGAAAAATAGATAATAAAATAAAATAAGCTTGATAAATAGACCTCAGGGTTCTACAAAAATAGAACTGTTCCCCGGCAATGACGCCAAAAATACTTGATGGAATTCTCGCAAGCGAACCACAAATCCAGCGGTATAATAGTAAGTAAGAGTATCGTATCCACGGGGAACAGTTATTTATGTAGAACGAAATCGTATTTATCAAGAGAGAACAAAATTTGTAAAGTATGATTACGAATATGCAGATAACAGTTACTATCAGTGAGAATTAGAAAGGTAGAGTCAGAGATACTTTACTTGGACTGGGATTGGGTTTCATCTCATCACACCCATTGTGCATATAAAGACTACTTATTATTTTAGGTAATATTCTATAAAATATGTAGACAAACTTTATTGCTAAGCCACCATCCCAGTGACCTAACACTCAAGGATAAATTGTGCGGGCTCTCCCAAGCGACAGATCTATCTCGGCTTATTTTGTTCTCTTTTGTTCAGTTTGTAAGAGTTAGACGATAAATGAGGCCTAATGGTAGACGCACCCCTTTGTTTCAGTACTGTCACTACCTTCCATTCATTAGGAATATGCCTATGCTCGAATCCTGGAATTACAACCCCCTAACTCTTTGCTATCGATTACTAAAGTCCTAATGGTCAATGCCCCTTCACTTAGAGTACTCACACCACTCCTCGCTCATTAGTAAACATTGGTTTTCGGCGAAAGTCGTAACCGAGTAATTTTATCCAATCGAAAAGTGGGTTTCTTCAGTATCCGCTCCCCCACTCTCGCTCCTAATCAAAACTATAAGAATAGAAAAGATTAGCCTATAATTCCAGATGCAAGCATGGGAATTAGGAATAAAAACAGAATAAAACTACCACCATTATAGATATGGACTCATTGAAATAATAATATAGCATTTATATACACTCAAGGTTAGACTTGATTACATCCAATCCCACTGGAGAGTTAACTACATGAAGTAGCCATACAAATCGCTGAAGATGCTGTCACCATCTTCAATCCTCGTGAAGCACTCCTCCTCTCCTACTCTAAACTTAGTTACGGCACATAATTACAAGAATTGAGTGCAAAAATCTCCCTGCATAACTCCTTAATCCTATGCAAGAGGTTCCTATTTATAGATAAGGAAAGACAAAGCAAATTTGGGAAGAGATCCTATTAAAAACAGCAAGTAGGACGTGATCTGCGTGTTCTGCGCTTCAAGCTGCGCTGCAGTGCAGGCTGTAGCGCAGGTTCTGGAGAGTTGCGCTTCAATTGCGCTATAGCGCGGCGTGAAGCACAGCTAATGCCTGCAGCTTCAACTTTCCTCTTTTAGATGGTTGATCTCTCCCCGAGACTGGTTTTCGCTTGATTGTCCTTTCTTGTTTCCCTTTATTCCTTGATGTCTTTGTATTTATTGTGCAATCCTTGTTTATTTGGGAAGCTTGTCTGCAATATCTTTGATTGATTGGCTCTATCTCCTCATTGATGATTCAAATCTTCTTCAAATATTCAATTAATGGTCCTCAATCAATCTCTAATCTTACATAAATCCTCCTCATTTAATGTTATTTAATTTCTGAATTAAATTCTTGCAAGAATCCTGCAAAAATCAGCAATAAATCTATCAAAATAGCATCAAATCCAAAACTAGGATTAATAAATACAAATTGTTAAATATTATATAGAAAGGGATATAAATGGGGCAAAATTACTATTTTAACCTTGATAAGTGAAATAAAATATATATTAAATTATCAACTATTTTTCACTTATCAGCCTCACGCTCCAGTACGCGCTTAGCGCCTACTGAAGCGCACGAGTCACTGATCGCGACTGTGTGTGCGTTGTCATCAATCCTTTCCGATCAAACACCATTCATACTCATAATTATTCATCAAACCCATCACAATCATCAATCTGTAACAGTTTTACATGGGTTTCCCATCAAAACCCCAAATCATTCAACCCTTATTTAACCCCTTTTCATTGTTCTCATTATTCTCATTCAATACAATAAAGATTCATCAAGAATCGTTCAATCAATCATACAACACAGTTTTTATCATTCATTCTCCACATTAACATGTATTAATACGAATTTATACTCTTAAATTACTATTCAAGCACCCCTACATGCACATACACCCAATACCCTCTCCCCCACCGTACCTTAAACGAAGCTTTGATCACAGCAAGGAAGTCCCTTTCTTGGTTCTCGATGCTCACTCTGCAGCAATCCTCTCTTGAGACTCGGTTTCTCCCCTCTTTAGCATTTCGCTCTCTGACGATTATACGAATAAGGATTAGGGTGAACTGAGAACCCCTCCTTAAATACATACTTAATTGAGCTAGGCCCACTCTCAACCCACTTACTCTATTTAGTAAATTTTAAACTATCTTTATGAATTAAAACTAATAATAATATTAATTTTATTATTTATTCACCTTTTTAACTAATTATTTCCTCTATTTATTTATTTAATTTAATTAATATTTATCCTAATAAAATTTAGGATGTTACAGTATGTGCAACCGTGAATTGCCTCTTGATACCCTCTTTCTTACAAAATGTTAGAAAATCACCAACTATATATTCTCCTCCATTATCAGTCCTCAAGCATTTGATCTTTTTCCCAGTTTCAAGTTCGACTTGAGCTTTGAACTCCTTGAGTAGTGAAAACACATCCGACTTCTTCTTGATTGGGTACACCCACAATCTCCTGGAGTAATCATCAATGAATAAGACAAAATATTTTACTCCTCCAAAAGCACATTTCTGGTGACTCCCACACAACAGAATGGATCAAATCCAATGTGTCTTTGCTTCTGGTAGTTGACCTTTCAAACTTCAATCTACATTGCTTACATATCACACAGTGATAACAGAAAGGTAAGTTTACCATCTTGATCCCGAGTAGGAGATTACGATCTGCAAGAACTTTCAAGCCTCATTCTGACATATGGCCTAATTTGTGATGCCACATCATTGTCGTTTCTTCGTGGCTAACTGTTGCAACCGGTGCATCTCCTTCTTGAATTGTATCTCCCAAAAGCCTATAAAGATTAGTTTAGGTCTTTACTGCCTTCATCACTACGAGAGTGCCTCTCACCACTTTTAAAATTCCACTTTTAACGTGGATCTTGCAACCAAGGTCATCTAGTTTCTCAATGGACAAAAAATTCCTCCTTAAGCCTTTCACATGTCGTACCTTTTGAATTGTGCGAATAGTACCATCATACATTTTCAATTTGATAATACCAACTCCAGCAATTTCCAAGGCATGACCATTTCACATGAACACGGTTCCTTGTGAGATAGGTTCGTAAGTACTAAAAAAATCTCGTTGTGAGGTCATGTGCCATGATGTGCCTGGATCCATTATCCAAACATCTATGAGTTGCCTTCTACCATTATGACCAATTGTTGCTTCGTTATATAGAATTTCTCCATTTTTTAGAGGTGCTAGAAACACATCCTTGAGAATTTGTTGCTTCAGGAGACTTCTATGTATTCTTCTTATTGTGCCAACAATCTTTCTTCATGTGCCCTCTCATGCCACAATGATAGCATTTCTTCCAAACTTTGAGCTACCATTGTTTCGACTCCCACTAGAGCTACGTTCCGTTGATCTACCTCTCGTCACTGTTAAAGCCTCCGTGTGTCTAGAGCTTTCTGATCTATCTTCCTTATTCTTTCACTCGGATTCTTCTTCAAGAAAAGCTCTAACAATTAACATCATCAAAGTGTAAGGAGTCAACAACATTATTATTTGTTATATCGATGACAATTTGATCATATGAATTTGGTAAATTATGAAGTAGAAGCTCTGTACGTTCATTTTCCGCTATTGTGTAATTTGCAACTGTCAGTTGAGCAAATAGCGTATTCAGATTGTTGATGTGATCTGTCACTGATGTGGATTCATTCATTCGAAGAGCATAAAGTCTCCTCTTTAAGAATATTCTATTGTGAAGTGACTTGACCTCATACAACTTGATGAGTGCATCCCAGATCTCCTTCGCTTCTTCTTTTCTGCAACGCTTGACAAAACAGAATTAGCCATTTCTAAGTGAAAATTGGCAACAACATTGTCGTCCATCTCTTTCCAATTTTCATCAGATATGCCTGCAGGTCTACTTTGAATTGTTGCTAGGCAATTATCTTTCCTCAAAATGGCCTTTATCTTCAATTTCCACGGGGAGAAATTACTCCCATTGAACTTCTCAACCTCAAATTTGTCATCATGGTTTTAACACAAAATTATTTTTCAACTGAACCGGATTACAAAATTTCACTGTGAATAGTACCATATACGTGAACAGTGTTGTACATATTCCGTAAACTGGAATAAATCTAGTATATGTTAACAATCACTGTAAAAGTATACAACCATATGTGTTAATAGTAATCGTGAACAGTACTGGAGCGGGAAATATTGATCGGCAACTGGTGGTTCTGATACCAATTTTGGGTAGCAGAGTAATAAAATAATATTCTGTAGCTAAAATAGAGGTGAGGGAGGTTGGAACTGGCACACAATATTTTACGTGGAAAACCCACAACCGATAAGGGGAAAACCATGAGCAAGGCTAGAAAACTTTTTTCACTAAGTGGAAGATGATTACAAGCTCTCTCTATATACAAGGAGAGAACAATTTCACTCTCTCTTGAAATAGGAGAAACACACAATGGAAACTCTAGGAATATTTTACTCTTGTAGTGGAGAATATCGCTTGAGTTTTGGATGCTTGAAATGTTTGCTCCGCATGCTATTTATAGCAAATGGCTTCATGATCCAATTGTAATTTCTCTTGTCAGATTTTTCTTATCAACATTGTTGGATATAGCACTACCATTCCCACCACAAGGGAAAAGTAGTTGTACGTGTCCATCACTTGTACCACAAAGCAAAAATGGCATTACACATCACGACAGTGAGGGCCATGATTCGTCTCTTCATGTATGGAGATACACATTTTTTATCCTGCTTCCTACTTTGACAAGTATCACACAATATCCAATGACAAGCTTAGAGGCAAGAAAATTCGTCCAAAACATAATTAAAGTCCTAATTTGTATCTTCTCCTAAGTCAATTTATGATGTGCATATCCTTTTCCCAGTGAAGTGTGCATCGAGGGTTGAATAGATAAGGGGCAAAAGGCATGTTGTGTAATCTTGGAAATGCATCTGTAATTTAATTAAAGTCCTATAATTTGTATCTTCTCCAAGTCAAACTAGGATGTGGTGTTATAAAACTTAACTTGGAACAGACGGTCGGATTGGTTTGACCGGAAACTAGTCATATGACCGGGTCGAATGACATAATGGATCAGATCTGTAGTTAACTTGTTGCAAAAAAATCGGGGTCTCGATGAGTTTACTGGGAACCACTCATGTGTTATTTGAAAACAAGGAAAAATGGATCGAATACACTAAGAAGAAAGATATGTAAATCATGAAGCACTAAGGATAGCTCTAGTCTCCTGTGAGATCTTCGTCGGTTTGTTCACCCTCCCAAAACACAAGCTCCATTATCGCCACTACCATTCCTGTGATATGTATCTCCTTTTTATGAACTTTGTAAGATGAAGAATAAAGAACAAAAGTGAATGAAAGTGTTAAATTTTGGAAAGAGAAAAATTGAGTGAGTGCCATGATAACTGAAAAAAGAAAATACGGTGGAGGGAGAAAGTGTTCAATGTGAGAAGATGACTACTCTTTCTTTGCCTTTCTTTGCTCTACCCCGTTCTCCTTCATTCTTAACACTAGAATGAACTTGTAAGGCTTGTTCTACAGATTTCTCAATATTTCTTTCACCCAATCTTTGTTCATGTGCCTAAAGGGAGCTCTGTAATTCTTCAAATTTTAAGATTTCAATATTTTTTTATTCTTGAATAGCAACAACAACATGATCAATATTTGGTGATAAGGTCCTTAGAACAATTTCAACAATCGTCTGATCAGTGATCTTTTCACCATAATTCTTTATCAAGTTTGTCAAGGATAATATCTGAGTGAGGTAAATTTCCACTATCTCATTGCTCTCCATCTACGTAAGCTGATCATATTGTCTCCTTAAAGTTTGCAACCACACATTCTTTAATTTGCCTGATCCCGAGTAAGCTTTCTCAAGAATTTCCTATGTCTCTTGCTGTTGTTGCACCAGCAATCTTCTCAAAATTTGCATTGTCTACACATTGATGAATAATGAATAGAGCCTTACAATCTTTCTTCTTGGTTTCTTTAACACGACTTTCTGTGCATCTGCTAATTAATCTTCCCTATCTCATCAAACCTATATAACAATCTCCCGTATATCTTGGAAGCCAAAAATCACTTTCATTGGGATACACCATTTGTCGAAAATTTTCCGATCAAGAATACGTAAATTTTCTAGAAAATGACCATTGGCAGTAGTCATGATGACAAAAAAATGCCACACACACACAATTCCCTTAGATAAACCTAGATACTGCGCGATTTGTTGGAACAAATTCACCTTTCACACTCAGATTAAGCTAGAGAGAGGGAAATGAAAATCATAAAAATGATTCACACACTGTATTATTAATCAATGCGACACCTATTTATACATGTGGTAGATGGTCTTAACAGAAAACACGCCTATCTAACTAACATAATTAGTTACACTTCACACCTCAACTACCTAACTACCTTCCAATTAAACAAACTTCAACAATCAACACAATGTATTGTGGGCCTGAACTAATGTAATTCTTAGAAAGGCCTTTAAAGGCCAACATTCTGGATCCATTGAGAGAACAGATATTTGTAAGGCCCCATCGCCCTTTTTTGACCAAAACAAAAAGGTCCCATGCCCATCGCCTGAAAACAAAAGATGTCCTTTCTAGAGTCGTTTCACACAGCTTAGCTGCATACATTAATTTCATTTCTCCGGAGTTTCAAATCTATTTATCTATCTATACTATTATCTATACTATTACAGGGGAGAAGTTTTTTGGTTACTGTTTATTCATGGGGTTATTTTTTTATTTTGTCTTATGTGTAACTCAAATCATGTGTTTTTCTTTCTTTTACATATATTGGGAAATTTAATGGGATGGTACACCACTTTCTTTTTTGCCTTTTTTAATCAAAATTTAATTTTCTATTATTATTATTATTATTATTATTATTATTATTATTATTATTATTATTATATTAAATCAGTTTTTCTCATTATCCATTCATATTTATCTATTTCATTATATAAAAACACCCATTAAAAAAATATGATAAATGCGTTGATTTACATTAAATTTAATTTAGTTTTTTCAATATATAATTTATCTTTCTATTTTATTTGTTAATATTTTCACTTATTATCTCCCTTATCTATTCTACTCATCTATTTATTTTATATTGAAATTGTTTCCATAATACACATGTCATGTTTTCTTATTTGTGTTTTTTTTAAGTTTTTAATTCTCACTTCAATAAAGTGATTTTTTGTGAATCATGTATATCCTCCACGAGAAGTAGTCTTTCTCATGTTGTTTCTTTTTTTCCCCTTTTAAATCACACTTTAATTTTTTCATTATTTTATACTAAAATAGTTTCTCTCATTATTCATTCAGGCTTATCAGTTTCATTACATGAAAACACACATTAAGAATTACAATAAATGTGTTGATTTTCATTAAACTTAATGTGTTTTTTTCCCTATTTATCTATCTATTTGATTCATTAATGTTTTCATTTATTATCTCTCTTTATTTATTCTATTTATATATTTACTCTATATTAAAATTGCTCAACCATTATATGTGACATGTTTTCGTACTTACATTTTCTTTAGTCTATTTATTCTCACGCCGTAACTTTTTTAACCATATGTATCTTCCACGGGAGACAGTCATGCTCCTGTCGTTTTTTTTTTTCTTTTTATTTTTTATCACACTTTTATTTTCTTTTTTCATTAGAATAAAATATTTACCTCTCTATTTTATTCATTGATTTTTCACTTATTATCTCTCTTATATATTCTATTTACTTTATAATAAAATTGATCGCCTCACACAAGCGTCACATTTTCTCACTTCCATTATTTAGATTTTTTTAGATTTTTTTTCTCTTCAGTAAAATGATTTTTTTTATGAACCACAAGTCTTCTTGATTGGAGGCAATTGTGTTCCTTCCGTGAACATCCACATAAGTCTTCTCCCAACAAGGGTTTTTTCAAACACTTTATATAGGTTTTAAGTGTTCGGGATTAGAGATCTCGAATCTCAATATAATTTAAATTTATAATTATATTTGTGATGTGTTGGTTACAATTTTATATGAACATATTTTTAGTTAGAAATATAAAATTTATAATTATGTTATTTTTTTCTACTTCAATAAAATTATTATTTTGTATTTTGATTTATTATATACTAGCGGATAGACAGACATTGTCGTGCATGTCTATCCGCATTTTTTTGGGAAAATGCACAAAATTTGTTTATTTACATCTTCAAATACTTTATATAATTAATTTGCATGAATAAATTAAAATTATATTCAACATTCTAAGTTAAACTAAATTCGGTATAATATAAAATATAAAAATAAACTAGCTTCTAAATATAAAGTCCTTCTCTAGATATGGTATATAATAAACAAACTCTTTCACGATTTAAATGATAAGGATGATATTTTAAATGGATTTATCTAATCTGTGCAACCTTGCACTGTTACCCAGGATATAGAACTCCATAAATGCACCACTAAATGGATTTGTATTAATTGGTTTATCATAATTTTTCTAAATTTTTTTTTCTCTTCCCTCATTATTACTTCCATTTCTCTCTCTTCTCACACTATAACTCCACCACGCGCACAGCTCCTTGGTGAAGAGAGAATCTGTATATCGGAAACTTGTACGTATAGACCAGTTGCAGACAAGTTTCTTATTTTTTCTCAAACTGTAGAGAAAATGCAAGTTTTGTTGAGCAGATAAAACACATAGACGTATTGCACAAATTTACTTTTTTGTTCCCTCGTTAATTGCACAAATTCACAACTACTTGTATGAATTTCTATAGATATATAGGACAGGAGGGTCTCAACATACCATATTATAAATAAAGAAATTTTAGATTCCCATTTGTACAGTTTTGGAAGATATATAGGCCGATATATTGTACAATTAGAAACCCATTGCTTTGCGCCGTCTTTCTCTACTGGTCAGTCACCTTTTCACCTTCCACAAATGACGTGGAGTTATTAGTGTGGGAAGATACAGAAAGGGAAGTAATAATGAGAGAAGAGAAAAAATAATTTTTTTAGAAAAATTATGATAAACCAATTAATACATATCATTTTAGTGGTGCATTTATGGAGGTTTATCATGTGCTGTTGCACAGCACAGGTTAGAAAAACTTATTTTAAATTTAAATTAAGAAATAAAGATTAAAATTAGAATAGAAAAAAATAGAATCAATCAGAATTAGAATTTAAATTGTAAAAATAAAGATTAGTGTTAAAAAATTATCATTAAAAAAATCAGAATTCAGTATATCCTCCAAATTTAAAAAATGGTTTGAATTTGAATTAATAATATAGACTTTTCAAAATTACTTTAAAAGTTCACGACTTAAATGATAAGGATAATATTTTAAATTTAAATTAAAAAATAGGGATTAAAATTAGAATAGGAAAAAATATAATCAATCAAGATTTGAATTTGAATTGAAAAATAAGGACTAGTGTTAAAAAAGTTATCATTAAAAAAAATAGAAGTCAGTATATCGGAATAGGGCGTGAAGGGTATTATTGTCTAGAAAAAGTGGAAACCAAAAAAAGGGAATTCCCTTTATATATAGGTATAGATTTAGTATAGTACGCTTAAAGGTTATGAATATCAATATCATGGTGAGGTTAGCTCTCATAACAAGGGTTTTTTCATATACTTTATATATGTTTAAAGGTTGTATTGTGGGATCTCAAATCTCAATATATTTTAAATTTATAATTATATTAATAATATATTAGTTACTATTTTCTATAAACATGATAACATTATGATATTTACATCTATCTATCTATACTATTACATATGGCTAGATTTTTTGTCACTATTCATTGGGGGTTAATTTTTTTATTCCTATAAGTAGTAAAGTTAAGAGGTCTAAATCTAGCCTACCTATAAAATGTATAGATGCGATCTAGCCTATAAGATGCATAGATTATAGGTGGATAAATATGGGAGGTTTAGGGAGGAGAAAGATAGAAAAATAAAAAATAAAGAGAAAGAAGGTGAAAATGTGATAGGAAATGAAGAGAAAAATGAATAGAAAAAATTAAGGTGTTAAGGGAATTAAGGAAATGTAAAGCAAAGAAGTTTGAAACAATTATTATTATTTTTTAAAAGTATTAAAACATTGATAGTTAACTTTTGACTGGGTACCCTCTGGGCAAGGTACCACAGTGCCTGTCCCCGTACCCGCGTTTTCAAAAAATGCCCGTACCCGCGTGGGTAGTAACTTTAGTGCTCGTCCTCATACCCGTTGGGCACCTATATGCCTGTACTCGCGCTCGTTACCCGCATTTTTATTAAGTAAAAATTAACAACTTACTAAAAAAAATATTAATTTAAAAAAATTATATCTCAATTGAAAAAGTTATTCGAAGATCGTCTAAACATAATTTTTAAATTTAAGTGATACAATTAATTACAATTAATGAAACACAATATCTTGATATTCTAAAACACAACAATTGATCTAAAGTTCAAATTTTTTATTAAATTTTACAATATACTTTCACGTCAAACTATTTTATAAACTTGGATATCATGTGTTAGAATTCTTCAAGATCTGTAAAATATGATTGTTAACACTAATTAGTCATATATTATAAAGTAAAAAAAATAATGTATAGATGGTTATAAAAATATATTTTTAATTTTTAATATATATATATATATCAATTTTAAATATGCATAAATATATTAGATATTTTAATAAAATTAATGTATCTCTATATAATTATATATGATATTTTTTATTAAATAAGTATATATATGAGTGCGGGTATGAGGCGGGCTGGGCATCAAAGTGCCTATACCCGCTTTGCAGGTTTTTACCCTGCCCATTGCGAGTAATTTTTGCGGGTACCAATAGGGTTTGGGCTCAATTATCATCCCTACTTTTGGGTGTGGAAAGTGTAAAAAATGGATAGATAAAAAGAAACAAATCAAGAAAGTGAATATGAAATAAATCACAATAATTTGTGAAATTAAAATATAACAACTAAAATTATTTTATTCCTATAAGTAGTAATGTTAAGAAGATCTAGCCTAGCTATAAGATGTATAGAAGACATCTAGCCTATAAGATGCATATATTATATGTAGATAAATATGGGAAGTTTAGGGAAGAAAAGATAGAAAATAAAGAGAAAAACGGTGAAAATGTGATATGAAGTGAAGAGAAAAATGAATAGAAAAAATTAAGGTGTTAAAGGAATTAAGGAAGTGTAGAACAAAGAAGGTTGAAAAATTATTATTCTTTTTTAAAAGTATTAAAACTTTGATAGTTAACTTTTAGGTGTGGAAAGTGTAAAAAATGGAGATCAAAATAAACAAATCAAGAGAGAATCTGAAACAAATTACAATAATTTGTAAAATTAAAATATAAATCTAAAAATATAACAACTAAAATAATTTTAAAATTTATATTTTAAAATATTTAGTAAATTAGTTTAATTAATAAAAAATCATTATAATAATAACTTGAGCCAAAGTTTTTATTTAACATTTATTTCTATTTTTCTCTTTAAATTTTAAAATTAAAAGTATTATTTTAAATATAAATATTCCGTTGAACATATCTTTAAAATTAATTTAATTAAAAATTATTTTAATTTTAAAATAGGATGTATATATGATAAATTTATAGTTGAATATAAAGATGAGGAGTTTAGTGTAGACCCTCTTAAGTTTAGGTGTACCGCTAGACCATTAATTTTATTATTATAAAAGATAAATTTATTTTTATAATATCTTTTATCAATTTATTTAATATTAAATTTATACTATTTATAGTAAATGTCTACCATAGACCATTTCTGTTTATCTATTTCATTAGATAAAAACACACTTTAAGAAATACAATAAGATTGTTGATTTATATTAAATTTAATGTGTTTTTTCAAATATATTATTTATCTCTACTTTATTCATCAATATTTTCACTTATTATCTCTTTTATCTATTATATTTACTCTATATAAAAAATGCTCCCACGGTACACATGTTATGTTTTTTACTTGGTTTTTTTCTAAGTTTTTTTTTTATTTTCACTTCAATAGGGTATTTTCTTTTATGAACCATATTTACCATTCATGGAAGGTAGTCATGCTCTTGCCATTTTATTTTTTATTTTTGTTTCTTATCACAATTTTAATTTTTTTTATTATTATATTAAAATATTTTCTCTCTTCCTATTAATTTGTTTCATTACAAAAGTTATTTTTTAATGAACCATATAGATATCTTCCACAGGAAATAGTTCTGGTTCTACTGTTTTTTATCACACTTTAATTTATTATTATTATTATTGTAATATTAAAATAAATTCTCCCATTATCCATTCTTATTTATTTGTTTCATTATATAAAAACACACATTAAAAAATACAATAAGTGTGTTAATTTACATTAAATTTAATGTGTTTTTTCAATATATTATTTATCTCTCTGTTTTATTCATTAATGATTTTACTTATTATCTCTCTTTATATATTCTACTTATGTATTTACTTTATATTAAAATTTTTCAACCATGTCATGGTCATGTTTTCTTATTTGCATTCCTTTAGTTTTTTAGTCTCACTTCATGATTTTTTTAACATGAGTATCTCTCAATGGAGCAATCCTGCTCTTGCATTTTTTCTTTTTTTTATTACACTTTCATTTTCTTATTTTAATATTATATTAAAATATTTATCTCTCTATTTAATCATCATAGTCATGGCTTAAAAAAATACAGATGTTATTATACTTAAATTTTTTCTATTAACATATGCTAAATTGTTGATTTTCTTAAAAGGAGATAAATATTATAGATTATTGATCTTAGACATTGTATTTTAAGCTTAATACATGTGCATCACACGGGTTAGATATTAGATAATACATGACTGAATTATTGCATTAGGTGATGGTGATTTAGACACTTATGGTGATGATGAGACTAATATTGAAATATCGAAGGATTTACTCATGAATTCTACAGGTAATACAATTGGAGATATAGTTTTGTTTGCATACCCTAGCTAACTTGCTTTCAAATTTTGGAAACATTGTCTTTGTTCAGGATAAAGCAACTCTTACTCCTACGTTATATGTTATCCATTCAATTAATGAATATGTCATGACATTATTTTCTAGAGAAGAGAGAGTGTATTTGAGTCTTGACACTATATGGAAGGCAGATGAGGAGATTGATATTGAAGTTGAAGTGTTTTGCACTTCCTTATCATAAGTTAGTGTTAAAAATAGGAGTATCTAATGAGTAATCTCGATTTATATGCTCGACTTTGCAATGGAACCAGATTAATAAAAGTGAGGTTAAGACATTACCACATATTAGTGTGTATTTACCAAAACCAGTTTTCTTGCATGGTCAATTACATATTGTTGTATCTAGAGTTTAGTCTCAACAAGGACTTATGATCCTTATATGTGATGACAATTTTAAGTGTTGTAATGTGACAAAAAAATATAGTGTACAAGGAGACATTTCAAAAAATATAAATAAAACAAAATTTATAATAGCTTCCATTTTTAATTATTAATATTTTCTATTTGATTTTCCAAATCCATTTTTTCTTTCTAAATTTGTTAATATTCTTTATATTCTAATAAGTATAGAATTAAATATTAAAAAGGAATAAACCATTATTATTTTTTAATTACACATATTTAATAAATTGTGTATATTATATCATTCAATTTTAATAATCAATTAGAATTATAATATCCGTGACGGGTAGGACGACACTAGTTATATTATATACTAACACCCCGGCCCTTGCTTAAATATTATACACGTAGAAGAAAGTTAGTTTGAAATTAACATTAGTGTAATTAATATAAAAATTATAATGCTAAGTTTTGACAAATCTTATAGTTACTGTCACCGATGTGCAATTGTGCACCTTTCAGTATAAAAAGACGAAAAAAAAAGACTATATTCTGTACATACTGTATGATATACTCCCTCCGGTCCTATTTATAAGAACTTTTTCTAGGTGGGTCTTGGTCCTTTTCATAAGAACCTTTTCAGATTGTCTCATGCATTAATTATTTTTTGACAAAAATACCCCATTAGTGGAGGTGAGTGCGTAATTAATTAGTAGAGAGAGCATGACACAATTGAGTAGTTAAGTGGAAAGAGAAAGATAATGGGTATCAATAAATTCAAGGGTAGTTTAGGAAATATCATACACATTCTTGACAAATTTATTGCAATCAACTAAATTAACCAACTTCCTTAATCCGTGTGATATAGTTAAAAGGTTCTTATAAATAGGACGGGAGGGAGTATAATTAAAGACATACTTGTTATGCATACACAAATTAAATACTAAATATATGGACCAAGGTGTGGAAAAGAATGAATTACGATTCTAAAATATGATATATATTAATTATCTCTGGCACCTTTGACACACAAATAGAGGGGGCCAAGGTCGGCTATCATTTTCTTCTAAACGGTACATTGTCCAACATTAAAAATTGTCTGCAGTCATTCTGAAGCAATATAATAAATTCAATTAACCAATAAAACATATTCCTCCGGGACTAAAGTTTGACAAGTTTTCATGTTAGTGAGTGTCATTATCATTACATAAACAAATTAAAGAAGGCTATTCCGAATTCCAATTAATTATATATATGATACGGATTTAAATTTGTTTATGATCAGAATCCAGGTAGAAGGGGACTTGTTATTATAAAAAGAAATAAAGATGAATAATGTGATTAAGAGAGGTCGTCGTTTGGCTGTTGTCAGGGTTAGGGCATGCCCCCTGCAGATAGGGCTTCAATCACGGATCGGTGTTAATTTGTTTTGTTGTTCAATTTTTAATTATTATATTTCTGTAAAGTATGAACTAACTACAAGTCAAGTTTTTGAAATCCTTGTTTTATGTTGTAGGATCGTTCTCTCATGTTTTTTCTGGCTTCGGGATATTCCTTTCACTTTACAGGGCGAAATTATTCATATTATAAACTTTATTGTTTAAATAACTTAATTGCTTATAATTTATATTAAGCATGCGTTTTTTTAGATTTAATTTTATTAATTTTTAGCTCTATATATATATATGGCGTGCTTCAATTTGTGTAACTATAACGTGTTCGCTAATTAATAGTTCAGTTACTGATGGCTATGGTGTTTGCGTGTCAATTAATTAGAAGAAAGTTCTTTTGTCGTTTTGTAATATTAGAGCTTTTCTTATGAAGTATGCTCAAGTTGAAGACAATTAAATGCTACCTTTTCTTTAGAATCACTGCAAATGGTTTTCATCCTAAGTACACATACATTTTCTTTGGACCTAGGTTGCCTTTATATATTTTTGCCAAGTCTAGCTAACATCGTTAATTGAGCGGTTGCTGAATTATGCTATAGACCACAAAATGGTGAGGACAAAAAAAGGAAGGTGGGAGAATATTCTTAATTTGCAACTATGCGATTATTTAGAGAGTATTGGTTAATGGGGTCGAAGTTTGAAACTACTGATGGCAAAATCAATAACTACCCAGTTTCACATTATGTCAACCAATTTTAACAAATCATGACCATTGCTTACCGGACAATATCCTTAGTCAACAAAAATTCATCTAAAAACATTACAACTGTAATCAACTATATTATATATATATATATATATATATATATATATATATATATATTTTGTTCTTACAAAGACAAAAAACCTAACTCTATGTAAAAGAGCTACAATATTAATTGAACAGAGTCGTAATCTAATCTCTGGGGTTGGGGAAGTTAAGAACGTGTCTAGTCTGTCCGACGTAGCTCCTCTTTATAGGCTTGGTTGTTGATTTGTCAGGTGGGTAATTCCCTCCATTAGGCGTGATCTCATCTTCAGTTTTAAAGGTCTTTCCTTTTTCGTACCTGTCTGTCCCTTGTAATTGATCTGATTGGCCTTCATAGTCCTTAATTGTGGTGTCTGCTTTAAATGCATGTCTGTTCAACGAATGTGGATCCTGTAGACAAGTGTTGCTAAGCGATATCCTCAACTCTAAATAGCTTATCTTAAGGTAGACCTCACGCAGGATATAGTTCGGCCTAAAGAGATCGGCTGGGTACGGTACACAGTCCCACAAACTACGAGCTTTATGAAGCAAAGTAGGTTTCGAGAATCAGAGACGACCTTGAGGTTGGATTGAAGAGGTCGACTATGTACAGTACACAGTCCCACAAGCTACGAGCTTTATAAAGCGAAGTATAGGTTTCGAGAATCAGAGGCAACCTTGAGGTTGGATTGAAGAGGTCGGCTATGTACGGTACACAGTCCCACAAGCTACGAGCTTTATGAAGCGAAGTAGGTTTCAAGAATCAGAGGCGACCTTGAGGTTGGATTGAAGAGGTCGGCTATGTACAGTATATATGTGTGTGTGTGTGTGCGTGTGTGTGTGTGTGTCAATTTGGTTTACAGAAAAATAGAATATTTTGATTTTAGAATTTATGATTGTAAATGAATGATGTATGCTTTACAAAATACGTTAAATGATAATGATTTTAAATCAATTTTGTGAAATTAATTTTTCAATGTATCTAACCGGAAAACAAACATCATGTCAGCTCAGACATATCATATATGTGAGTTTTCTCTATGATGATGACTTTTTTGACCTTTTAAGCAAACTTAGTGAAAATTGGTAGCGGTAGGTCTATGTATAGACTAAATATTGTTGTGTTGGACGTGATGACCGATGACGATGTTAAGGTAAATCTTCCAATTCTTTTCTTTGTTTTTCACACTAGCTGGAAGCTGATATATATATATATATAGCTTAGCCAGAATAAATGAAAGTCATAAGTGTAAAGTCTTCATTCCTCGTTATGTTGTGAGGAATATTGTGAAATCTAAACAAACCTTTTTATTTCATCCTTTGTTTTAATTGAATATACATAAGCTGAGATTTAAATTAAACACAAGGACAAAGAGAAACTGATTACAATATATATATGGTTATTCTCATAGACTCACGACAAAAATAATATCATCAAATAAACGATCAAGATCTGTATAACAAATTTGAATATATGCCTATTTGAAAAGGAGAGATAATTTTTCTTTTGTTGTATAATAGAATAGCACTGAGATTTGAGCATATACAAGTTATTAGCTACGAAATATGTTATGGTGCCTTTTATATACACACACTTTTTTTTTACTTACTAACATGTCTTTTCCTGAATATATCTTTCAATATTTTCATGTCAATTTAAATTAATATTTTTACAATTGAAGGCCATAAGAGGACCTTGGAGGAGTCTTGAAGGCCATAAGAGGACCTTGGAAGAGTCTCGACTCCGACTCTCGATC
Organism: Sesbania bispinosa; assembly: GCA_026901365.1. Taxonomy (NCBI): domain Eukaryota; kingdom Viridiplantae; phylum Streptophyta; class Magnoliopsida; order Fabales; family Fabaceae; genus Sesbania; species Sesbania bispinosa. Next base: position 1,559,104 of record QLOH01000095.1, on the reverse strand, counting down.
GATGCTGTCCATTAAATTCTAAAACGAAAAAGAAAAATTAAACAGATAAATAGGTTGAAATATATTCAATTTTTCCATAGATTTAAATCAATTTTGTCGTTAAGACTTAAGAGGCATGACTATGTATTTGAGTTTTGAACCATGACTGTTGACTGACAGCCATGTCAATTAGAAATTCAAAAGTGGAATATCTAGTCTATAGATATTAATTGTTCATTGTTCAAAGATATATCACAATAGATGTTAGTGAATATATAGAGTGTACATAAGGTAAATAAAGGTCAAAGCTGTGGTATATTAAACAACTTAAGTAATGGACAAATTTGACTTTCCTTAGTAATAATGGAAACCAACTGTTAGGAGTTCTATGCATCATAGTCACATATAAATAATACTAATTCTTTCACATTTTACTTGTCAATTTAAAATTTTTACAAATGAATTAAAAAATACAATTAATTATCTAAATTTCATAAAAAATAAGTAACTTCCTATTATACTTTGGATTTTAAAAAATTGATAGGAATTCAAAATTTACAAAACACCTAAAACTATAAATAACTAAAAATATGTTTTTATCCACAAAACTAAAATTGAATTTATGTAAAAATATATAAATATGTCATTTTTTATATTATTAGATTTTGAATCAAGCTTAACTCAATCCCAAAAGTTAGCTTATAAAGTAAGTATTTCCAAAGCTTATATATTATTAAATGGTCTTATCTCTAGTCAATGTCTGAGGCATGACAATCAAACACAAACCCACGGGTACCGCCCCACCCTGGCTTTGATGGAGAAAACCCACTTTGATCAGGTTCAAGCAAAACCCAACCCGAACCCGCCCCGCCTTTAACGGGAACAAGGCGGGTTTGGGGTGACAAAACTCGTCCCGAACCCACCCCGATAGACGAATAATTAAATAATTTTAATATACTAATAGTTAAAAATAAAAGTAAACTTAAATATCTTCCTTAAAATATAATATAGTTCTTAAGTTTTTTATTTTTTTAGGATTATCAGTGTCTATATTTACGTATTGTTTTAATTAGAATGTTTTAGATATATATATCTTATTTAAAATCATATATTTAAGTTATAAAAAAATAAAGAAAAAATGAAATATAGAAGGTGAAATCCCCGCGGGTTCTCCCGAACCCGACGGGGACGAGGTTGAGTTTCATAATTTCATACTCGCCCTCTTTAAACCCGAACTCGTCTCGACTTTTCCAGGGGTGGGGACGGGGAGAGCAAAACTCACCCCCGCCCCGCCCCGTTCGTTGCCATGCATATGTGGGACTTTATTACAACCCCCGCCTCAAGGCCATAGTTGAACATCTGGAGTGTGGAGTTTTGCAAGAGAGGACATCTGTGAGTGGCGACCCAATAATAACGGATCTAGGATAGACTCTGATATTATTATAGATTTTGGATCTGAACCTAATTCAACCCAAAAACTAGTCAGTAAGGTTAGCTGGAAATCATTAGAGAATGCTTACTATGCTTTCTCAAACGTTTCACTTATTCTTAACTATAAGATAGTTAAATTTTAAATACCCTTACGCTATGGATAATGTCCCCTACCATAACTTTTTTTATTCATGACAAAGTTGTGATAATGCTATATATTATTGATAATTACATAAGAAAAGTTTATCAAATTGTCTAAGGTGATTTTTGAATCATGAATAGGGAGTAAATATGTTTTTCATTCCTATAAAATTAATAAATTTTGATTTTAGTTCTTATTAGAAAGTAAAAAGACAATAGTCGTCCTATGACTCAAAAAGTTGTAGTTTAATGGTCAAAAACATTCTCCAAAGCTACTGCATCTTATTTAATTTAAAGCCAAAGGAAACCAAATTTATATAAAGAGACAGATATCAACTGATCATTAATATTTTTTTGATGTTTCTAATCTTCTCTTCTACTCCTAGAACTTTTTTTTCTTCATTGTAAATATTGTATAGAAGTAGTTTAACCTCTGTTTTGTAAAGGCTATATTGCTTTTTATTTTTTTAATTTGTTTTATAGTGATTTAATTTGGTACACATTTGCGGTACCTAATCAGAGCCCTTAAGTTAACTAGTTGAGATAGTGTCGTTTAGGGGCAAAAAAAAGCATGCAGTGACTTGGTGCCAAAAAACACCGAAGTATAAGTCTAAAGAGATTAAGGTAAAAGAATATTTGTTCTTAACGCTTCAATAATAGGAAAAAAAAAAACTAATGTGTGTGAGGACTAGATATAATGTGTGTAAGGAAATATTATATGCAAAACCCCTGTCCCTTCTCTAGATCTCTTAAATTTTTGCATTCGTATTTTGCATATTTTTTAAGGTAAAAAATCATTCTAATTAAAGAAACTAGTTTCTACATATAAGTAAAAAAAAAATAAAACATAAAAATTTACTAATCTGTTCACATTTTTCTGCGACATACAAAATTGAAAATTGATTTCTATACTAAGTTTAGATAATTAATTGTATTGACTTGTTTCTTAAGTAACATATTTCTAATCTAATTAAACCAATATATTTCTATACATAGTGCAAAAAATTAAATTTGTTCATATATATATATATACTTTATAATTCTGAATGAACTTGAAAAATATAGTTTTTAAACTGTGGATTGAAAAAAATTTAAAAGGTGACGATTCAATCTCTTTTTGTGAAATTGCAAATCACTTCACATATATATAACATAACTAAGTGAACTCATGAGTCATATATATGCACTACCCTACATTGTATATGGCAGACGATAATTATATTTGATGTATAATCTATTATCAAGAATTATAATGCTCTTTAGGTAGCTTTCTCTTTAATTCCCCCGTGTTTAATTTGCCTTCCTTAGGAGGCACATAAAGTGGCTGTAACAAAACAAAATAAAATCAGGTACTACTACTATAATGTTGTTAAAGTACTTGCTACTATAATGTTGCGAAATCACTCGATTCATGTATGTATCACATGTTTTAAAATCATTTAATTTGCAATTCATATCATGATACAAATTTCATGGGACTCAAAATGTGAATTGTTCATTTAATTTATAACAACTTGACACATATCCATCTATTAAAGTAATATATATATAGTGATTACTGACTAATGATGATAGGTTGGTTTACTTCTACGCTTTGTATACACAAAAACCCATCAATTAATCTTGAATAATAATGGTCTACCAACAAAAAAACAAAAAATTTGGACAATGAGACTGAGCTTTAAGTTACAACAACAAGAGAAGATAGAACTCCTATATATATCGTAATAATCGTAAAATTGCTTTTATATATATATGTGTGTGTGTTATATATGCTATAATTAACTCACTAAGGTCGGTGAGAGATTTGGGTAATTTAGGGTCTATTTAGTTTACGTTTTTATTTTCTGTTTTCATTTTGTTTCATTTTTTGTGAAATTTTACCAAGGAAAAACTGGAAATGCTGAAAACAACAAATTTTTGTTTCCAGCATTTCCAATTTTTCCTTTATAAAATTCCAGAAAACAGGAAACATAAAATAGAAACAGAAATGAAAATACAAACCAAACAGACTCTTAGTCCTCACAAATTGCAGCATGTAAATAAAAAATGTTATATGCTATAATTACTTGATGGTCAAATAATTCATGCTAAACAGAAATGAAGTTCACCCAAAAACCACGTGCTTGGCAAGCAATATATCTTGCATTTAAGAGACGCATATAGTAAGTAGATAGAGATATTCAAACCAACCATATATTACCTAGTGCTGACTGCTAAGCCTATGGCACCGTACTCCCTAGCTAGTTCCCCCTTTTCTTACAATTACCTAGAATTTTGTCTTCTATATATATTCATAAATAATATGTTAAAATAATTAACAGTACATACCAGTTATAGAATTTTCTGACAAATGCTCATCTCCAGCGACCCTATGCAGGAACAGAATACATGAAATTAAATTCAGGTCCCTTGCTGCAAAATATCTAGTCAGAACATGAATATATTTTTAAAGCCAGATAATTAATAATACACAAACAAGTCAGTAGTAATTAAATCATGCCACTAGCGGATCAGATGAGCACATGAGAATGTCTAAGAGAGGAATTTATTCTCTATAATTAAGGGGAATCAAATACAAAGCTAGTTCCCTTTAATAATCCCAACTTCAAGCAGTAATAATAATAATTAATAATATACATTGATGATGCTATTGACTACCCCCAGGGTAGCTTAACTCTTGAAATACACATTCTTGTTGTGGCATCTCTTGCTTCACACTGATCTGCTGGTAATTAATATTCGAAGCAACAATTGGAGGAGGATATATCAGAGCACTGCTCTCACCCCAGTTAGCACCACTTTGGCCACAAATAGGACTAGTGCTTGTAACTGTAATCTTATTATCACTAATCATGTCCTCTCCATACAAAAACTCCAACCCACTTAATCTCTGTGAATAATCACTTGAAGTAGCCATCTCCCCTATTAATGCTGCTGTGAAACTACCTTCAGTTTCTCTTGCCCCTTCAACAGGACAACAATACTGATCATGAGTCTGAGAGAATTGTACTTGGTTGTTGTTGCCAGAAGATCCAATATCATAATGATGATGATCAATTTGTTGTGTTGAGGGAAGAAGATCATGACCATCATCATGGAATTGAAGATGATTATTGTTCAAACCATCAAGGATGGGCTGATAATAATTATCATCACAGAATCTTCCTCCAAGCTTGATTAACAATTTCCTAATAGAATCTTGATCGTTGAAACTCGGAGGAGGAAGTGCTAATTGGTTTGTTGTATAAGCCAAAGGTGGCACCACTACAGGCATCTGAGGCCAATATTCCTGTTGTTGGTGACTATTACCGTTAGTACTATTCTCTGCAGTACTAACCAAAGATGAAGAATCCCCATTCCCTCCTCTATTGCTTTTATTACGTGCTTGTTGTTCCTTACGGTGCTTCCCTAAAAGCTTCTTCTTCAGCCTCGTGTTCCAGTAATTCTTTATATCATTATCAGTTCTTCCTGGCAATTGCGCTGCAATAACCGACCATCTGCGTTCAAAAGAGCGAATAGCGTTAGTCTGAATCCACGTTTTTATAATCCAAGTAAATAAACACTATCATATAATAGTACCTGCTTCCAATACTAATGTAAAGGCTGCAAATAATGTTGTCTTCTTCTTCTGAGAAACCTCCATGCTTGATATTAGGGCGAAGGTAGTTTAGCCACCGAAGGCGGCAACTCTTGCCACATCGCTTAAGACCTGAGACCGATGATTATGAAATGAAATTAAAGGGAGAAAAATAATTAATTAAGTAGGGTTAATTAAGAGTTAATTAATTAATACCGATTTTTTGGGGCAAAGCGATCCAGTTACCACCGGTTCCGTGCTGTTCGATGTAGGATTTGAGTTTGGAATCTTCTTCTGGTGACCAAGGACCTTTCTTCACGTTTGCTTTGTCACAGCAAGGTGCTCTTCCCATCTTCTTCTTCTGACCTTGATTGGGGATATCCCTATTCTCTGCCTATTAATTCACGGTCAGAATAAGAAAGAGAGAAGGAGAAAGAGAAAGAGTTAATATAAAATTATAAAAGTTGGAGAAGATAAACATGATTCCAAGAACATCCCATGGGAGTATTTTTATATAAGGGAGTGGCAGAAAAAGAAAGGGATTTGTATAGAAAATTCCTGAAATTTAGTATTGCCAGGATAGGAGAATAAGGTTTGTTCTTCTTGTCTTTCTTATACAGGAATCAATTTATCTCACAACTTTTTTCAAGTCCACTCCACTCTGACCCTCGCTGTCCAACCATACAACATGCTCAAAACACTCTATTTCATTTCGTCAGTATTTCCTGTACAGTTAGACCGTTGCTTTATGTATTTTATTTATCTATGAAATTGATATATTTATACGTATACTGTACACATCACATTATTCGGGAGAGATACTAAGTCCCGAATAGGATTGCCCCTGATAATAGGGGATAACCATGGTTTATAACAAAAAAAACACTGTACACATTGTTTTTTTGTGTGAACCAAAGCTATCACTACAACAATTTTGGGATATTAGAGCACTCTCTTTAGGGCGCTCCCGTGTTAGGTTATGTTAACCATGATCGTTTTAAATTGAGGGCGCTCCAAATTTTGGACGGGAGCGCCCTGTAAAGCTGAAATAGAGGGCGCTCACAAGGAGCGCCCTCGTATAGCAGGAATTTTTTATTTCCCTGAAATAGAGGGCGCTCCCAGGAGCGCCCTCCATTCATTTTTCTTTTTAATATTTTTTTTATATCCCTAAAATAGAGGGCGCTCATAGGAGCTTCCTCGTTATGTTTCTTCAAAATTTTTTATTTCTGTGAAATAGAGGGCGCTCTTTATGAGCGCCCTCTTTTCTTTTTTCTTTTATTTAATTGATTTTTTTTGTCTAGATTAGAGGGCTCGTATAGCAGGAATTTTTTATTTCCCTGAAATAGAAGGCGCTCCCAGGAGCGCCCTCCGTTCATTTTTCTTTTTTAATATTTTTTTTATATCCTAAAATAGAGGGCGCTCATAGGAGCTTCCTCGTTATGTTTCTTCAAAATTTTTTATTTCTGTGAAATAGAGGGCGCTCTTTATGAGCACCCTCTTTTCTTTTTTCTTTTATTTAATTAATTTTTTTTGTCTAGATTAGAGGGCGCTCCAAGGAGCGCCCTATTTGCCTGTTTTGCAGGGCGCTCTATAGAGCGCCCTTGTTACATCCCTGAATTTTTTTAAATATGAGGAAAGGAAAGCGCTCCTGAGCGCCCTCGTAGGTGGCTTTCCAGGACGCTCCAACGGAGCGCCCTCTTTTCCTGCATGAGTGAAATTTTTTAATTATTAGGAAAAGAAGGCGCTCCTGAGCGCCCTCGTAGGTGGCATTCCAGGGCGCTCCCAGGAGCGCCCTCTTTGCCTGGACATGTTATTAATCCAGTATTGTTTTCTCAGTTCGCCGCACGCGTCTCTCTCTCAAAGCTCTTCCCTCTCTCTCTCTAACTCCCCCGTCCGTCTCCCTCTCGCTCCTCCGTCTCCCTCCGTCGCGGCTTGAAGCTTCGAACGAGGAGCAACCTTCTTCTTCTCCGGCGCGGCGCGGCTTCCGTTCGGTGCGGCAGCTGTCTTCTTCTTCTCCGGCGCAGTCCTTCCCCCATTTGTAGTTCGGCCGCCGCCATCAATAGGGTAAGGGAAACCCTAAACCTCCATTTTTGTCCAACTTTTGCACCTTTTTTTGCTTATCATGTAATTTTTTTGCTATCTGCACCTACTATTTTGCTATCTGAACTAAGAACATATTATTATTATTGAACACTATTGGTTTTATTGAACCATTTTGGTGGTATTGTTGTTGGTTTGAGTTAAAATATTGTTTTATAAATTTGTTGGTGGTGGTTTATTATGCATTTAGTAATGTTTTATAAATATATATTACTTATATTGATCTCTTTTGGACTGGTAACTGATGGTTTGGACTTAAAATTGTGTTTAATTATAATTATTAGGTTATTTGTATGTACATGCATTAACCTTAGTTTCATGTTTAAGAATAAATTGTACTATGTTTGGCCACGGAGGCCTATTGTTATTGAATTGTATTATTGCTTTGGACATTATAAACTGCACTGGTATTTTCTGGGTTTCAGGTGAAGTTCTAAAAATTGGAAATGTCTAATTTACAGGGGAAACTCTGCCGGATTTTCGGTAAAAGTTTCTGAAGTTATATAAATATATATTACTCATATTGATCTCTTTTGGACTGGTATAGCTGGTGGTCTAGACTTAAAATTATTTTTCTTTAATTTGGGAATGTTAAAGAAATAGATGAAATGCTGCTCAAATTTTTAGGACTAATAATTTTTATTACGAGCGAGTATATTTTTTTACTTGTCCTTTTTTCTTAAAGGTATTTTTTCCTGGGGCTAGTTATAATTCAACACTGCTGATTGGTGATTGACTTGAATCAGGTATATCCTTTATAAAATGGATCGTTCTTGGATGTTTGCGAACCGTCTGACACATGAGTATGAGGAAGGAGTGGAAATGTTTATAAAATTTGCCACTGACCATGCAACAAACCCTAGTAGAATTCTCTGCCCTTGTACGAAGTGTTTTTGTTCTAAGCCAGTTAGTGTAACCGACTTGAGGGACCATCTTTTCTGTTTTGGAATTGATAAGAGTTACACATGTTGGACATTTCATGGTGAGATTAGGAGTGAACAAAGTGGTATGGGAGAGAATAATGTCAATGTAGAACCAAGTGATGATGACTTTGGGACCAGGTGGGAGGATTGCGACCGAATTGATGAGATTCGAAAGGTGGTTGAAGATGACCTCATAGATTGTCCCCAAATGTTTGATACCCTAGCTAGTGATGCTGAAACGGCATTGTACAACGGGTGCACCAAGTACACAAGGTTGTCAGCTGTGTTGAAGTTGTATAACTTAAAAGCAACAAATGGTTGGTCTGACAAGAGTTTCACAGAGTTACTCACCCTGTTGAAGGAGATGTTACCGGAGGACAACGTGCTACCTAAAAGAACATATGAGGCAAAGAAGATGTTAAGTTCTATTGGGATGAGCTATGAGAAGATACATGCTTGTCCCAATGATTGTATTTTGTTCAGAAATGAGCATGCGTCATTAAGTGCGTGTCCTAAATGCAATTTGCCTCGTTATAAGAAAGAGACTACACCAGCAAAGTTGGTTTGGTATTTTCCCATCATACCAAGGTTTCGAAGGATGTATCGTAGTGTCATTGATGCAAGGAACTTAACTTGGCATGCAAATGATCGAATCAAGGATGGCATGTTGAGACATCCCGCTGATTCTCCGCAGTGGAGTAGGATTGATGATGAGTACCCATCTTTTGGCGAGGAACCAAGAAATCTCCGCCTTGCTTTATCAACAGATGGAATGAATCCGCATGGTATCCAATCTAGTAGTCATAGCACATGGCCGGTGGTATTGATCATTTACAATCTCCCGCCATGGCTGTGTATGAAGAGGAAATACATGATGTTGTCTATGTTGATATCGGGACCCAGACAACCGGGATAATGACATAGATGTGTACTTGGCACCATTGATTGAAGACTTGAGGCAATTGTGGGATACTGGAGTAGAGGTCTATGATGGCTACAAAGAAGAATCTTTTCAGTTGAGGGCAATGTTGTTTGGAACGATAAATGATTTCCCTGCATATGGTAATTTGTCTGGCTATAGTGTAAAGGGTCAGTGTGCCTGTCCTGTTTGTGAACAAAATACTACTTGGATGCGTTTGACTCATTGTAAGAAGAATGTATTCATGGGTCATCGTAAGTTTTTGCCTTTAACCCATCGTTATAGGGGATTGAAGAAATCATTCAATGGCAACACCGAAGAGGGCATGGCTCCTTCTCCACTGACTGGTGAGCAGGTGTGGGAAAAGGTGGGTAACTTGACCAACAACTTCGGCAAACCTTTTGCCTCACAACTCGTTACCGGAGGTTGGAAAAAGAAATCCATTTTTTTTTACTTGCCATATTGGAAGACATTGTTTGTTAGGCATTTCCTTGATGTCATGCATATAGAAAAAAATGTGTGTGAGAGTGTTATTGGCACGTTACTGAATGTCAAAGGCAAAACCAAGGATGGGGTAAATGCGAGATGGGACTTGTTGGCAATGGGTATAAGGAAAGAATTGGTACCAGACAAAAGGGGATCACGTACATTTTTACCACCGGCGGCTTATACTCTTAGCAAGAAAGAAAAAGTAACTTTTTGCAAGTTTCTGCAGGATGTCAAAGTTCCAGAGGGTTTTTCTTCTAACATTAGAAATCTAATATCACCAAAAGAGCAAAGATTGGTAGGTGTAAAGTCTCATGATGATCATGTCCTGATGGGTCATTTGCTTCCGGTTGCAATACGCTCCATTCTGCCAAGTAAAGTGCGTATTACAATTACTAAACTGTGTCATTTCTTCAGAGCTATTTGTAGTAAGGTAATTGACCCTAGTAAGCTGCCCATTTTGCAAAGACAAATAGTTGTGACACTGTGTGAGCTTGAAATGTATTTTCCTCCATCTTTTTTTGACATAATGATTCATCTCACAATTCACCTAGTTCGGGAGACTGAGTTGTGTGGACCAGCTTATATGAGATGGATGTACCCAGTTGAGCGATACATGAAGATACTAAAAGGGTATGTTAAGAATCGCAGTCGTCCTGAGGGTTGTATGGTCGAAAGGTATATAGTTGAAGAAGCTGTTGAGTTTTGTACAGAATACCTTAGTGGTGTCAGCTCCATAGGGCTTATGGTCTCTGGACACAACAAAATCCTACAATTAGGAGGGATTGGGGCAAGCGAAGTCATCAGCATTAAAAGAGAGGAATGGGTTCAAGCACACCTTTATGTCTTGCATAATGATGATGAGGTAGAGCCTTATGTAGAAATTCACAAGGAAATACTTCGGCAGTCTAATCCTAATAAAGGAGACAATTGGATCACAAGAGAACACAATCGAAGCTTCATCACATGGTTTAAGTCTAGGATTTTTCAGGACATGAACTTAAATAATTCTTTAGTCTCTACAAGGCTTAAATTTTTGGCGTATGGTCCGAGTTATAACGTTATATCTTACAAGGCTTACAAGATTAATGGCTACACTTTCTACACAAAGGACCATGATGATAGAACGACGGTACAAAATAGTGGAGTAACTTTAATTGCCCAAGCATTGCATATGTCAAGTGCGAAAGATAGAAATCCAGTTTATGCCAATATGTCCTATTTTGGGGTCATTGATCGCATATGGGAATTGGATTACACAAACTTTCGGTTGCCTGTCTTCGGTTGTAACTGGGTCGACAATAATAGTGGTGTTCAGGTTGACAATCTTGGCTTCATCAAAGTTAATTTTAGCAAGGTGGGATTACAAAGATGAACAATTTATCCTAGCTTCCCAGGCTGAGCAAATTTTTTATGTTAGTGATCCCGCAGACAAAAATTGCTTCCATAGTGATGTTGAGTAACAAATTCAAAGACTCCCCCAATGTGGATGATGATGACCAGTGGGAGGATGTTGAAGATGATCCTTTTGTTACGACACCACACATATTACAAGTTGACTCCACAACAGATGTTGCTTGTTACACTAGACCGGACCACGATGAGGGTATTTGGATCAACCCATCAATTCGTATTACAAATCGACCCTCTACTTATAGAAAAAGAAAGAGAATGAGTTAGTTAATGTATGCCTAAACCCTATACTTATACAAATTGCATTTTTGTTTATACATTTAAAATATTTTACTAAGTAATTCGTTATGTTTTTTTCATGCAGCTATAATGTCAGGCGGGGATCATGACGACACAGAAAAGATGGATAACGAACACCGACGTGGGATTACAACAATGGCTCATGTTAGGAAACAAAGAAACAAAGGAAATATAATCAAGGATAAGCATTTAATTTCCTCCATTGCTATAATTTATGCTTAATTAGATGGATTATGTAATTATAAACTAAGTACCTTGACTCAGGTGTCGTGGAACGAAAAGGACCAACCTATTGGATCCGGTGGCACAACACTATCTAGTTACATTGGTGCCATTGTTCGTGAAAGGGTACCAATCACAATAATTACATGGAGGGATGAAGTTTGTAAAGAATACAAGCAAATGATCTGGGAGGACGTTAAGGTATGTAATATTTCCCCTTACTTTGTTAATAAGAATTGGAGGAGATAAAGGCACGTGACTAACTAATTATCTTATTATGTTTTGTTTTATATGTAGTCCGCATTTGACGTTGAAGAACGTCATAAAAGATACATTCTTATGTTGGCTGGAAAAAGGCATAGAGCGTTTAGGTCAACATTGTCTACCCACTTCATGCATGATGAAGATGGAAATGTCATCCCACATCCTCCTAAGAGGTATGGGGACCTCATATCACAGGAGCAGTGGGATTATTTTGTAGCCCTACGGGGCCAAGAACATTTTAAGGTAATATAATCATTCATACTTTGTTTTATTAAACATTGTCAACTTAAGTAACAATTTGTCACGTTATATTTACCATGTCTTATTCCAGGAAATTAGTGAAAAAAACAAGGCAAGGGCTTCGAATCCTCAATACCCGTACAGAGGTTCAAGAAAGGGTTATGCCAAGCTAGAGCAAGAATTGGTAATTAAGGTCGTTAACATTTTCTCCCAATGTAGTAGTTTTTAGTATTGATTGTGTCTCAATAATTCTTTGCAGTTACAACAAGCGGGGGAAGGAACCTCCGAAGTTTCCAGACATATGTTGTGGAGAACCGCCCGGATTAACAAAAAAAAAGATGCAGACAATGAAGGAGTGGAAGAGGTCTTCACACAATGTGTAAGTATATAGTTCCTACCATTGTGTGTTACATCTCATGTATTTCTTTATCGTGGACTATATATATTTGCCCTCATGTTATTAGGAAGAATTATTGTCTCAAACTGGCGAGAGTGGTACCTCCGATGATAGACAGGTCCTTGACCAAGTTTTGAAGAAGGATGTCTATCGGGGACGTGTTCGGGGTGTGGGATTTGGTGTTTATCCCGGTCAATATTATAATGCTCCAAAACCCCAACCAAATGTCGTCCCAGAAAATTTTCAAGAAATCCTTGCGGAAATGAGAGAAGTGAAAGCGGGATACTTTGACATGAAACAAGAACTGGCTGAAACAAAAAGAGAGTTGAATGACTTAAGAGCACAACGAAGCTGCAGAGATTCTACCTCTTTTAGTAGACCTGCCTTGCCTGAGGTATGTTTTTTTCCCTAATTATCCCTAAAGTTGAATATCAATGACTTAAGAATACTGGCTGCTGGTATGGTTGGTTTTGCAAAGGAAACTATTTATATTATGACAATTGTTATTGTAGTATGTTTGGCCACGGAGGCCTATTGTTATTGAATTGTATTAGTGCTTTAGACATTATAAACTGCACTGGTATTTTCTGGGTTTCAGGTGAAGTTCTAAAAATTGGAAATGTCCAATTTACAGGGGAAACTCTGCCGGATTTTCGGTAGAAGTTTCTGAAGTTATGTTTTTTTTCCCTACTTATCCCTAAAGTTGAATACTTGTGTTAATTACATAGGGTGTCTTTCAATGTATATTGTACTTGGGAGACTCGGTGTTACGAGTTGTGGGTAAAGGACAAGCATGGAACCTCCAGGGCAGGAGCTACACAATTCCCCACTTCCCTCCAACTTAATTAAGGTCAATGTTCAAATTGCTATTGAACCCCATGCGACGACTCCGTGCCCTGACGCTTACGGGGAAACGACCATTCTTGCTGATGCTGTAGGATGTTTCATTGCATGGCCTTCTTCACATGTTGGATTGGATGCATTGGTATGTGTTTTTTATTTGTATCAAAAGTGCATTTTAATTTTTTAGAGAACAAATATTAATATGTACAAATTGTGGAATTGTAGACTCCACAATGTTCTGGTGCTGGGCCACATGTGGAGACTCGTTCTTCACCACACTCAACTTTGCGGAAGTCTCCCATTCGTGAATGCCCGGCACAGGTGGTGACTTCAGCGCCTGTTGCATCTACCAGCACATACCTGGCAAGATTGGAAACTTACTATTCTGAAAAGATGCAAGAGGAAGCTGACGTGATTAATTGTACGATAGCTCCAGGCATTGTAGATATGGCTGAAATGGTGGAATGGCTTGATCGAAATTCTCTGCGTTCGCTCTTATTTGGGTTGTGGTTGGATGGCACCGTTATGAACGTGTATTGCAGGTAATTTCAATCAAAAACATCTAATAAGTTGTTTTTTCTCGTTTTATTTGCTTGGATTGACATTATGTATTTTTTTCGTTTAGTTATCTATATCATTCGGTCTTAGCCCCGTCTTCTCGCACGGATCGATATGTTTTTATATCTCCGCAAACCACCACTTTATTCAACGCGAACACCATGCAACATGTGTTGGTGGGAAATTTGTTGTATAATAGACGCGGGCAAGACAAATTGTTTCTGCTTCCATTCAATCATGAAGGGTATGTATAGTATTTGTTTATGTCTCAATATTCTTGTCTTTTAAAAACCATTTCTTTGACATATTTTTCATTGTGATTGTAGACAACATTGGATTCTACTTGCATTGAGTCTCAACCGTTTTGGCGAGGTTTACTTTATGGACTCAATGCGTAAACCACCAGAATATTATAACATCAAGGAATTGATTAAAAAGTAAGTATTCATTGGCTTACTATCACAATAACATAGTTACGGGCTCTTATACAAATTACTTGTTATATTGCTTTAGCTCTATAAAGAATATAGGAGATTGATGGGATTCCAGGCAGGACCGAATAGTATTTTACCAGATCCAACATGGTACCGCATTAAGGTAATATTGATCTCTTCTACACATTTTGTTTCTTCATTACTATGCGCATAAGCATCACTTATTTTTAAATTCATTATACTTATAGTCTCCTGTCCAAAACAATGACTCCAATTGTGGGCTCTACGTAATGCGTTACATGAAGGAGATCATTGATCAAAACCAACTGATAATACCTAGAGAGGTAATTATGGCTTGTGATAGCAAAGTACTTTTTTGGACCCTCATTCACTAGTTTATATACTGATATCAACTTTTGCCTTTTACAGTACTTTGCTCAGTGCCGATGCAGATGCTACACAACGGAGCAGCTAGATGAGGTCCGGGAAGAATGGGCAAAGCATGTAGTTACCACTTTTTTGTAATTTATTTTTACATTATGAGAGTAAGTAAATATGGATAATGAGTTAACTAACGGATTCAACAGAGTAACTTGTTTGTAATTCAAACTTGTATAGGTAATTCATACTTACACCACTAAGTTATATCTTGCATAAGAAACTATTCATATTATGACAAGTTTGAATTCTTGTTTCAAGTTGATATGTGTGTTGTTTACTAATTAAGTGTTGTTCATAGTATGACTAAGTGTTTCAATTTTAAGGAATTAATATGCATGATTTTGGATTAAGCCATTGGGATCACACTGAAATAAATATGCAGGTTAAACCAGTTTTTTTAAAAAAAAAAGAACAAACAGGGCGCTCCATGGAGCGCCCTTGTTTTGAAAAAAATCAAACAGAGGGCGCTCCTAGGAGCGCCCTCTATAGCTTTGCGTTTTTAGTATTGGAGGGCCCTCCAAGGAGCGCCCTATTAGCATGCACGGGAGCGCCCTCTTTGGCCTTATATCAGAGCGCTCCATGAGCGTCCTCGTTTTGTTGACCAAACAAGAGCAGTTGCTATTAGTGCGCACGGGAGCGCCCTCTAAGCCTGCACGGGAGCGCCCTCTAAGACCTTTTTTGGCATAGTGTATCATCGGCGGCCGATAGTCAGAGACTAATCCCTTCGAGACACAGTAACCGCTAGGAATCGAACACCTTTCAAATGTTTAAGGGGACCAAAACTATCTATCAACTGGCCAGACTTTGTTGGTTAGTGTACACATTGCTTAAATCACAATTTATAGCATTAATTATCAGAACATTGTGTTCAAATTAGATGCTTTGACTGGTGAATTCTACGGTGAGGTACCTTAATAGGTGTCTCACCGTGTACCCCTTGATTTAAGAGGACCACATTACAAATTCTAAAAATTTAGGAAGGACTATAATGCAAATTCTAAAAATTTAGGAGGACCATATTACAAATTTTAGAGGACCATTTGCAAATTCTAAAAATTTAGGAGGACCATATTACAAATTCTAAAAATTATATTTTTATTTAAAACCCCCTAAATTAAGGGGTACAACGGTTAAGGTACCTCACCGTAGAATCACCGCTTCGACTTTATTTGTTTGACGACTTAAACGAACAAATAATTTAGTTACTACAATCTTGAATCAAATGGTTCGGCTAGTTAGAAAACTTACCAATTCCCTTTTTATAGGGGTAAAGACAAGAAATCGAAAGCTTAAAAGAAAAAGAATCAAAGAACACGAAGAAAGAGAAGAAAGAAGAACTATGCAAGAGAAAAAACGTTTCTCTATTTCAGACAAACCAGCTTCAGACAAGCTGTTTCAGACAAGGTTCTCCTGTTAACTTCAGACAGGTCTTCCGCAATCGTTCTCGCTCACTTACACACACGCTTGCCTTTCCCTATACAGCAAGGTACTATATATAGGCAGCTTAGAGAGCAACGACTAACTAACCTAACTGAAATAACAACCTAACAGAAATAACAAACTCATTCCTAAGTCATAACTGTCATAACTAACAATCTCCACCTTGACTTTGGAATGACATCATTCAGACGAAGCCCACCAAGTTTAAGCATCTCTCAAACTTGCATCTTGTAGTGTTTTTGTCAACATATCAGCAGGATTATCTTCAGAAGCAATCTTCACAATCCTTACTGCCCCTGTTTCAACCACTTCTCTGATAAAGTGAACTTAACATCAATGTGCTTGGTCCTTTCATGGTACATCTGATGATTGCCAAGTGAATAGCATCTGACTATCACCAATGAATCGGAACACACTCTTGTTCAATTCCAACTCATTCAGCATGCCTTTCAACCATAGACCTTCCTTCACTCCTTCACACAACGCAATATACTCAGCCTCTGTTGTAGACAGTGCTACCACTGATTGAAGGTTTGCCTTCCACTCACTGCAGTTCCAAATAGAGTAAACACATACCCTGATAAGGATTTTCGTGTATCCACCACACCCTGCATAGTCTGCATCAACGAACCCTTCAATTGCAACTCCACCTTCTGAGAGGTATCGTTTCTTCTGATATAGCAATCCTGAATCCATAGTTCCATTCAGGTATCTGAGGATCCACTTCAGAGACTCCCAATGTGCTTGTCCAGGGTCTCCCATGAACCTGCTGACAACACTCACAGCATGAGCCAAGTCTGGTCTGGTACAAACCATCCATACATGATGCTTCCAACTCCACTAGAATAAGGAACATCATCCATCTTCCTCCTTTCATCTCCCTGAATCAAGAGCTTGACCTCCTTGAGAGCCTTCATGTGGTGTCCTAAGGGTGTGCCACAGGTTTAGATTCATGCATCCTAACCTCTTCACAAACCTTCCTCAGATAGGCCTCCTGAGTTAGACGCAGTACAGAACCCTTGTGACTCATCTCTTACTATATCAACGCCAAGTATGCGTTTGGCCACTCCCAAGATCCTTCATCTCAAATTCTGAATTTAACCTGTCTTGAGCTGATTGATCATGTGTCTTGTTTACGGCTAGCCACCGGGATATCATCTACATACAAGAGCAGGTAGCAAAATGTCTCGTTCTTCTCTTAAAATGTAAGAAACAGCTGTCATAACTACACCTGCTGAAGTCCATTCTCATCAGAAAATCATCAAACTTCTTATACCACTGCCTTGGGCTCTATTTCAGACCATACAATGATTTTTGAAGTAGACACACTCTCTGATCCTCAGCAAACCCCTCTGGTTGTTCCATGTAAATGGTTTCATCCATATCTCCGTGCAGAAATGTTGTCTTGACATCCAATTGCTCCAGGTGCAAATCAAACTGGTTTACAATTGACATCAAAATCCTGATAGAACAGTGCTTCACAACTGGTGAGAATATCTCATTATAATCCACACCCTCAACCTGTGTAAACCCCTTAGCCACAAGTCTTGCCTTGAACCTCGCTTTCTCAACACCAGGAATCTCGTCTTTCTTCTTAAAGACCCACTTGCATCTGATTACCTTCTGTTCCTCAGGTAAATCCATAAGTCTCCATGTGTTGTTCTTCTTCAGCGTATCAAGTTCCTCCTCCATGGCACGTTGCCATTGCTGCCGTCTCTGAACTCTCTTGTGCCTCTCTGAAGGTTTCTTGGTTCATCTGAACCCTGTATCTCTTCAGCCGTACTAAGAGCATAACAGATAAGGTCAGCATGTCCAAACCTTTTGGTAGGTTTTGGAACCCTCCTTTCTCTATCACGAGCTAGCTGATAGTCATTCTCAGCGCGTTCTGACCTTCTGAAGTTCAGACCTCTGAAGTCTTCAGACCGTCTGAAGTCTTCAGACTGGTCCTGAGTTCAGTCCGTCTAAGTCTTCAGACCTTCTGAAGTCTGAACCTGCCCGAAGTATCATTTGATGTACCTTCTGAAGTAGCACCTTCTGAAGTCTTCAGACGATCCTCCTGAGTTTGCTCGTAGATGCCTCCAAACTCAATGTGAGCTTCTCCCTCCCATTTTCAGAGTCTCCACCAAAGCATTCCCATTCTCGTCTCATCAAATGTTACATCCCTGCTAATAATAAGCTTTGAAGGTTTAGGTTCTAACCTCCATAGCCCTATATCCCTTGACTCCTTCAGCGTATCCAAGGAAGATACATTTCTCAGCTCCGTGCCCTCCAGCTTATCCTGCTTGACATGTGCCATATGCCAAAGCCCCAAACACCCTCAGATTGGAGTAAATCAGCTGGTTTTCCACTCCAAACTTCCATAGGTGTCTTGTACCCCAAAGCAGACTAAGGCACTGTTAATCAGATACACAACAGTGTTTAAGTTCTCCCCAGAAGATCTTAGGCATTCTTGCTCCCAAAAGCATGCATCTTACTCTCTCCAAAATGGTCATGTTCATCCTTTCAGCAAGTCCGCTTTGTGAGGAGTCCCTGCCACAGGTTTATGCCTTGTTGATTCCTTGATTCCCTGCCAAAAACTGTTAAACTCATCTGAAACAAATTCCAGCCCATTGCCTGTTTCACAGTACCTTCAGCTTGGTCCCCTGCTGATTAGCTATTTGAGTATGCCATTCTCTGAACTTCTGAAATGTCTCAGTCTTGTTCCTCAGAATGTCAGTCCATACCCTCCTAGAGAAGTCATCAATAATGCTCAGAAAATAAGACCCTCCACCATGCGTCTGAGTCCTAGATGGACCCCACAGATCGGCATGTGCATATTCAAAAGGTCTGCTGGAAGTGTGTTTAACCCGTCCCAAACTGCACTCTATGAGACTTACCCAAAACACACTGGTCACAGAAATCCAGCTTCTGAAGCTTTCACCATCAGCAGTTGTTGCTTCTCCAACTCCACCAAGCCTTGCTCACTAACATGGCCCAAACGTAGGTGCCATAGTTTAGTCGTGTCTACCATTGACTGACTTGCCACTGATGCATGTGCAAGACAGGTGATCCTTCCAGAATGTACAACCCATTACGTTCTCTCCCCTTAGCAACTATGGATGCTCAATTGGACACCTTCATCATTCCACCCTCCACCTTAGTGGAATACCCCATAACATCAACATTCTAAAGGACATAAGGTCCTTTTGAGCTCTGGAACATACCTCACATCCTGCAGCAACATCTCTATGTTATCAAACATCCTCAGTCTGATGGCCCCAATGCCCTGCAACCTTGCAAGCTTGTTGTTCCAATAAGTACAGACCCATACTCCTTCAGTTCTAAGGTCTCAAAGTAATCTTTCACAGGACACATGTGATAGGTACACCCTGAATCCATGACCCAAACTCTTCAGAGAGTCTTCAGACGAAGCTACCAAAACACCTGCAGATTCATATCCTTCAGAAGCCTCTGCAACACCTCCTGCAGTTCCTGTCTCCTATGCTCCTGGGCATCTTTCTCAGGACAATGCTTCTTGATATGACCCAACTTCTGACACTTGAAATATTGATCTGCTTCTTGCCTTCAGACTTTGCCTTCTTTCCTTTGTTCTCTGACTTCTTTCCCTTGCCCTGTACTGTAACTAGACCAGAGGAAACCTCCTCTACAACCTTTCGAATCTTGAAGTTTCTGCAACTCTTTGGTTCGAACTGAGGTCACAACCTCCTCTAGAGTGATCATCTGATCTTTCCCGTACAGTAAAGCAATCTCTGAAATGCTCAAAGGTCCTTAGGTAAAAGAATTCAAAGAATAACGGCCTTGTCCTCATCTTCAAGCTTCACACCAATGTTTTCATAAGATCATCAATTATCTTGGCTGAAAACTGCCAACTGCTCTTCAATCGTTCGTTGAACTCCACCATCTTGAACGAGTAAAGTTGTTGCTTAGACAGAGTCTATGAGCCAAAGACTTTGTCATGTATAAAGATTCCAGCTTGGTCCACATACCTGCAGCTGTTTTCTCCTTCGCCACCTCTCTGAGTGCCTTATCACCATGACACAGAACGATTGCACTCCTTGCCTTGTCTACCATATTCTTTTCTCTGCCTGCGTTTAAAGATGATGACATGTTCACCTCCCCCTTCAACGCTTCCTCGCAACCTTGCTGTATCAAGATAGCCTCCATCTTGATTTTCCTCCGCCCAAAGTCATTTGCTCCAGAGAACTTCTCGATATCGAACTTCGTTGCCATTCTTGATTATCTTTCCTTTTCACTTTCTCCCCACAGACGGTGCCACTTGTTGGGTAAGAACAAGAAATCAAAAGCTTAAAGAAAAAGAATCAAAGAACACGAAGAAAGAGAGAGAGAAATATGCAAGAGAAAAACGTTTCTCTATTTCAGACAACCAGCTTCAGACAAGCTGTTTCAGACAAGGTTCTCCTGTTAACTTCAGACAGGTTCTTCCGCAATCGTTCTCGCTCACTTACACACGCTTGCCTTTCCCTATACAGCAGGGTACTATATATAGGCAGCTTAGAGAGCAACGACTAACTAACCTAACTGAAATAACAACCTAACAGAAATAACAAACTCATTCCTAAGTCATAACTGTCATAACTACAAATATCATCAAAATGAGAGGATAAAAGTCTAACTCATATGGACCATTTGATAAAAGAATAACATATTGATTCAATTACATCAATTCAAAAATTGAATCTGTGTTCGTAAATTTCATATAACAAAGCTGACTATGTGATTGTTTGTTTTATTTTAAAGATTTTTGAATCACATGTGTGGTTTTGGAATTGAAGTCAAACATCCTATTTATTTGTAATTTTTCTATATATTCAATTGAAAATGACACATCAATAAAAAAATTACTTTCTCTTCTGAATAACAACATTTTCCTTCTCTTAATTATTATTTTTAATTCAAAGAATAGAGGGGGGATAAAGACATATAAACGAACAAATAATTTAGTTACTAAATCTTGAATCAAATGGTTCGGGTAGTTAGAAAACTTACCAATTCCCTTTTATAGCTCTCTAACGATTGTCAATTCTATATTCAACGGTTTTTTTTTATAAACAACAATGTTTTTTTGTCTTATATGATCTTCATGCTATAGAACAGCTCTTTTTTTTTGGTCTAAAGAACAGCTCTAAGTACTAAGGATAAGACTGTTTTAAATTTCGAAACAAAAAAAGACTGTTTAAAATGAAATGTTTTTATTTAAAAAAATAATAATTATATCGGGATATAAATAAAAAATAGTAAATATTTAGTTTTTAATTATTTATTTCATTTTGATAATCTTGTATATCTCCCGCCCTTATCAAAACCGTATATCTATTTCAGTTAACGCATTATCAAGTAAATTGGGATGATAATTGGATTCAATTCCAAATAAATACATGTTAAAGTTAAATTATATATATTAATTATATATATATAACTAATAGAAATGTTTTACTTATTAAAATGTGTTTAGGTTTAAATATGGACCATTACCTTAACAAATTTGTATATATGGGGATATATCTCATATAATTACGTAAAATGATTGTTTATGTTTATAATTAGAATTTTAAATTACTTTTTATATTGTTGGATTAAGCATGCTTTTTTAAACCAATGCTCTTGCTTTACATTTATTTAATAGTTTATTTTAATAGTAAAAATAATATTTTCTTTTCTTAGTTTATAAACTGACAACACAGGTATAGGATCGTTACATATTTGATTAATTAATAAATATGGAGTAATCCCCCATCCCAAAATGAGAACAAATACGTATGGTACCCATATATCAAGTATTTTTGGTTTCCAGCAATATCATCTCACCGGTAGGTGAGAGACTAATCTCTCGGGATAATGATCAGGCACAAAGCGAGGACCCTTCCTAACAATATTTTTCTGTTTTTCCATACACATGGATCTAAAGATCGAATCCAAGACCACGGCTTAAAAGATCCGAGGTGGCCCCCTTCCACTCGGACCAATACATGTTGGTACCCATATATCAGTATGAGTATACTCTTTGGACTTAATGGAGATACATTGTCAGTGTAAAAAAAATCTACACTGTCATCCAATGATATGTTAAACATCATTTAATAAGTCTAATAATACATGAAGAGTCATATTCCATTAATGATGTGATAAATTATCATTGGCCGATAGTGTAATACTTTTTTCCACTAACGATGATACTCATTAAATGATCTTTTCTTTAATGTAAGTATATGGTATATTTTAGATATTCTACCATATCTTACCTGGACCTTATTCTACCACCAAATACGTCAATCAGTTGGTAGGAGTTGTTCCCCTTAAACCAATGGTCTCAAGTTCGAGGCCTCGGTATGTAGGCTCGAACATGATTGTCTCTCCACCACAAAAAAAAACTTTACTCATAATCTCTATTGCTTACAGTATAATTGAATAATAGTTAATGGATTTTCTTTTTTGCGATGAATAATAGGTAATGATATTGAGGGATAAATACCAATTGAAGAAAAGCTTAGATTTTTTTAGTTTAACAATATACAAGGAGCATTGAAATGGCTCATATTATTTTCTTACCTTTCGCCGCGTTTGTTTAGAAAGAAACTAAAAAGGAGGGTAAAATGTGGATTGAGAGAGGTCATGAAACTTGGTTGTTGCGTTAGCTTTTTTGTTTATCCAAAATTCAATTTTATGAGTGCGCAGAATATTACATTTAGATGTTAGTCTCTTCAAATTTTTAAAACACACTTATGTTATATTTTGAAAGTAATTTTTCTTTTGTGATTCAAACACAATAAATTCTTCTAAAGGTTTTTTTATATAAATTTCAATTCAACACAAATTAACTTTTTTTAAGTCAATTATTTCAAAATTAATTACTAAAATATAAATCAAACATATCCTTGATTAGCAGGGCCGGTTAAAAAATAAGTCCTCTTCTTTTCAAAATGCCGCACAGTTTGAAATTAGAAAAAACATACGTACCTCGAAAGGCAAAACAATACAAGAAATGTACAAGAGAAATCATAATTGTACAATAAATCTTGTACAACATTTTTACAACATAAATAAATATAGAAATAGAAGAAAGAGAAGTATGTGATGTGATAGATGATATGATTGAGAGAAATAGAAATAAAAAGTATGTTGTATGAATTTATTGTATGAATAATTTATCTCAATGTATAATCACAGATCGACTAGAAATTAGAAAAGGACAAATCATGGTGGCTAAAGATAACCCGGATGGTAATTATGTATTGTCAATAATTCACAAAACTAACTTCCCCTAAGTGAGGAAATTAAAACCATGCCGTGGAAATTTATATCATCCACTGTCAAATCCATCAATCTCCTCTTCTCATTGCATTAATTTGCAACCCTAGTATTCTAAAATTGAACTGTTGATATGGAGATTTTGCCTCTCCCAGTAAATTCTTTTTAAGGGCACAATTATATATTTATCAACTGCGCCACACTTTGTTGGTTCTCACATTGCTTAAATCACAATTTAGCATTAATTATCAGAACATTGTGTTCAAATTAGATGCTTGGACTTTTTTGTTTGACGACTAGCTTATTTCCTACTAAAGCCTATATTGCTTCCAGTGTCATAGACGGCACAACTGTATGAGTATATATTTCATATATATCATCAAAATAAGAGGGTAGTAAAAGTCTAACACAGATGGACCATTATTTGATTAAAAAAAATATATTGATTCAATTACATCATTTCAAAAATTGAATCTGTGTTCGTAAATTTCATATAACAAAGCTGACTATGTGATTGTTTGTTTATTATAAAGATTTTTGAATCACATGTGTGGTTTCGGAATTGAAGTCAAACATCCTATTTATTTGTAATTTTTCTATATATTCAATTGAAAAATGACACATCAATAAAAAAATTACTTTCTCTTCTGAATAACAACATTTTCCTTCTCTTAATTATTATTATTTTTTAATTCAAAATAGAGGGGGAAAAGGACATATAAACGAACAAATAATTTAGTTACTAAATCTTGAAATTCAAATGGTTCGGCTAGTTAGAAAACTTACCAATTCCCTTTTTATAGCTCTCACATGAGCTAACGATATCAATTCTATATTCAACGGTTTTTTTTTATTAAACAAACAATATTTTTTGTCTTATATTATCTTCATGCTATAAGAACACCTCTAGTACTAAGGAATAAGACTGTTAAAATTTCGAACCTAAAAAAAAACTGTTTGAAATGAAATGTTTTTATTTAAAAAAAGTGATAATTATATCGGAGATATAAATAAATAATAAATAATTTATTTTTAATTATTTTTTTCATTTTTGATAATCTTATATCTCCCGCCCTTATCAAAACCGTATATCTATTTGAGTTAACTACATTATCAATTAAATTGGGATGATAATTGGATTCAATTCAAATAAATACATGTTAAAGTTAATTATATTAATTAAAGATATACAAGGAGACTGAAATGGCTCATATTATTTTCTTACCTTCGTTTGTTTAGAAATAAAAATAAAAAGGAGGGTAAAATGGTGGATTGAGAGAGTTCATGAAACTTGGTTTGCTTACTTAGCTTTTTTTTTTTCAAAATCAATTTTATAGTGAGTAGATATTAATTTAGATGTTAGTCTCTTCAAAATTTTTAAAACACACTACTTGTGTTATATTTTGAAAGTGATTTTCTTTTGTGATTCAAACAAAATAATTCTTCTAACTTTTTTATATATAAATTTCAAATCTTAAAACTACAATTAACTTTTTTTAAAATTAGGGTTTGTCTATGGACCATGATTCACATGGTCCAAAATTGTAAAAATATAGTAATTTATATCCCTAATCAACCAAATTCAATGCTCATTTTATTCATAATTTATATTAAATAGTTTCAAGTTACTTTATGAAATATCACTTGAAAATAATAAAAACTCAATTCGATATTACCGTGTGAATAAAAATTTTGCTCTTTAACTTTAAATTGATATATTCTCAATTCTCAGCTAACATTAACATAAACGTATTGTAAATTCCTATTTTTCCTTAAATTAAACTCAAATAGTCATATATAAAGATTATTTAATAAAAAATAAAATTATGTATTCACCTTTGTAAAGAAAAAAATGGAAGCTGGACTAGGTGGTCCACCGTAGAATCGTCCTTAAGATTAAGCCAATTTATTTCAAATTAATTTAACTAAATCTAAATCAAACATATCCTTGATTAGCAAGCGGTTCAAAAATAGCCTCTTCTTTCAAAAAGCCGCATTTTGAACATTAGAGAAGCATATATATTATGTACTTCGAAAGGCAAAACAATACAGAATACAAGAAATGTATATCACAGACTAGAGATTTGAGGAAAGGACAAAATCATGGTGGCTAAAGATAACCCGGGATGGTAATTTTTTATAGTCAATAATTCACAAAACTAACTTCACCCAAGTGGAAATAAAACCATGCCGTGGAAATTTATATCATACACTGTCAAATCCATCAATCTCTTCTCATTGCATTAATTTGCAACCCTCGTGTTCTAAAATTGCACTGTTGTGTATGGAGTTTCTAGAAGCAAAGAGATATAGCAATACCGCCATTGAAATCATGTGGAAAATTTGTAGTTTTTTCTTCCTTCTTTTGGTTGGTGAACAAATGACCAACAATGCAACAAGATATATAATAAATTAAAATGAACGCCTCGAGGGCCGTGGTAACAAGTTGACCAACGAGCTAGAGCAAGCAACACTCTTTCCCCCTTATATGTGATCAGTTCATAGTTTCAAACCCCATTTATATCATAATCATATTACCCAAAATTCGGAAAAGGAAGAAGCTGAAGAAAGACTTTAATTACCTTATCATTAATAATTTGCCCCTCTCTGCCCCCCCAAATGAAAAATAACCTTATTAAGTCAAAACTCAAAAGTCACACATATAGCTAATTTTGCTAGAAAAGGGGAAATCATGATTAATTAATTTAACGTATGGATCTAGTGGGTGGGTAGTGTCACATCAAAGGCGTCATTTAGTTTGACCTTATGGTTCACTTCACTATATCTATCTTCGATCCTGGTTGGTTTATATTTGGTTTGGCCACATGTTATTTAGTGCTTTACAATGAGCACCAGCGCAGCCATGTATAATAGTCGCAGCTAGATACAGAAGCAACACTCTTTCTGTTATCACAACAGCCATTAATTTCCTTCAATGATTTGGTATATATGAAAGAAAGATCCACACATTTGGGTCTCTCTGCTGGCTCCTCTGTTAATAAATAAGCACCAAATAAAGGGTCCTGGCTCTGTTTTCTGAAAAGGTTCAATTAAACCTCCTTTAATGAATTCGATAGGATTAGGACCCTTAGAACATTTAATAAAGTTACTATATGAATATAATGCTGAATCTTAACGTACACAACGAAATTAAGGGGTCAACGAAGAGCTTATGGTGCAAATTAAATTAATTCAACCAAGAAACTTGCTACAAGAATACAGACCAGATTTGTATCTTGTTTCTGTGTTGTGCTTGTTTTTTATTAACCATAAATCATGCTCTTGAAACATAAATAAAAAAGATGGAGACCGAGAGTATGAGAAGAACTCCTGAGTTCAATTCCCACTAAACACACTCATAGAAAAGGGTGATGATCCATAATCTTAATTAGTCCGGAATAAGATTATCGTGTTAGCTGGGATACCTAAAAAAGGGCAATAGAGATGAAACCAAGCAAAGAAGACTTGAAAGACATGGCCAACGTACAATCACCCGAAAATTAACATTAAATTGTTTAGCGGGGAATAAGAAGCAAGGTCTTTGCTGTTTAATGGTACATTAATTCTTAAATAATTGAAGTGTAAGGACAAGGGTCTCAGCTGACAAGTCGGGCAGCCAGCATATTGATTATTATTAATTACATGTGTTATTATCTAACCTTGATTTGACCTAATGTTTGAAAAATCAATCATGCTATATTTCGTTGACATCTCAATTGATCATCCCAGTAGTCCCTAGTAGTACAGCTGAAGGCCAACTTGACAACTTCCTCTCTAGCTTATTTTATCTTTTATCATCACCAACTTTTAAAAGTATATATTCTAGCTACAAGATCAGATATATATAACAAAAGAAAAGAAGTATATAGGGAGGAAACAAAAAAGAGAAACATTCATGATTCCAATTAAAACCAGTGCATATCCATGCAGATTTTTAAGCACCTAACAAGCTTGTATGTAGACATGTGATAGAGATCACTGCTGGTTCATTTTCACTGGAAAAATCAATTATTCATACTACACATATGGATTGCATTATTTCCATTTCAAAAATAATTCAGGACAAAATATCATGTCAAAAATTAGCCAATTAGAAGTACATAGCATGGAATTTATAACTTAGAGAAATAAGGCTTCTAATTCCTATGTATAAAAATGAAAATAAGAATGAAGGCTTGAATTGATTGGGTCTATATATTTCTAGCTACATCGAAGGAGAGAATCGGTTTTCTAAATGAAACTTGTTTAATTGTCATAAAGTGAGTGCGGATTTGGAATATTGGAGAAGAAGTTCCTAATGGTAAGAAAAAATATAAAAGTTGTGGGTAGTGAAAAAGAAGGGTACAAAAGTCGTACAACTTGACTTTTCATGGATTGGGATATGGATGCATTGAACAGTGTGTAATTTTGTTATAATATTGATTTTGGCTTATGCTTAGTATATATAACCATGGTGCATGCACCTTGACCTAATGAAGGTCAATTATGATTTTATGACCACATGTGTGGCATTTATGTGCTGTGACTGTGATGTGAATTTACAATTTATGTTTGTTCCCTGTATTTGAATGGTTCGGACAGTTAGCTTCGTGGTCCTCCAAGTAGTGAACTGTGAACCCCTATCGTTGGTGGTGAAAGACAATGTGAAGGCACCATATGCACCAAGTCACCATGATTAGTTGAAGTGATATATACTTTAATTTATTTCCTTAAGGGTTGTTTTGTGAGTTTAGAGAGGAGGGAAAGGAAAGGATTGGAGGGGGAAGGGAGGGGGGAGAAGAGGGGGAAAGACTTTGTAAAATACTTAAACTCACAAAACACAAAGGGGGGAAGGACTTCCAATAAACCCTTCCCTTCCCTCCCTTCCCCTCCAAAATTCAACTCACAAACATATCCTAATGAAATGAAAGTTTTCAAATGTTCCGGATTTGGAGAGAATTATAGGATACCTATAATTTAGTACCACTAAGCCAACATACTAATAATTAAGTGGTTGGCAGGTTTTGGAGCTAAAAATAACATAGAATTCCTTCCTTTTTCTAGCTCAGAAAAAATAAAATTACTTGACACGCGGCTTTTTACTTTCAAGTTAATTTTAGGGTTGTTTTGGTTTAGAAAACATTTTTTTTTAATTTTCTGTTTTTAATATTAATTAAAAAATACTTTCAATTTTGTTATAAAAATGTCACATTATTTTGTTTTCTTGCCTTAGAGTTTATACCCAAAAACATTGAAAACGACTTATATTTATTTATCTGTTTTTTTTGTACAAAATCCAAGAGTCAAGAAATAAAACAAAAACAAGTTGATATTTTTTATAATTAGGACAAAAGATAGGAAATAAAAATAGAATATGTTTTCTGAAAGTAAACTATTTTTTTTTTAAAAAAAATGAAACACCAAGGAATTTCATTTTCAAATGAAAAAATTGCAAATTTTAATAGATGTAATTTTGAGTTAACAAGTATTCGAGCATATGAAATTCAAATTTAGTTAAAACTAAAAGTATGAATTAAAAAATATTTAAAATTATAGAAATTTATGCATGAGTTAATTCACGCAAAAATAAAATATATATATATTAATTAAAATATAAAAATCATTCTCTCAAGATAGTGTAGTCTTTTTTTTTAATTTTTAAAAGTGGATCATTCAAGATTTAGAGGAAAAACAAATTTTATGTAAAAAGAAAAATTAAAGGTGGTTGATTTGAAAACACAAGTAGCTGAAATTAATTTAGTAAATATATATAAAAATTGAAATTATTTATTTGAAAAATACAAGCACTTTAGACTTAGAAGTGAAAAACAGATGTTCTCATCTGATTTTTTTTTTTTTGGGTCGAATCATTTGATTTTAACACGTATGGGTTCCTTTCCCCCAACGAGAGTTGCTTTTAGCACCCAGTTTTGCTATTCACACCTCACTCATATCTTTTTGACATTTTTTCCCAAACTACCCACCCCCACCACTCTATTAATTTTTTTCTCTTTTTTCGAAATTATTTCCACCAAAAAACACTTTCGAAAATTAATTTCCAGACGGAAACCAAATCATAAAATTGGCTTCTAGAAATTAATTTCCAAAAATATATATTTTCTTTTACAAATTTTTAACTTTTAGCGACGAAAAAAATATGTCACTAATCAAAGATGGAATTCTCCCTACTCATACCTAGGAAAAATTTCGTCTCTGGTTTTAGCGATGATTTTTTTAGTAAACTCTCAAAATGGTCTGTTAAAGATATGGAGTCGGTCACATTGGTCCCCGAAAGATAATAAATTGTAAAAACATCCCTGAGAAATAGTAACGTCGGTCAATTAGGGTCCTTTTGTTAACTCCCCTCTGTTAAAGTTAACAGAACTAAAAGTAAACCCTCAAAATGGTCCCTGAAAGATATGGGGTCGATCACATTTGTCCCTTAAAGATAATAAATTGTAAAAACATCCTTTGAAATAATAACATCATTTATTAAGCTTCTTTTTCCTCGTTGATTTCGTTTCATTCCCAAATATTGTTGGTCGACCACCCATGGCCAATACATGCATATATTTCTACTATAATGCTCTACACACCTCTGGTCCGTGTATGCTATGTTGGTTTTCTCTCCCATGGCTAATGTATCATGAACTTCAAGTCCTTTGGTTTCCTCTTTCACTAGAAGCTCACATATTGCATCCTCTTCCTCCTGCAGTCTAAGTTCAATGCAATTGGAACTCGGAATCAGAAATTTGGGAAAGTACAAATTGAGTCATAAGAATAAAAGATACTCCTAAACCTTTAAGGACAAAGAAAGTGCATGAGCCAATCATCATCTCTTGTTGAAGATGACTTTGAGGAAGTTGACCATCAAATGAATCCTGAAATAATATTCCGTTGAAGGAAGGGAAAACTTTAGAAAGCATAGAGAAATAGAAGTAAAAATGATATGGCAAGAAAGAGTAAAAGCAAAAGCTTCACACATGAGTTGGATTCACAATTCACAACTCCTGAAATTCTCAATCAGAGGAAATGGACAATTTATCCAAAGCAGCAAGCACGTGCCTCATTGCAGGTCCTCTTATCAGGGATGTTATGGACACAAGCCATCACAATTTTCAAAACTGCAATTATATATCTCCTCTTCCTTATCTGCATCAAGTATGAGTCTAATACGTCTGATAGTGGCTTCTTCTCCTCAATGCAAAACTGAATCCATTTAACAAGGTCCATTTCTGAGTTACCCACTTGGATAATGGGTAATCGCCCTGTGATCATTTCTAACAAATCACACCATACGAATAAACATCCCACTTCTGGGATGGCTTCATCACCACTTTCAGTGCTTTCTGGAGCCTGATAGCCATTTCCCAAAATATTAGTTGCAACTTCAGTGGACAAGCTCTTTTGTCTCTATTGGAGTTTCTCTACAGCCACTCCGTTGGATTGCAAGGTTGGGGTTCCCCAGCAATATTTGCAAGGCGCCCAAGCCTAGTGCAAAAAGACCCTTTTACGACGGTTAAATTGGACTTTTTACGACGGTGTACACCCGTCGTTGATCCAGGCGTCGTAAAAAATTGTACCTTTTACGACGGTTGTACAAACGTTGTCATGAATAAGAAACCACGACGGTTGAAAAAAACCGTCGTTGATTCTTTAATTTGGATCTGTGAAGGGGACTTTCTACGACGGTTTCCTCAGCAACCGTCGTAGAAAGTAAGAAACAACGACGGTTTGTACAACGCAACCGTCGTAGAAAGTCCCCTTTCACGACGGTTATGACCATAACCGTCGTTAAATGTGGGTTAGCTAGTAGATTTCTGTAGCTAATTCGTAGCTAACAGGGGAAAGCACCTTTAGCTAATCCATTAAAATATGGATGAATCTCTTATAAAAACGAAAATTAAATAAATTATTCTTTTTTCAAGTCTCAACCATGCAAGGAGTATCAACACAGATAATTAGAAAAGCCAGAACAACTTAAGAACAAATTCAAGAATGATTATAAATGCAATTTCATAACACTAATTTAAGAATACAATTATTCAAGTTGAAAAACTTACAAGAATATTTTTCTAGCTGAAGTAACAAAGTTAAGCTAGAAGCAATTATATCTAGCTGTTAAATTATTATTAGGTAAAGCATGCCATGTTAAGGAAGCAACAAATCACATAAACAAGATTACTTCCCAAAGTTTGAATAAGATTTATACCTGTTGTTGATTTTGAGCCACTTCACTCATTACAGGCTAAAGAGAGGGACTCTGCCTTGCATTTCAAACAACAAAAAGTGTGAACTTCAATGAAAATAATGATCATATAACCAAACAAAATGTCGATAAAATTTAAACTTATTTATATATATATATTATATGTCTGTATAATAAGTTATTGAATAATGAAAATAATTATATTATATATTATTTAATTATATATTCTATATATAATATATAACGTGTATATATAACATATAATGATTAACTTATTGATTGAACCAAAACCAACCTTGCATCACAGTCTTTATTGGTATCTTTTATTGGATTATTATTTTTTAAACTATCTAAGTCTTTACTATTACTCAAACTATATAGTTCATATAATGCTCAAACCATCTAATATAAACCATTTAATTATCATCATGCTCAAACATAAATTTGTGGGTATGTAATTCATGTGATTCTCTAATCAAGAATAAATCAAAATACAAAGTTATGAATCAAGCATAATTGATGTAACAGGAAAAAAACTAAACACTAGCTCATATTAACCTCCAAAATAAACCAATAGAAATTTTTCTTACAAATCTCCTCTTCACATAAGCTTGCTCTCTTAGCCTTGGCCTTCAACTTCATATCTGCCAGAGGGTATATCAAATAAACATGCTCTGTTATGTCTGTATAATTTTGAGTTTCTTTTCCTATTGTCCAAAACTCCAGAAATTAACATGAATGAAGCTTAATGCAAAATAGTTGCCATGGTAGGAGTTTTGCATCCTCAAGCCTTTTATGCTGGAGTTCAGCACCTCCACTGTAAGCTATACTTAGTTTGTGAACTCATGGGTTAATTAGTGAGCAATTTGATACCACACCATATTCTTGATCATGGGAATTCAGTAACCCTTGTACAACCTGAATTTGTACATGATACATGTTAATTTCTGCCTATAATAAACGATTAAGTATAAACATATTCCCTATGCTATCTATCTTAATTTTTGAAAAAAATTGATCATTGTAAATTAAATTAGTTGAAAATTAATTTCTATCAATAACAGAGTTGACAAGTTAAGACTAACTTCTACAAAAGAAACTTTCAAAATCAAAAGCACACTAAATTCACAAGTCCTTTTTTGGGGATCAAACCGTACATGTATTCCAAACACTAATCGCCAATAAAAAGAATAAGATAAAATCTGGTTTTATATATTCATAGCATTGCAGTTTTTGGTACTAACAAACATTACAGGAAACGATATGAATGGTTGTTTACCAAATTCAATGACTCACATAGACAAAGTGACAAACAACACATAGGCAATTGAATTGAAAAACGAAAACCAAAACGAATTGTAAGAAAACATTACTTCTTCTTGCCTCCCTTGATTCCCTTGCGCCTAGAGGGAATGACAATCTCTCCTTTGAGAACAGGAATCTCCATAATCTCTGAAAGCTGACCGAACTTCTTCCGGAACTTCTCCACCTGGTCGTCACTCACCATCACTGACCGAACTTTTTTCAACTAAATTTATACATGATACATGATACATATTCTTAGATTGGTGCATTCTCGAGTGCCAACCTGTTTTCTCAGCCATACATGATACATGTTAATTTCTGCCTGTACCAAGGAATTTTATCTACCGAATCACAAACCAAGGAGAGGCTTGAACAGACTCATCAGAAAACCTCAATAAAAAAAGAGGAGAGTAGAAATTTTAAAACCCTAAGAAAAATAGTAGCAGTAGAAGAACAAGCAAGAACAAGCAAGAAGGAACCAACAGAAAACAGAGAGAGGGAGGCCGTGGAGGCTTCCCTGCCGGCGACCACCTCCTCGGCCGCCCCTTGTACCGCTGCAGTTGCACCTTCCCAACCGTCGCAGGTTGCGGCCGAACGCCGCTCTCCGCCGCGTAGACGCGTTGTCGTGCGTTCTCCTTCCCTCAGGCCGTCGTCGAGAGGAAAAGAGAAGTGAGGAACAAAGAGGTGAGAAAGAGAGCTTGAGAGAGTGAGGGGGCGGGTGAGATGATGAGTGTGTGAGATTGAGGGAGAGGCACTTAGGGTTTGAGAGAAGAAAGGAGGGGGTGTCTCTTTTTTTTCCTGTGGAAAATTTGATTTTTTTTATTGTAGTTCCTCCTGCACACCCCATTTTCCTCATCACACCCCTTTACTCTACCACGACGGTTATAAATTGGGCCCGTCGTGGTAGCCCATTTTACGCCTGCACCTCCCCCTTCTTGCTATTGACACCCCCTTCCTTTTTTAAAACGTTATTCCTCCTGCACCACCCCATTTTCCTCATCACACCCCTTAACTCTACCACGACGGTTATAAATTGGGCCCGTCGTGGTAGCTCATTTTTACTCCTGCACCTCCCCCTTCTTGCTATTGACACCCCCCCTTCCTTTTGAAAAACGTGTATTCCTCCTGCACCACACACATTTTCCTCATCACACCCCTTTAACTCTACCACGACGGTTATAAATTGGGCCCGTCGTGGTAGCCCATTTTTACTCATGCACCTCCCACTTCTTGCTATTGACACCCCCTTCCTTTTTGAAACGTTATTCCTCCTGCACCACCCCATTTTCCTCCTCATCACACCCCTTTAACTCTACCACAACGGTTATAAATTGGGTCCGTCGGGTATCCCATTTTACTCCTGCACCTCCCCCTTCTTGCTATTGACACCCCCCTTCCTTTTTTAAAATCTGCACTGTATCCACGACGGTTGTTTTACAACCGTCGTAGAAACTCCCTTCCAGGACTTTCTACGACGGTTCACAGACAACCGTCGTTGTATGTTACCCACATAATTGCAAAAATGCCACCGCGTCACTTTCTACCACGGTTGCTCCACAACCGTCGTGGAATGGCCCGTGTAGAATGTCGTTTTTGTAGTAGTGAAGTCCCAAAATCAGAGATGTATGATGTCATGTTATGTCCAAAAGTATGTTACTTAGCTTGAGATCTCTAGTGACATATTTTTTGAGGCTAAATTCATGCAGATTGACCAATCCTTTTGCAGTTCCTTTCATGATTTTCAATCTATAGGACCATGATAGAGGGGGTAAATGTCATTAGTCCAGCCTTTCCATAAATGCTGAGGCTTGACTCGCATTTGGGAATGAAACGAAATCAACGAGAAAAAAGAAAGCATAATAAATGATGTTATTATTTCTCAGGGATGTTTTACAATTTATTATCTTTCAGGGGCCAATGTGATCGACCTCATATCTTTTAGGGACCATTTTGAGGGTTTATAAATGATGCTATTATTTCTCAGGGACGTTTTTACAATTTATTATCTTTCAGAGACCAATGTGACCAGCCTCATATCTTTCAGGGACCATTTTGAGGGTTTACTTGCAGTTTTGTTAACTTTAACATAGGGGGAATTAACAAAAGGACCTAATTGACTGACATTACTATTTCTTAGGGACATTTTTACAATTTATTATCTTTTAGGGACCAATGTGACCGACCCCATATCTTTCAGGGACCATTTTGAGGGTTTACCTCAAATTTTTTCCATCACCAAAAGTTGAAAATTCATAAAAAAAAAAAATATATTTCTTGAAGTCATTTTTTTTTCCGGAAATTTCTGGAAGCCATTTTTATGATTGTGTTTTCAGAAATTAATTTCCGGAAGTGTTTTTTTGGCGGAAATTATTTCTAAAAAGAAAAAAAATTGAATGGAGTGGTGGGGTGTGGGAAGGTGGTGGGGTGTATAGTTCGGGAAAATATTAAAAAAAAGGTAGTGAGTGAGAGTGTGAATAGTAAAACGGGGTGCTAGCTAAAAGCAACTCCCTCAACCAGCTACTTTTTGAACCTGCGATATTGAAGCATCTGGCCCAAGGTCCAAAACAAGACACTATGACACTAAAAATAAAAAGGGAAGTCCACTTGACCAAAAACAAAAAGGGGAAGTCCAAAAAAATAAAAATAAAAAGGTGAAATGTAAAAGAAGACGGGTGTTGAGATTTATAAAACAAAAAGTGGCTAAAAAAAATTTCACATTAAAGAATGAATAAAGTGATCATAATATAAAAGGCTAAGAATCTATTCCACCGGAAGCAACCTTTTTCCTCACCCAATTTTTTAAATAAAAATAGTCATTATTTCTGTTTTATATCTATCATTAATATATATTATATGAGTTTAATAAATATATAATTAATGCAAGTGTAAAAAAGTTTAAAAAAAATTTACACATACATTCAATAATATATTGTCATGTTGTTTATTGAGTTTAATAATACATTGGGTGACATATTCATTAAATGATGTAGCAACATATTATCAAATATTTGTATAAATTTTTTATATTGATAATGTATATCAATGAAATTCATATTATATATCAAGAGATTTTTTTAATAATCAAAAGATGTTTTCTAAATTGAACTCATATTCTCTCCCGATACTTACTATGAGAAATCTAGAGTCGGCTTGGTGAGAGTTTGGGTAGTTTAACGTGAGATTATAGGTTTAAATCCTATTATCTTTCTTATACACTAATAAAGTAATCATTTTAATTTACTCTACCTCGTTTATTAAATTAGAAAGTATAAATGGATTGGATGGCATAGATTAATTTTTCTAATTTCAAATTCCTTAATTATATGGTGTAAGAATACAATAAAAAATGAATTGTTGTTTTGATGAATAAAAAAATGATAATGTTATGGGTATATTAAAACTCTTAATTTTATGTTTATTAAATAAGCTTTTATGATTGGATACAAGAATGAAATTTGAACAAAGTATTTTGGTTATTTATTATTTATAACACCATCACTTATGACAAATTATGACGAAATCACTTATACAGTTGAGAAATAATCTTCTTTAAAACTGGTAATGATTTAATTTTTTCAAAGAAATATTGAAATTTCAAAATAGAATGTATCTAAACAATGATATTATCGGCTGATAAAATAAATTCCAAATTTTCACCCACATTTTGTCTTGGACTATATAATTTCCAACTTCTTAACCTTTTATATTTTGAGCATATCATTTGTACATATATTCGCATATGCTATCATGAAGAACATTTAAGGCATGTTTAGGAACAGTTTATTTTACAAACACTATTTTTCTTTCAAAAGCTAATTTTAAAATAAATTAATCTAAATACGCATTTAATCAACTTCAACGATCCATCCCTTCTTATCTTCGATAACACCCGTTTGAATTCCTAACAGGGTATTGTACAGCTCTTGACAAATTGCTCCAGAGCCTGTTTTATATTCCATCCTGCATATATATAAGATAATATTTCAGGATGCATTTATATGTGTTCAATAAAATTACAATAAAAAATATGATTTAATGTATGTTACGATTACTTTACCTTCTATCCTTGTATGTGATACTCCCTACAGGAGCAACACCAACGGCCGTTCCTGTGCAGAAAACTTCATCAGCATCAATCAATTCATCCACAGCTACAACACGTTCTTCTACCTGAACCAATTTGGTTAATCAATAAGCATATTTGAAAGAGAAAATTAATATACAAAATTCCAACTTGATCAATATATCTATGATGTGAATTTCAATCAAATGTTTCAATCAGACTTAAAAAAGTTACCTGTTCAGTGATTAATTTAAGCTAACAATATTTCAATCAAAATGCAGAACGAATATTAGAAATCGTTATCATGTAGAAGGCACAAATGTTTAGTGCTACCTGATAGCCGTGATCACGAGCAATTTCAATAACACTTTTTCTAGTGATTCCGGCAAGAATGGTTCCATTGGTAGCAGGTGTTGAGATGCATTTGCCCTAATAAATTGTAATTAATGCAATTAGATTGGTAGCAGTTGCAAGATTACACCGCTGATAATTTGTACTACAGAGTAAATTTCACTACATCGATTGTTCAGAACATGAGCAATTGGGAAAGTCATAACAATTCAACCCAACTGCAATTGTCTGAAAACCATATATTTTATTGAAAAATAGTTAACCACACCTGATATATTCTTTGTTCATAATTACAGGGGAAAAGAAAAATAGTTAGAATAATACCTTGGCAACAAAAACGTTACAAGAAGAGACCTCCTCCAGATTTTTCTTGGTGACTGAATCAAGGTATAACACATCTGAAAATCCTCTGCTCTTGGCTCTAATTTGTGCCATCAAGACCTACATATCAAGACAAGTAGTACAATTGAACACTCTAATAATACCCCTTCATATTTTTCCCCAAATTCGTTATACCGTGTATAATTTTTTTTTGGTTTAACCCCACTGAAAGCAATTTTGTTCGAGCCGGGAACCTCCGATCTTGTTTAAGAGGAAACAAACATGTACCACTTGAACCAGTCCCTTTGGGTGGGTATGTGTATAATTTCATATCATATAAACAAGACAAATTAATTTATTATTTTTATATTTCAGTGAAAGACTTTATATACATACCGGGGCGTAATTAGAAATTGTTTTAACGCCTCC
Source organism: Sesbania bispinosa (assembly GCA_026901365.1). Lineage (NCBI taxonomy): Eukaryota > Viridiplantae > Streptophyta > Magnoliopsida > Fabales > Fabaceae > Sesbania > Sesbania bispinosa. The sequence continues at coordinate 1,521,070 of QLOH01000095.1, read as the reverse complement.
AGTGCCGCGACGAGAAGCACGATCAAAATCTTCCTCCACGTATAAGTTGAGTGGCGCAGAACCCTCCTGCGGTGAGAATAAAATTATCACTTGAATTGTTGAAGTAATTAATGTTAGCTATATATAGCTAGCGAATCACAATGACCAAATAAAAGGGAAAAAAAAATAAAGTTTGACTCACTTTGAAATAGTTGCGAACAGGGGAAGCATATATGAGGAAAGTGTATTCAGGTGCGGGAGCCAAACCCAAAACAGGACCACTTCCTAAGAGCAGAGGCCTAAGGTATAATGATCCTTTGCCTGGTGGAGGAACCTGCTTAGCGTTTACATTACAATGATGAGTCCATTTGTTAAGTTAAAGTATAGCAAGTCCATCAAAAGCTAGCATTAATTCTAGCTCTGTTATTTATTTTAGGATGGAAAGTCTCATTCATACCCAACGTTTATTTGCGAGGGTAGTTTGCTTCAAAGCATCAACAAATTGATGAATGGAAGGGGATGACATGCACATTCTTTCGGCACCAATCTTCATGCGTATGGCATTTTGTTCTGGACGGAAGAGCAGTAGGTGACCATTTTCTTTTCTGTATGCTTTGGTGCCTTCGAATAATCCCTATATTTTTACATTTCACAAGAATTAATCACCCTCATCTATATATCTATGCTCTCTTACTTTTAAGAGAAATTATAAATGCACAACATTTCATACAACAAACTTCTACAACATAGAGTGATATAGAAATAGATTAGAGAGAAGTGTGAAATGTGATAATTGATATGATAGAAAGACATAGAAAAAAAATATGTTGTATGAGATATTGTAGGAATAATAAATCTCTACTTTTACTAACAAAGATTTGTTGCTTCCATAAATAAAGGCAGTCTGTCTACCCATCACGATCCATTAGAGAGTTAAACTTAGTTATATTGCGGGATTTTGGTTAATAACAAAAATAAAGGCAATTGTTTAAATTTTTTTATTAAACGTGTTTTTTAATTTAAAAAAAGTACATAAAAAACAAAAAAAATATACTCTTTACAACACAACTAGGATATTCATGAGTTTGGTTTACTTTGAATTTAAGGTGAATGAAAATTCAAACTGGTTATTTATATAATTGGATAGGTTTGATTTAGCTTTTAAAGTATTTGTCAACTAGTTTAAAGCAAGCCAATATACAATCAAGACAAAAAGTAAAGAATTGTATTTTCAAAGTTCCTATCCTCACGTAATATTAGTGCAACCTTTTTTTCTTCTAGGAGCCTATATGATAATTATAAATTAATAATCAAATTAATTGTAAACATTGATGTCATATTTAACTAATATTTTATTTTTCTATAATTATACTTGTACATCTCTTATAGATCTCTATTATGATGATGATGAACCCGATCAAAACATTTAATAGCATTAAGCAATGATGTTAAAATAAACAACAGAAAAAAAAAGGAGATACTTAAGTACTAAAGCTCAAAATGCACCCGTACAAAAAAAACTCAAAATGCATAAATTTTAAAACTTAAATACAAATAAAAAATTAGTGATGTCGGTGTAATTGGCTTAAGGGTTTGGGTCTTTTATTAAAAATATATATATGAGATAATTGGTTTAATACAGATTTAACATAAAGTGAATATCCAAATCAATTTCAACTAAGTTAGTTGATTTGATTCTTAAAACATGTCAAATTAGACTACACTTTATAAATACTCATTAAAATTATTTATAATATGTATTAAAATAGTCTAAAATCCATAAAAGGTAGCATATATGAGCATAAGGATGGATATTATAGTGTCCAACCTTTCTGTTGTCTAGAGTTGACAAAATAAGCTATCTCGATGAGATCAGCGCATTAAAACAATAAAAATATAGGATTCGAGTCTTCTATTTTAGAAGTTAAAATAAATCCCTTCCGTAAAAATCCACAAAAAATCGAGTAGTCCGACCCAAAAAAAATCAGATAACCTGTAAAATATAAGGTTCGTGTGTTTATTTTAGAAATCCGATTTTTTAGCCCGACCCACAAAAATTCACTACTCGCATTGGGCTGGGGCGGATAGCCCGAATTACCAGCCCTTTGCCTTTGCACAATATGTTTATCATATTTTATAATTAAGATTTAAAAGATTTTTTAACATTTTTATCAACTTAAACATTACATTTTTAGTCAATTTTTAAAAGTTTAGTATTAAAATATCATTTTTTTATTATAAAAATATACCAAAAAATATATTTCATATAATAAAAATCTAGGTAATGAGTGTTGTTTCAAGTACATGTGTATTTAATTGGATATGAATTTTAAAATTACTATTCTAATATTTTACATACTGTGATCCCTCACTTAAAAATATTTAACGTGTGTTTGGTTTACACGGGATCTACGTTTTAAACATGAATTCAGGTCAATGTTAATTTGGATCCACGTTTAAAACGTGATTTTAGCGAAAACCAACCACACACTTATCAATTTGAGTTCTAGAAATTTAGAAACGTTTTTTATTTTCTTCCTTGTGAGCAGGATATATAATCATGCTCAAAATGTTTTTTATTCCAAAATTTGAGGCCATCATTATCCTTCTTTGGGAGTATTATCTTGAGGTCCTCAATCAGCACATATGCCTATATTCAGCTACGCCTACGGGAGGGGATGATATAGCACCGTTCAAGCAAGTTTTCATAGGAAGAGAACAAAAAATAAAAAAAAATTATGAATAAAAATTTAGGGTGAGGGGATGACCCAGAGGACTAGTGGGGGGTTTGAACTTGCAATATGTTAGATACGAGACCCTGTCTTATTTCACTCTACCAACCCTTAAGAATAAAAAAAAAATTTGAAATGGTCATACCTGACCATAATTTAGGACTCCGGCTGAGGGGCTAAGTTCAATGCTCCCATAACGACTGAGTTGTCCTTCTCCAAAATTCTGGCCCAAGCAACATTTAGTAATGTACATGTAATCGGTTGGCATCAGTCCAAATCCAAGGCTGTCCCAATCCACATCAGCGTACTCATCATCACTGATATTTTGTTTTTTTTTCAAAAAAGAAAAGAACCACTAGAAATTAATTAATACACATCAATCCCTTAAAAAACCTTTTATATATATTCATTAATTAATACCAAGCTTTTGAAAATTGCACCGACAATTAAATTGGTAAAAGCATTGATTTACAGTATGATTGAATCATGATTGAACAGAAATTAATAAATATATATTTAAAATGTAATATTTTTCAAGTAATAAAAATAATATAAATAATTGATAAATTAATAGATATTATGTATAATTCTTAAATATATGTATTTATTTATTTTAAAATTATTTTTAGATTAAATAAAAATAAAAAATATTCTTTTAATAAAATGACCGGTTCTAATCTGCTTTCAATACTATTTTTTTATCAATTTTCATCGATTTGACCGATTTTATGTTCCACCATGATTGAAAGGACCACTTACAAGGCCAATCCAATCTGATTTTAATTTTCAAATTATGTTATATTTATATATAATATTATTTTTTACAATAAAAGTATTGTAATTTAAATCTAAAAACTGATGTAAAGTATCCAAATTTCACCACCCAGTCAATATAGTGTGTATTTAGTTTATTACAAAATCAGAAACGTCGATTCAAACCAACACTATTAAAAGTAACTTCTACCTGAATCTACATTAAATACCGTGTAAATCGAACACACCATTAATACTTGTGATGTAAAAAATAATTAATTTACCTGTAAGTTGGGTCCGGGATTTGAACAGAGGAGGGCTGAGATGTATAGCCATTGTAAGTCCCGATCTGCTACGATATGATTTTGTATTAAAACCAAAAACTTAAATAAATTCAATCAGCTCCACAATAATACACATATTCTTCAATTCAACCTTTCTCTTTAATTGCATTCTTTTATATTTGGGTTGCGGGAGGGGAAGACCGATATCCAATTTTCCACTCTTAAACATCTGGATAAATTAAAATTATTTGTTTCCAATAGATAGATTTAGAAGTTACAACTCTTTTTACTTAATAATTACTTCCTCCGATCTCAAATATAAGCAACAAAAAATCCACTTGTGTTGGTCTAAAATATAAGCAAATTTCAACTAACTTTGCCTTATTTAATGACCTCGGACTAAAATATCCTTAACTTAAATTCAAATTGTTCTATCCAATGACCCTATTTAATAACCATGTAGAGATAGTGTTTCCATTTCGAACAAGTTTCAATAAAATTGGAGTCTCCTATGAAGGACATTTTAGAGAATACAATTCATTTTTAGATGATATCAAGAAAATTTAATGAAGTTAACTAACATTTCTTAATTAGCGTGAGATAATTTTTTTTTGCTTATATTTGAGACCGGAGGGAGTAATAAACAAGAGATCAAGAAAAACACACCCCAAAAAAATAAATAACTAAGCGATCAAGCAGGAAAAGAAACATTATAGACTTATGGATGACATGGGAAAGGAGCCTGGCAAAATTAATATGTAGTTTGCACTATATGTGTTTTGTGGATAATAATGAATTTTTAATACATTGACCATATAATCATATATGATAACCAGAAATTAATATTTCCATTATTTAAAGTAACATGGAGGGAAAGCATGCACCTTAGACTTATAGTAGAAATCACAACAAAAGGAAAATGGATACTTAAATGGTATATTAATAATTGCAAAAATGTCATTTTTATTTTATTTTATTTTCAAAAATGCATCTAAAAAGTAATAAATTAAAGTTAATATTCTTTTACATAAAAAATAAAATAAGGTAATATTTTTACAATTATTTTACTAAAAATAAAAAAGTAGACAATAAGTTTGAATTCCCTAACGCAACTATTTCTAACGTTAGAAACGTGAGTTTATCATGTTTCAACGTTAATCAAACACACAAATTTGTATATGAATTATTTTAATGTTACCCATGTTTTATAATTAAAAATTTCAAACTGTCTAAGATTATCCCAAGTTAAGGTAAAGAAAAGGGAAAGATTGTATTTGAGAGTTCAAAAAGACAATGAGTTTCTTACGCTCACGCCACTTCCCGAAGCATCATGAGTAGCCATCTTTTTTCCTTGTTTTTTTTTATCAAAATCAGTAGTCATCTATCCATATTCAATCCTCTTTTTGTTTCTTGCTCAACCCATTACCCATCTATTCGCATTTCATATACGTCTGCTCATACTGGATTACTGGTCCATTATATATGTATTATTTATATTATTAAAAAATTCCCTTTCAAAGTAAAGCTATTTGTATAACAAAGAAAATAAAAAGTATATTAGTTTTACATTTAATATTAATAAATCAAAATTATATTATATTATATTATATTTTAAATTAAATGATCAGGAATGAAATATATTTTTCCATTTCATTTTAAATTAATTTTATCTTAAAATATGTTTTTTTGTTTTTTAAATATAGGTAGTATTATATCAACTTTTAATTGAGAAATAATCAATAGTACGAATTCGTTTTAGAAAATTGCCAATTTCAATATTATAATTATATCTCAAAATTGGATTTTAAAATAAGAGTTTAATATATATATATATATATACATACACTGTCAGTCATTTAATGAAATGTTGCCACATTATTTATTGAATTTAATAACACATGAGATGTTATATTCATTAAATGATGTGGTGGCACATTATTGGATATCTGTATACTGACAATGTATACCAAGAGTTTAATATATATACATTGTCAGTTGAAATGTCTGTGTAAAATTTCTTTACACTGATAATATATATTAATTAAATCTTTTTTAAAAATGATAAATTTATCACACTCATATTTTACATATATTCGATCGGAAATGACACCGATTACCACGTGTCTTACTTTAAGAACAATAATAAAATTTATTTTTTTAAACCTAAAATAATACAATCGCTACAGTTAAGTTCGCACATTTTCATAGACCAACTTTTTGTGTTCTTCATCATTCTAGTAGTAAAAGATAATCTTCAAATGACAAGTGTAATGAGCAATGACAAGTGTAATTCATATCGTTCATGCAATCTATTCTTGCTAATATTTAGCATTTTCGTATCAAAAAAGCTAATATCATTAATAATCAAAGATAGTGACAGGACATAACAGGAAAACCTTTTAAAAAAAGTGTTTTAGGGGATACAACCAAAATGGAGTCCAAGCTCTCTACGGTTACCGGAAATTTTCAATAGAAAACAGATAGATTCATACATATATCTGGGTGCATGTGGACCCATACATATGTGTGAGATTATCTCTCTTATTGGTATCAGAGAGGATCCTTATTCATCCCTTGTGTATTATATTTATATCAAAATAATGATAGGAATTTGAATTCAGATCAAGTATTAAAAATGTAGTTGTGATTTTGAGATAAATGAAATATATTATAAAGTATTTTGAAGAAATTAATTAATATTACAGAACGTGGATTTAGATTTGGGGTTTATCTGAATTCACGTCTAGCTATAACGTGAGTTTGGGACAAAAACCACACACATTGTAAAGTATTTTGGCGGAATATAATTGAGTACAGGTTCAAAACAGATTATGAAATGAAAAGAAAGAAGCTTGAAAAATGACGTACCTTAGAAAAAGAAGACGGATAACCAGGTCGAAGAAGCAATTTCCATATACTTGGAAGGTACGCAGTTCTTTGAATCATAGTGCTCGATCGATATATCCTTTCTGTTCGTTCAAAACACAGTGCTACTACTACCAATGCCAATTGGTGGTTGGTTATGTGTGTTTTGGAAATACTATATTATATATGAATCGGAGCGGAGAGACAGGATAAGAACGATGGGATGGGAAGGAAAGAACAAAGGACAAGGCCAGCTCTGCACTCTGTATATGGAGTAACAGCAATTTTGGTAGCTATATATGTACCCATTTATCCAACCGCTGGAGTTTGCCCTTTTTTTTTCTTGGAACACTACACATGGAAAAAGCACAAGTATTTATCACCAATTTTTATTAAGATTGGGCCCACTTCCTTGATTTCTCATAAAACAATTTCTCCCTATTGCTATTGTTTTTTCAAATACATTTAATGCAGCATTAATAATTTAAAAAGATATACTTTTTTTTATTTTTTTTTGTTCTTTATTCTTATCTTTAAGGTATTCACTACCATTACTTCTAATTTTTAATTAGTATCATTCACTTATTTTGTCATATTAACTTAATGAAAAGGGAAAGATAAAATATTTATAATCTCACACCAATTAAGATGATAAAGTGCCTGTTTGATTTATAATTATGTAAAATTAATTTTAAAAGAGTTTAATATATATACACTTTCAGTGTAAAGAAATTTTACACAGACGTTCAATGATGTGCTGCCACATCATTTATTGAATTTAATAACACATGAGGTGTCACACTCATTAAATGATGTGGCAGCACATCATTAGACGTCTGTGTAAAATTTCTTTACACTTACAATGTATATATATTAAATCCATTTTAAAAATCAACAATAAAGATGAGTGATACACATTTTATAAATCATGTTAAATGAAAATTATTTAAAATCAATTCCGTGAAATCATAGTTTTACACTGTAGAAATATTAAACCAAATGGAGAATAAAGTAAAATTTGTCTAAAAGATTTTTATAAAATAATTGAAGATAAACATGATCTAATTAAAAAATTACAATTCATTGCCGCTTACAAGATAATAGATGAAAATACATGAACAATTGGAGCGCCATCTCACTCAGCGTTGGCAGTACATATCCAAAATGCTCCAATCCATTACCTAAATTTCCAAGTCAATCCATATCCGTTTTATCTGTTAGTGCAGATTAATGCTTATGTGTCTTCCAAAATCCAACCACGTTTCTTAGATCAATTTGTTGGCGGTTTTCCAGTCATTAAATTTGAAAAAAGGAATAGCATTATTCTTAAGGTTTAATAGTAGTTATATATTCCTTTACTAAATTCAACGTGTAATTTTAGTTTGATAATTTTTCACTTCTAATTTTTTAATCAACTATCTATATTATAAATTTGAGACCTTAACTTGGAGAATGAGACAATCATCCATTCTACTCTCCCTCCCAATGATTTTCAGCATTATCTCGTTCCTCTCATTGGATAATGAATCCCACTCACTACTTGTGAGAGTGAAATTCTCCTTCTCAATCCTTAATATTATTTTTCTCTCTATTCTTATATGAGTTTTAAATGCCAATAAATGCTAATCATAAAATTTGAAATTTATTAATATTCAAAATCTTATCATATCTTCTTTTATTCCAACCTTTATCAATTCTCTATATAATAATTTCGAGATCTCAACTTGGAAAATGAGACACTCTCTATACTCTCCCTCTCAATGAATTTTTATATTCTTTTACTTTCTCTCATTGGATGGTGAATTTCACTCACATTTGTGAGATTGAGATTCTTCCTCTCAATCAGAAATATTAATTTTCTCTCTCATTCTATTTAAATTTTTAATTAATGTTAATAAATGATAATCTTAAATTTTAAAATGTAGTAAGATTCAAAATCTTATTCTATTATTTTCTATTTCAATCTCTTTTCAATATATAAATATTATTATTATCTTTATGATTTTAATTTTTTTTACTATATCTTATTATCAAATGATAATGTATGTTAAATCTAAAATATACTATTAGAATTTAAAATTGAAAATTTATCTAAAATTAATTTCTTTTTAATTTTTAATTTTAAAAATATTGATTTATTATAATTCTAATTTTAATTAAATAAAAGTATACATTTATCCGCATATTACGCTCGTTAATATACTAGTTTTTAATATAAATCTTTAACTTTATTCTTATCATTATGATTTTAATTAATTTCATTATATCTTATTATGAAATAATAATATAAATTATATTTTAAAATCATTATAAAATATCATCAAATATTAATGTATATTAAATTTCAAATTTTTTAATTTTAAAAAATATTAATTTACTATAAATTTAATTATATAAAAGGAGTCAGGATCCGTTGACACCAGGTATCAAACTTCAGGACTTACACCAATTAATAACTTTTTATAGAATGTGAAATTGACCAATCCAACCATTGAATTGAAAGTTCTTATAAATTAGATCAAGCTTATAAAATTTCATAAAAATCGAAAACTAATTGATACTTCGTCAAACTAATTTATTTTAACGTATAATATGTTTTTAAAATATAAGTAAAAGTCCACCATTAGATAACATGTTATATTTATACAATTATTTATATATAATTATTCTCTATTTTATTATTATTATTATTAGGGATTAACATTAATTAATAAATTAAATTTATTTGTTAATATCAATTATATTGCACATTATTATTATTAATTTTATGGATTTATGGATAATACATATTGAGTTTTGATGAATAGTCCGTGATGGGTTGGACTGTTCAGTAACCTGTTGAGAGGTCCCTGATCTCTACTGGTAAGGATATAAAACCGGTATCCCATTAATCAGTTTAATATATATAAGACAGACAGTCAGATATTCTCTGTCATTCTGTATTCTGTCTTTTGAGCTCCTACGTACCAGGAACAACATTCTCTCACACTGTTCAAGATCAACAACAATGGATCTATCTCTGATTCCGGGTACGCAATTCTTTCTAATCATTCTATGAACATGCTATATTCTTGTATCTATTTGAAAAAGATCTAGGCTACTGTTCATTAGATTTAACAATTGGTATAAGAGCCTTATAGATACTGATTATGATTGTTCCGGGTTAGAATTAGTATCCTATGAACCCTAAATTTATATTGATAAATTATTCACTAATTGTGCATAAAAATTAGGGTTTTTCGTTGTAGGATATTTGTTGTACCGTGTATATATAGTATAAAATATAACGAAAAAAATTGAACTTGTTTCTCTTCCTCTGTTCGAATATGGCAACTCGAATTTTTCTCATTTATTGAGCAAATTTATAAGGGGGTTTATATTCTGCATGTGTTTCGTATATGTTGTCAAATTTTGGTGCGATTTCGTTGTGTATTTCGCGAGAATTGAGCCGTTCTTCCTCACGAGTTCGAACAAAAACCACGGTTTCTATGATCTGGAAATTCTCCTACATGAACGGATCATTCTGGAAATTACCTTGGGGCTTTCAACCGCCGCTGTGGGGAGGTCCTCTAGCCGGAAAATCGCGGCCAACCGTCACCAGAAATGCCGCGTGCGAACGAGTTTTTTCTTCACCGATTCGATAAACCTCTCCGTTTTTCGATCTAAAAATTCACAAAACTGAGAAGCTGAACGATGAAATTGATTTGGGGCTTCAAGTCGTTGTACCTCCGCGCGTCTGTGGCCGAAAAATCGTATACAATTGTCGCCTGTGGTGTCTGTTCCAATCGAGTTTTGCTCGCGGGTTATGCGACCCGTTTTTGAGCTATCTGGGTGAAAACCCAGTTTTAGGAAGCAGCACATTCCCACTCTCAGGGTAAGGCGCGTGAACATCCTTCTAGGGGTGATCATGGGTTGGGTCAACCCGACCAACCCGTCGGGTTTGACCCGACCCACACCCATCAAGTCGGTTATTCGGGTTCTCGGGTAGACCCAACCCGGAAAAATTGAAAAAATGGTCCTAATAGGTCGGGTAGCGGGTTGGGTGTTTGTAGACCCGACCAACCCGACCCAACCTGAGTACCCACCCCTAACTATGAATGCATGGCCCAACAGGAAAAAAATGAGTGTAATGGCCCAACAGGAATTTTTTTCCCGTCTTTCTGTGACAATCCAACAGACCCAAACCAAATAGTCCAACCCGAGTACCCCACCCGATCCGACCCACGGGTTCTCGGGTCGGGTTCATACCCATCTTTCCCAGATACCCGAACCGACCCACGAACCATGTAACTTCTCGTGTCGGGTCCAAAAAATTGGCGAACCCGACCCAACCCGACCCAGGATCAGCCCTACATCCTTCCTGTGTAAATTTTTTTATTTTTTTTATACCAGAAATTAAATAATTAATTTTCTGATTTTTGATATATTTTTTTATAATTTTTGGATTCCTAGAAGTATTTATTTTAATTATTTTGAGAGTAATTTATAATTTTGAAAAAGCTACTCTCATAATTTTGGGCTGAAAATTTTTTTATGTATATTTTATACATTATTAAAGAGTTTTTGGTATATTTCACTCTCCCTGGTAGTGAGTCAAATGTTATGAAATTATTTTTAGCCATTTTGAAATCATATATTATATATTTATAATACATATAGTTTGTTAATCATGCAATTTATTTATTCAATTAAATTATGTTTGGCATGATTTTTATATTTTGTTTAATTTTGAGCTCGCCTATCATGGGTACAATTATGCAAAATTTTATGGAAAATTAGTTATTTTAAATTATATTTATATTAAACTAATAATAATTATACCATATCGGTGTGTTGTTATTAATGTGATTTGTTTTTATGCAATATATATTGGTGTTTAACTCATGTCAAATCTTTTATTTTAGTACCCTATCGGTATTAAATTTTGTTTTGGGACATGAGAATTATATATTGTATCATTTATTATTTCTTATTTATTGTGATTCGGGACCCTTAGGCGGGATCATTGTAAATGAGAAATTTTGGTTAATGGGCACCCTATTATTTTGGATAGACACAAATTCATTTAATTTTGTGTTAGCATATGATATTATGCATATTAAATATTTCTTTTTTATTTTGGTGTTAGCCTTTATGCTCATTTTTGTTAATATTTTGAATAGGACTTAATTTTAGAAAATTATTTTATTGAAATAAGTTGAATTGAATTGTGTAGGTGATGGACACACCCTATCGGTATGACATTGCTTGACATGATCATTGTGTGATAGAGAAAATAATTTTAAATGTTTTTATATGATTTTCATATTATATTATTTATTTTATTATTTTTCTCTATCAAGTGGGAGAAATCTATATATTATGTTATGATTTTGTCAAGCAAGATTGTAGTAATGCAATGACTATTTTCCCTTAACATAATCTTATTTTGTAGTATTTCTTCTCTCTTTAAAAATTACATGTTACCCTTTATTGTCAAGACTTTATATTGAGGATATTGTTTGTTAAGCCTCTTTGAGAACATTATAGTCAAACTCCCTATTATTGTATTATATTATGCGTAATTAATTATACCAAACAATATGTTGATGTCCCAAATTAAATTGTTATTGTTTGAAGAGATTAATTTCTCTATTACATACCATTAATCTTCCTTATCATCGATGGTATGTCAACTATAGACTTATTAAAGCTATTTTGAAATAACAAGTATTAATTATTCTTAACATTTTGGGATATATGGATGAATTTTGCATATAATACAATATTGTTATCTTGTAACTTTATAATTATAAGAACAGTGAGAGTTAGAGACTTCTTAAATCTTTTATTGTATCCTCAATAATAGTCAAGGGTCTTATGCACTTTCGTTTCCGCTTCCGCTAAAGAGTGCTTTGCTATTATTTAAATTGTAACACTTGAGTCACGGGAGTGAGTTGTTGAATTTTTCTATGATCTCATTTTTAAATATGTTGGAGATTATAATCTCACTCATATGTTGGCAATTTTTCAAATAGTCACCATATTTTATAAAATTACGTGTTACAATATTTTTTGAAGGAGATTTTCTATTTTAAAATGTCATGTGGACATTTATAATTCCCTTCATTTTGTAAGCAAAGTATATGGTTAACTATGAAACTCCTTTGCAAAACCATTATTAAGGTTCTATGTTGAATTTCATATTCTGTTTTGTAACCATTTTTTGTTGACTTTGCTTTATTATGTTTCTCTCTAATATCAAATTTTGAAGAGAGAAAAATTGTGAGTTTTAAACTCATAATGAGTACCTTAGCAAAATTATAATCCCACTATTAGATATTATAACATTAGAGTATTTTAATATTATTTGACTCTAATGAAAATCCTAATAATATCATATTATTTTGGATTAGTGGGAGTACACACAATTGTTTGTCTTGAGACAATAGCATTACTATATGTTCTTATGTGCACTTTGTATTAAAATATTGTTTTTTGAGCTTTTTGGTCGTCATATGTTATTATGCGCGCTTAATCACATGACATGCTCTTAGAGATTTTGGGAAGAAATCTTATTTCGTATTACTGAGATGTATTCTTGTGCACAAATTATTGATATATATTATTATGTGAAATTTTATTGAATCTCAGTAAGGCACATTAAGTGTACGCTAAGGTTATTTTGTTGGTATTACACATTTGACTTACGATTTTATTGTGCTTCTCTTTTGACCAATATTCCACATTTTATAAGGTCACATATTTATAAGTATCTTATATGAAATTAATACTCCTATGGAGTATGATTTCTTTGGATCGATATGGTGCTTGTAAATCTTATTATTTAGACCAATAAAGTGCTTACTCATTGATGCCATTTTGTATGCCCATTTTGTAATTACTTTTGGTTATTGGGTTATGCTCATATGTAACTACTTTTGTTATTTGTTATTGGGCTATTATAGGCACTTGAGTTTATGTGGACTATGTTATTATTTATTTATTATTATTATTTTTGGTCATTGTGTTGTGAAAGACACTTCCATTATTTTTGTATACAATTTTGTTATAATTTTCCTTTAACTGATATTCCACTTTTCATAAGGTTAAGATGTATGAGTATCTTGCATGTATGATATGAGTACTCCTATCGAGTATGATTTTCTGCATTTTTGAGGTACTTGTATTCTTTTGTTTGAACTAATTGCTATAAGTGCTTGCTCATTATTGACATTTTTTTGTCTATATTAATCTCGAGTTTTATTTTGTTTAAACTAAGTGCCTGTGTTGTTCAAGTGGAAGATTTGTTAAATTTATTTATTCTACTTGAACATGCATAGTCACTTATTTAGTAAAACTCAGATTAATTAAATGTCAACTGTTCTTCAGCATTCTTGATTTTGCCCACGTGTAATTATTTTTGTTATTGGATTTTCCCCTTGTGTAATTACTCTTGATACTGAGCTATTATGAGCACTTATACTTATGTGGATTATGTCGGATTTGTGGCCTATTGTGATGGTGAAAGAAGCTGTTTTGGGTTAGTGTCAAACGGACATTTGCAGCAACTTTCATGTATGTTGAGCATTTTAGTATATTCACTAACCAAAGACTTGATTATTAGAGTTTTCATAACTCATGTGTGTTTATATAGGTCTTTTGGTATTTTAGGTTAGTGGGAGTCTGGTTTGTATTTGCTCAATATTATGAGATATGTGTTGGTTCACTTTTATTATCATATCTCTTATAGCATTGAAAATGTTGGGACCATTATTGGATAACATATTGTTTTATTGAATTATGTTTTCTCTTATCCATCATTTTATGAAATATAAGCATACGGTATGTATCCCTATCGGATACTATCTTTGTGGTTCATGTTTATATTTCTTATATTGTTAATTGGTATATGTGCTTGAGTTGTAATTGATATATTTAATTTATTGATTAATGTTATCCAAGTGGGAGAATGTTATATTTATACAATTATTTATATATAATTATTCTCTATTTTATTATTATTATTATTATTGTGGATTAACATTAATTAATAAATTAAATTTATTTGTCAATATCAATCATATTGCACATTATTATTATTATTAATTTTATAGATTTATGGATAATACATATTGGGTTCTGATGAATAGTCCGTGATGGGTTGGACTGTTCAGTAACCTGCTGAGAGGTCCCTGATCTCTATTGGTACGGATATAAAACTGGTACCCCATTAATCAGTTTAATATATATAAGACAGACAGTCAGATATTCTCTGTCATTCTGTATTCTGTCTTTTGAGCTCCTACCAGGAAGAGAGCAGCATTCTCTCACACTATTCAAGATCAAACAACGATGGATCTATCTCTGATTCCGGGTACGCAATTCTTTCTAATTATTCTATGAACATGCTATATTCTTGTATCTATTTGAAATTGATCTAGGCTACTGTTCATTAGATTTAACATAACATAACTACAAATGTCCAAATTATCTGAAATTTGATATATATGATCATGAAGGTAATATAATATGATTCAATGGTTAGATTGATCAATTTCACATTTTATAAAAAAAGTTATTAATTGGTGTAAGTCATGAAGTTTGACATCTGGTGTCAACGCATCCGGACTCATATAAAATATATATTTTTCCGTATATTATGCGGGTTGGTATACTAGTTACCTCTTAAAGTTCTTTCTTCAACTCTTTACTGCTAAAAATCTTTAAACTTGTTTATTACTCAAAATATTTATAAATTATTTTTTATTTAAAACTCATCAGTTAAAATATTAGATTTATAGTCTCACTTTTGATAAAATCTTTTAAATTCATTGAATTTTTATCAACTCATTTTATTGTCATTTAAATTATTATTTTCTCAAGATATATTTTTTACTATTGTATATTAAATTTAAATACTTATTTTTTTAGCATAAATCACTCTTAAAGTAAGAGAAATTCTCACATTAATTCATGTTATTTTTTAAAAATTATAAAATAAGAAAATCAATTGATAAATTAAAAAGTTTGTTATTATCCTTTGAATTTTAAAATATATTGATTAAAAAATACATTAATCATTTTCATATGACATTATTCTTATCATTAGTATATTTTTTAAAAAATTTAAAAAATAGGGTAAAAGATGTTTTTGGTTCTTGTAAATGGATTGATTTTTGTTTCACTACAAGAAATTTGATTTTCGCTGACAGACAAAATCCGTCACTACAGGTCCAAAATCCATAAGCAAATGTGAACTTGGCATTGATCGACAGACAAATTTTCCGCCCATTTTACGTGTCGAACACGGACGGGTATCTTACTGTCAGCATAACTTCCACCTACGACTACATAGGCTGTCAGTATAAGTTCTTGTCCTGTAGCTACACTCATTTCTGTAGGTAAAAGTCTATAATATATGTTATCAATACACTCATTGTGAGCATAGTTTCAGCTACCAAATGCAATCATCATTTCCCATCCATTGATATTATATATCAAAGCCAACACAAACAACAACATAAAATATAAACAAAACACACAAATTTAATTAAAGAAACGTGACAATGCAGAAAGGTTAAAATATACAAATAGAGCATCAATTTTACCTCTACTTTATTCATGTTGCCTATGAAAAGTATAAATCAATATGGTGGAGTACCGGAGCTCAAGACAGTAAACTATATGGTAGCTTATGTAATATTTTAATAAATATTGTTAATGATAGCTCTCATCTTAACTTGAAGTTAAAATTAAAAGCTGAAGGCAAATATCAAATATTCCAAGAACTAGTGGTTAAGTTAAAATTAACCTGAAAGCAAGACGAATATCTAAACTTGCTCTTTCACTTTTCTGTTCACTTGTAAGCTTCACGTAAGCCAAAGGTGTCATAACCAACATGCTTTATTTTATAAGAGTTAAAACAATAGCATAAGTTGGATGCATTGATCAATCATAACAAACACGAGCTATATAAGAGTGAAAACACGTGTAAGCTTCACCTAAGCCAAAGTTGTCATACTACAACAAATTTGGGATTTAGCGACGGCCACAAGCCATCGCTAGATAGCAAAAATTCGTCACTAGGTGTGCTATAGCGATGGTCTAGTGAAGCCTCACCAGTCGCCGCTAAAAGGCCCATCGTTTTTGCAGTAGCGACGACTTTTTTGGCTGGCGCTATTTAGCGACGGTCAGGCTGTTGTTAACGGAAGTCACTAACACCATGGCCGTCACAACGTAGCGACGACGTTGGTCGTCGCTAGCCGTCTCAAGTTAGTGACGACCTTCGCGTAGAGACAGTCGGGTCGTCGCTAAGCTCATAAAGGTTAGCGTCGACTATATTAGCGACGGTCAGGCCGTCGCTAGTCATAAGATTTTTTTTTTAAAAAAATATAATATAAAAATCGTTGCAAAAATTAAATAATATTATACACATTAGCGTTAATCTAAGTACACATTAATATTAATATTAATGTAATTATACATCATTTTCATCATCTTGATCTTCATCATCCTCTTCATCTTCATTGCCATCCCACCCATCTTCATCCTCATTTGATGGGATGTCTTCATTCTCAGATTCATCATCTTCAACCATAGTCTCAGGGGTAGGCTGAATAATTGGTTTATATTGATTCTCAACTAAGTCTGACAATGTTTCAATGTCTACAACTGGTAAATCAGTTGAAGTTCCATCAGCCTGATAAGACACTTCTTCCTCAACCCCATCAACTTCAACATGACCCCTTGGTTTTGTTGTTATTGCCACAATCCAACCTCGTAAGTCCTTACATAATTCTAGATAAGGGGCAAAATAGACTTGTCTTATTTTTTGTGCAAGAATAAATGGATCATACCGATTATACCTTCTATTCTTCCTTATTTCTACGATACTGTATTGTAGCTGAACTCGCATACCACTATTTGTGGTTAGATCAAACCATTCACAATAGAAAATTGGAATCAAGATACTCAAACGAAGATAATCTAATTCATAGATATGGTGGATGATACCGTAAAAGTCATCTTCACCGCCATCAGTAAGTCCTTTTACATGCACCCCACAATTTGTGATCTTTTTACCCTCCCACCAATCTTTTGTTTGAAATCTATAGTCATTTATAAGGTATGTGTTCCATGATTTTGCTTTAGAGTTCGGTCCCCAAGCTAATGATTTAACTTCATTGTTGGTCACTCCATTTCGCTCATCATGAACTTAATCATAAGAACCATTTAATATTAATTGAATTCAGTTTACTAAGTAACACATACAAAAAAAAAGTGGATGATCAAACTTAGTTCCTAAACCATGTTGGAAAGTCCGAATGTATTCGAGTAGAAGAATCCCGATCATCGATCGAATGAAGTTGTAAGAATAAGCTGAAATGGAACAAATAGTTAATAACTCATTCATTCTTAAACCATAAAACCTAAAAATAATAAAAACATGTGCACTTACTCAAGGTATGGTTTCACTTCATTACAATTGATTAGTATATGTACATGAGCTGATTTCCATTCATTGTCATTTGACCAGTGCTCACTAGACATTCCTACAGGACGTCATGACTTGTTCAACATTGACAATGTGGAATTGTCGCATTGAAGTCCAGTTTGAGGCTCATTCCTCAATGTAGTGTTTGACAACAAACATGAGTTCTGAAATTAATGCGAACAAAAATATGTGGTTTCCCGCTGTAAGTGGAAGGAGCATATTGAGCCTTTCACCCTAGCCAAATTATCCACGGATCGTTTCGCATCTCCATCATTCTAAAAAAACCACAGATTGTTATTTGAATTTGATTAAAAATAAATTAAAATAAATAATGTAGTCTTATTAACTAACCTTTCAAATGGATACATCCATCGATATTGAATTGGACCCCCAAGTCTTGCTTCCATAGAAAGATGAATAGGTAGGTGCTCCATTGAATCAAAGAGTCCCGGTGGAAATATCCTTCCAATTTGCAAAGAATTATTGGTATATTTTGTTCCAACCTAACCACATCATCTATCCTCAATGTATTACAACATAATTCTTTGAAGAATCGACTTAATTCAGCAGCTGGTTCCCACACACAATCCGACAAGGATCAAAATGCAATTGGGAGTAAACACTCCATGAATACATGACAATCATGACTTTTCATCCCATGCATTGTGCCCCTATTGATATATGCACATTTTGCAAGATTTGAGGCATAACCATCCGGGAATTTCAATTCTAAAATCCATTTACAAACCAATTTTGCATCCCTTGATTCTAAAGTGTAGTTTGCCTTTGGTTTTCCCAACTTTCCATTACCCAGGTCAACCAACTCCAAGTCACCTCGCGCGCAGAACACAAACACATCCATCATTGCCTTTACATTGTCCTTGGTTTTACCCATAACATTCATGACAATGTTAAAGACATTATCAAAGAAAATTTTCACTATATGCATGACATCAAGATTATGAATTAACAAGTTGTCCTTCTAATATGGAAGATCCCAAAATATACTGCGTTTAACCCAGTTATGAAATTGTTCATACCCTGGCAGTTTGGAACAATTACCATCTATCGCCTTTGGAAAGTCTTAGACAAATTCCCAAATTTGAGGCCCTGTCAACATACAAGGTGGTCCATCATGTTCAGCCCTATTTCTCGTAAACCATCTTTTACTCCTTCTGAAAGGGTGATCACTTTGCAAGAATCTATGATGACAATCAAACCATGAGTTTCTTCCACCATGTTTGGCAACCAAATAACATTCCATACGCCAGAAAATCATTGATAGTCCACATCAAACATGCACGTATGACAAAGTTTTGTTTCGTGGAAATGTCATAAGTCAGAACACCATACCTCCACAACTGTTGGAGATCATATATTAAAGGCTGCAGAAACATGTCTATGTTTGATTTGGAATTAATTGGACCAGGTATTAGAAAAGTCAAAAACATATATGGCTTAGTCATGCACAATTCAAGGGGGAGATTATATGGTGTAAGAATAGCAGGCCAACAGAAATATGGTGAAGTCGAACCTTGAATGTAGGGTGTAAACCCATTAGCACATAACTCCAATCTTACATTTCTTGGCTCATTTGAAAAATGAGGATACATATTATCAAAGTGTTTCCATGCTTCCCCGTTCGATGGATGACGCAATAAACCATAATCATTTTTGTTCTCATGTTGCCATCGCATTTGTGCAGCAGGCTCTAATGACGCATACAATCGCTGCAGCCTTGGAATAATTGGCAAAACGAACATCCTCTTCACCAGAACATCTTTATATGTCTCCTTCCCAACCTTACGAGGAACAAACCTCGGAGCATTACAAAACTTGCATTCAGTTAACATAGAATCGTCCTTGTAATACAACATGCACCAATTCCTACAACAATCAATTTTTTCAGCCTTCAACCCTAACTTAGACACCAATTTCGTCGCCTAATAATAGTTTTTTGAAATGTTGTTGGGTTTTGAAGCTACACCAACTAGCATTTGGATGAAATAATCCAAACACTTTTCAGTAACATGCCAATTACTCCTAGCTGCTAATAACCTCACAGCTATTGATTACCTAGAATCATTTGTTCCATCATAGATTGACTAATTTGAAGATAATAACATATAAAACCGTTGGGCATCTTGGTTAGGTGGCTCATGGTCATTATCATCTGTTTCATCAAGTCTAGGCCTAAATGCGTCATACACCATTTGAGTCACTAAGGCAAACTGAGATTCATAACTCATATATTCAACACTATTATTATCATCATCTCTCAACTCAACATTATTAGACCCTTCTTCTCCATGTTCAGTCCATACCCAATAGTTTGGTTTAAATCCAGACTTAAACAAATGAGCTCTAACTAGAGATGGTCTCAGAATCTTCTCACAGTTACAATTCACACATGAACACCTAATCCCTCCTTCAGACATAAACGAAGGTTGTTCCATAGCCTTGTTAACAAATTTCAAAACTCCATCGATAAACTCATTATTCAATATCATAAAAGAATCAATCCTATCATACATCCATGTACGACCCATTTGTCTACAATTCAACAATTGTATAATTTCAGCATAACAGTTTCACATATCACTGAAGTAAAATGGTTTGATCACAAGAAGAGGGGTTGAATTGTGATCTCTTTAAAATTCTGCAAGTTTATCTTTTAATAAAAGTTTGCTCAAGATTAGTTCTTGGCTCTTTATTAGAAGATGTATCTTCAAAACTATACTTGTTAGAATAATGCTTATTATGCAGAAAGTAGGATTCCTTTGATGGAACCAATTTAGTTAACACTTACTTAGGTATTAGGTAGTTTTAAAAACTTTGTATGCTCATGCAGTAATTAAGAGTTGAGAGAAAGAAGATGACACAAAGGATTTATACTGGTTCACCTTTTCCAACCAAAGGCTACCTCCAGTCCCTACCTCCAGTAGGATTTTCTCACTAACAATCTCAATTACAACCTTGGGTACACACTACCACTAGTATTCTTTTCCCACAGCCTCTTCAGGCTTCACACAAACACAACACACACAGCAATAACAGTTCCTGTCTTACTGCAGAACCTTCTGCAGAAGCACAGAATCAGAAATCGACAGAACTTGCTTCTGCAGACTTCACACTAACAAAGGCTTGCACTCAAGCCTTTACAAACTCACACAGACTCACTACAGAGTCTTCACAACCTCTCAAACAACCTGTCCCAAGTGATTTTACAACTCAGTAATCACTTGGACCTTGCAGAAGCACAGTACAGCAAAGGTAAAGTGTAAAAATGAACAAAGCTCACTAGATTACAATCAGAACAGTATTAGCAGCTTCTAGTGAGCAGAACTCCCCCTCAATGAGATATTCAAGCTGATGAAAGAAAATCTGAGGAGAGAGAAAATGTGTTCCAGAAGCAGGAAGTATTGAGTCAGAATTCTATTATGCTTCTGGAGGGAGAGGTGTGTCTCATTGTGAAGAGAACACCTCCTTTTATAGGTGAGGAGCCTTGTAGCCGTTGGGGATCAGTCCAAATGGTCCAGCTGTGCCTTTTGACAAGTCCCTTTCAGGTACAGCTGTTAAAGCTGCCAAGTGCAGCTGGCTGTTTGACCAGCTTCATGCTTCTGCAGAACCATGCTTCTGTAGACAGCATACTGGTTCTTCTCTTCACCTATGCTTCTGATCAATGTTGAGGAGGATCTCTGGATGTATTCAAGTGTAAATAGACTTGTTTAACTTAGCTGATTCATCAGATGAAATAATTACAGATCCTGCCATTGATCTATGCTTCTGCAGAATTCTGCTGCAACTGTTGCTTCTGCAGAATTCTGCTTCTGATGAGCTGTGAATGCTTCTGATGGGCTGCAGCTGTAATGCTATGCTTCTGTGATATATTTGAAGCCTTTTTTCTGAGTTGTACTTGCAGCTAATGATTTCTCTTCTTTTAAGTGAATCTCCCTTCTAATATGCTTTCATTTGAAGTTCTTCTTAGAAGCTTCTTTCATGCTTCTGGAGATTCAGAGAAGTGCTTGACAGCTTCTGATTTTTATGATTCATCATTCCTTTAAATTGTATTACTCCTTATTAGTCCAGAAGTAATGAATCATGCTTCTCAACCTTTTCTTTATATGATGGTTCCTGCTTCTTCAAAGTAAGACCTGTTGCTTCTGAATACACACTCAAATGAAATGATTAGTCTCCTTTGAAATCAGAATTGTGCTAAGTTCCATTTGATTTAGTTGTCATAATTAAAACCACTTTGAGGGGATATTTGAACCTTACAATCTCCCCCTTTTTGATAATGACAACCTTATCAAATTTTGCTTAGATAATTCTGATTTTTATACCAAACTCCCCCTGAATTTTGGCACTTCATTACAGATAGCATATCAGAGTTACAGTTTGAAATAATTTGCAGCAGAAACAAAGATAATTAGTATTCAGCAAGCATACAATTAACAGATGGCATAAATATGCAGCAAAAGACATGTCATTGTCATTAATCATTCATCAAAATTACATCAAAGGGATAATGATCATTAACAGAAGTCAGTCTAAACAAAATAGAAAATAACTCCCAAAAATATAATTCAGCCACAACTGATGAAGCCTTAACTTCCTAACTCTTTTAATTAAGCCTTAACTTTCCTAACTCTTTCTCCCCCTTGTCATCAATCAAAAAATCCTTATGGAAATGCAAGGAGAGAAACAGAATCATCATCTATCACTTAGAAGGGGATGAGTGATCTGATGATGATGAGGTAGAAGGCTGGAGCAGGTTCTGGGGAGGCTGAAATTGAGTGAAAGGCATGAGGGGCACTTGTGGTGCAATGGCAGGAAGAAGAAAGTTATTCACCCAGAATTGATGTTGAGTAAACCTCTCAATCATCTCATTGACTGTATTTTGCAGGGTGTTGACATTTGAGAACAGCTTCTTCATGTCAGATTTGACTTTCTGAATGTTTCTTTCCACAGATCTTGAAGAAGAAGCAGCAGGTGGAACTTCTGTAGAAGCAGCAGCAATATCTGGCATAGCAGACTCTTTAGCAGGTGCTCTTGGGGGCTTCTCACTGCTTAGTTGTTGCATGAAAGTATCCATGGATGACAAACGAGAGGTTATAACAGGAATACTTTCCAATATTGGTGCAGCAGCAGGTATCCCTGAATCCAGGATTGGAGAAGCAAGGAACTGATTTACCATGTCAGTTCCAAAAGTGCCCATTGAAGGAGTGGATACAGTTTGCTTTGCTTCTTCAGATGTTGGCTTCTTTTCTGTGGGTGCTTCTTCAGGAGGGGACGTCTGCATGGGAGAGGGAATTGGTTCTGGAGAAGCACACTGTGGAGAATGAGGAGAGTAAGGAGAACCTTGAGCAAGCTGAGCCAATGTATCAATAGCCATGTCTTCTGCAGAAGCAGTGCTCACTCCTTGTGATTCTGCTTCCTTCTCAGCTTCTGCAGAAATCGTTTTAGGCTGAGAAACAGCTTCTTCATCCATCAAAGGATCTAAGGAGAGGGAGGTTTAGGATGAAGATTTATCAGATGATTGTGGCTCAGGGGATTGTGCTGGTTTAGGAGAAAGAGAGGATTCCTTCAAGGATTTAGTTGATGGTTCTCCAGAAGCATCAACAGGAATATCTTTTCTCTTTCTGGAGAAAGTCAGGAGCTTCTTCTTCTTAGTTCTAGGCACAGAACTTCTTTCTTCTTCTTCATCTGACTCACTGGGGCTGGAATAGTCTTGGGAAGGCTGAAGCTTGATGAGCATTCTTTGGACATTCATCTTGCCAAAGAAGCTGCAGTTATCAGTGGAAACTTCATCTTCTAAAGAGATGTTGTTCTGCTGAAAGAGCCTGGTCAGAAGCATGCCATAAGGTAGGCTAGCATATGCTCTTTGGGGATTAGCAGAAGCAATCATGCTTCTGAGGATGAGATAAGGTAAGGAAAAGAGTTTCCCAGTGAGCAAGTGATAGATGACCAGCAAATCTAGATCAGTGACCTTTTCTAAGGTTCCAGCTCTAGGAAGAATAGAGTAGCAGCAAAGTTTGTGAAACAGCCTGCAGATGGGATTGAGTTTACTTGATTGAGGCTGAGAGGAGGAACTTGCAAACACCTTCTTCTTCACTTCTTCCTTGGATATCTTTGCAGCAGCAAACCAGTCATCATACAGGTGTGGATGATCATTCTCACATCCCAAAGCTTCTGCTATGGTGTCAACAGTGACCACCATGGTTGATCCTTTCATATCTACAACAAGTGAGTTCCCATCACTGTTGTATTTGCTTGCAGAAGCATAAAAGGCCTTTACAAGCCTGTCATAAACAGGTTCCTTCATCAGTAAGTAATCCCCCCAATCCTGCTTCTGGACAAAGTGTCCAAGATCCCATCCACACTTTTTAATTTCTTTCAGCAGAAACATCTTTCCTGGAATGACAGCCTTCCATTCCCACTTTTCATTAAAGATCTTCAGCAGCTCCTCATCTCCAAAGAGGTCATGGTTGGAGTCTTGAGTGGTTTCAGAAGGATCATTTTCTTCTTCTGAAAATATTCTCTTCCCTTTATCTTGTGAAGAAATAGTTGTTTGAGAAGGAGAGGCAGCTGTAGGAGAAGGAGGGACAGGTGTTTCAGAAGGAGGTTCAGCTATAGGAGGGTCAATTTCTATAGGTTTATTGGGGTCATTTCCTATAGTTTTGAAGTTTGCCTTGTTTCTTTCAGACCTACGAACATATACTACAGAGGGGGTAGGCTTAGATTTTGGAGTAGAAGAAGGTCTTGAAGATGAAGGCTTAGGTTCAGCAGCTAATGGTTCATCATCCATTGGTTGAGGTTCAGCTTTTTGGGGTTCTGCTTGGGGTAGAGGTTCACAGGGAGCAGCAACATGTTTTATTTGGTGGCTTGAAGCTGAGGGTTCATCAGAGACAGGGGGTTGCTCTGTTTCTGGATTTTGGGGCTCAGAAGAAGGGGGTCCTTCATAAAGTACAATCTCATTGCCTAAGACAATGAAATCTTCTTCTCCTTGATCGAATGGAGATCCAGGGTTCTTCACAGCTGCATGCTTGATTCTCATTTTCAGGTTTTGAGATGAAAACAGAGACAAGGATGAGGCAAGGAATAGAGATCGTGAGGGAGAGTGAAGGAGCAGAGAGTAAGCTGAAAATGGTTCTTTCAGCTGAGAGATTGCTTAAGTATCAAAGCCCCTAACTAGCCGTTGCTATGAGAGAGAGGACGAGGAAGAAAGAGGAAAGCATGCGCAGCTTTCTAGGGGTTGGTTAGTGACCAACGGTCACTAGTTCTAAATTCCTTAAATGATCATTAAATGATCTATTTTCTCTCAGCTAGGGACAAAAGGTCATTTTCCCTTATTCCTTTTGTAGCTCTTAAAAAAGCTATGAGCTTTGCCTTTGACTTTGCCTAGGAGAACAATAAGCTGAGCATTGACAGGGACTTTTCCTAGTATCAGTGATGTGACTAAGCTAGGTTTGTTAGTCAACAGTCACTGTTGTATTGTTTCTCTATCAGGCAAGTGCGCAGAAGCATCTTTGCCATTTTCCTTGAAGAAGGAAATTTGCAGAAGCTAGACTAATGTCTTCTGCAGAAGCACATTACTTAATTTTATGCAGTAGGGTGGTTTTTCCAGAAGCTACTTGATGCTTCTGCAGCTAATTTATTTCTGCAGAAGGATTCATTTTCTGATAAGCTTCTGCAGAAGCAAACATACTAGTTTCTCTATGCCATTATGCAGATTGGTGCTTCTGCAACTGATGGTGCTTCTAAGGCATAAACAGCAATCAATATATTCACAGAATTAATACACACCTTAATTATCAAGACATTTCATATTAATTTTGTTTCTTAGAAACACAAATCTCTCTTCCACAAGAGGTTTTGTGAATATATCAACAATTTGGAGTTCAGTTTCAATGAATTTCAATTCAATGTCATGCTTCTGGACATGATCTCTAATGAAGTGATGTTTAATGTCAATGTGCTTAGATCTAGAATGATGAATAGGATTTTTAGACAAGTTAATTGCACTTGTATTATCACAGAAAATGGGGATATTTGTGTACCTTAGACTGTAGTCCTCCATCTGGTGCTTAATCCACAGCATTTGAGAGCAGCAACTTGCAGCTGATATGTATTCTGCTTCTGTAGTGGATAAAGCTATTGTGGGCTGCTTCTTGCAGGACCAAGAGATCAATGATTTTCCAAGAAATTGGCAGCTTCCACTAGTACTTTTTCTGTCCAATTTGTCTCCAGCATAATCAGCATCACAATAACCTGTGAGCTCAAAATCTGTGCCTTTCTTGTACCATAATCCAAGACTTGTAGTTCCAGCAAGATATCTAAGAATTCTTTTCACAGCTGCAACATGTGATTCTCTGGGACAAGATTGAAATCTTGCACATAGACTTACAGAGTAAAGAATGTCAGGTCTACTAGCAGTTAAGTATAGCAGGGATCCTATCATCCCTCTGTATTCTTTTTCAGAAACATGTTTCCCATTTTCATCTAAGTTTAATACAGCAGAAGGATGCATAGGTGTTCCCATGGGTTTTGAACCTTCCATTTTATATCTCTTAAGGAGATCTCTAGTATATTTTTCTTGATTTATGAAATGCCATGCTTCTCTTGTTTGATTTGAAGTCCTAGAAAGAACTTCAATTCACCCATGAGGCTCATTTCAAATTCACCTTTCATAAGATCAGAAAATTCTTCACACATTTTTAAATTTGTAGATCCAAATATAATATCATCTACATAGATTTGAACTATTAGAAGGTCCTTCTTGAAAGTTTTTCTAAAAAGAGTGGTGTCAATTTGTCCTCTTGAAAACTGATTTTGCAATAGAAAAGTGCTTAGTCTTTCATACCATGCTCTAGGAGCTTGCTTCAAACCATATAGTGCTTTAGTTAGTTTGAAAACATGGTTAGGATATTTTTTGCTTTCAAAACCAGGAGGTTGATGTACATATACCTCCTCATTTATATAACCATTTAGAAAGGCACTTTTCACATCCATTTGGTAAAGATTGAAATTTTTGAATGCAGCAAAAGCAAGAAGGATTCTAATAGCTTCTAATCTGGCTACTGGTGCAAAAGTTTCATCAAAATCAATACCTTCTTGTTGATTGTAGCCTTGAGCTACTAATCTTGCTTTGTTTCTGATTACTTTACCTTCTTCATTCAGTTTGTTTCTGAATACCCATTTAGTGCCAATTAAGGTATGATTCTTTGGCATAGGTACCAGTGTCCAGACCTTGTTTTTCTTAAACTGGTCTAGTTCCTCTTTCATGGCTTCAACCCATGATTCTTCATCAAGTGCTTCTTGAACATTTTTTGGTTCAACTTGAGAGAGAAATGCAGTGTCATTTGATCCTGACAGTTGTTTTCTTGTTCTAACCCCTTCCTCAACATTTCCAATTACTTGGTCATGAGGATGATAGGTCACTGATCTCCAGCTTCTGGGCAGATTCTGTTTCTGACTATCAGGATCTCTTCCAGAAGCATCAACTGCTTCTGCAGGATCTGCAGCTTCTGCAGATTCTGCATTCTTTTCTGTAGAACTGTGATTCTCAGAAGAAATTTTCTTTGGCTGATGTTCATCATCATAATCTTGCTTATCACATGCTTGAGAAGGAGAGTTAGCATCATTAAAAACAATATGCATGCTTTCTTCTATTGTTTGATTTTTTATATTGTAGATTCTGTATGCTTTGGAAGAAGTGGAATATCCAAGAAATATTCCCTTTTCAGATTTAGCATCAAACTTCTCTAGGTTATCCTTGATGTTTAATATATAACATTCACTTCCAAAGATATGAAAATAAGCAATATTAGGTTTTCTACCTTTCCAAAGTTCATATGGTGTTTTATTTAGGATGCTTCTGATAGAGACCCTGTTAAGTATATAGCATGCAGTAGATACAGCTTCTCCCCAGAAGTATTTTTGAATGCCACTATCACTTAACATGGTTCTTGCCATTTCTTGGAGGGTTCTATTCTTCCTTTCTACAACTCCATTTTGTTGTGGAGTTCTAGGACAGGAGAAGTTATGGGAAATTCCATTTTCATCAAAATAGTTTTTGAAAAGATAGTTCTCAAATTCCCCTCCATGGTCACTTCTTACAGAAGCAACCTTTTGATTTCTTTCATTTTGAACTTTCTTTAGAAAGATCTTGAAAGATTCAAAAGATTCATCCTTGGTTACTAAAAATAATACCCATGTGAATCTAGAGTAATCATCTACAATTACAAGTCCATATTTCTTTCCCCCCAGGCCTAGGTGTTTTGGTAGGACCAAAAAGATCAATGTGCAGCAATTCTAAGGTTCTTTGAGTAGTTACTATGTTTTTAGGGTGAAAACTAGATTGGTATGTTTTCCTTTCACACATGCTTCACACATTTTATCTTTGTCAAATTTCAGTTTTGGTAGTCCTCTTACTAGTTCTAGCTTAGATAGCTTAGAGATGGACTTCATATTTAAATGTCCTACTTTTCTATGCCAAATCCATTTATCATTTTCAAAAGAAGCAAGGCATGTTTGCTGTGGAAGCTCTTCTAGACTTATGCTATATAGGTTCTTGCTTCTGATGCCTGAGAATAATACCCTTTTTGTAGATGATTCACTAGTTTCACAGAATGTAGGTTGAAACATAACTTCATAGCCACTGTCACATAACTGACTAATGCTAAGAAGATTATGTTTTAAACCCTTTCACATAATATACATTATTAATTTGGGTAGAACCTTGCATACCTATCTTTCCAATACCTTTGATTTGAGCTTTGTTGTTGTCTCCAAAAGTTACTGTTCCTCCTTCCATCATGTGGAGTTGAGTGAATTTGCTTTGTTTCCAGTCATGTGTCTGGAGCAGCCACTGTCCAAGAACCATAGCTCTTTCTTCTTGGATTCTTTGCTTGTACCTACATCAGAAGATAGTAAGGATTTAGGTACCCAAATTTTCTTGGGTCCTTTGATGTTAGATACCTTTCTTCTGGTACTCCTTTTTCTTTTGTAACAGATTTGGTCATAATGTCCAAATTTGTTACACCAAGAGCAATAAGGAGGTTTCCTTTGGCTGGAACAAAAACTGTTTTATGTGTGTTTTATTTTTATCAAACTTGAATCCTAATCCTCTTTTATCAGTGGTTTCCCTACTGTTTCCTATTAATTGATTCAAGTTATGAGTGCTATTAACAAACTTGCATAAATCATTTTGAAGTTCATCAATTTTCTTCTGCAGAAGCATGTTTTCTTTCTGCAGATTTGCAGATTTTTCTGCTTCTGCAGAGTTGATTCTTACTTTCTTTACTTGTTCAGATAATTCAAAATGAGATTGTTGCAGAAACTGATTAGTTCTATTTAACCTATTATTGTCTTCTCTGAGAGCTTCATTTTCTTCTTTGGTTTTAGCTAATTGTTCTTTAAGAACACACATTTTTGTGCAAGTGTGTGTGAGTCTGACAGCAAATTTTCAAATGCATCTTCAAGTTCTTTATATGCAGAAGGAGTATAAGTGATTACCTCTTCTTCTTCTGCTTCTCCAGCCATAAAACATAGCTGTGCAGTTTCAGCTTCATCATCTTCTTCTGTGGAGCTTTCAGAATCATCCCATGTAGCCATCATGGCCTTTTTCTTCTGAAATGGCCTTGACTCCTTCAGCTGTGGACATTCTGCTTTGATATGTCCTGGTTTGTTGCATTCATAGCAAATTATAGGACTCTTGCTGCTTTCTCCTCTAGGTCCTTCTTTCTTGAAGTTAAGAACTTTTTGCCTTTCCCTTTTCTTCTAATTAACCTTTGTATCCTCTTTGATATAAAGGCTAATTCATCATCATTTTCAGAAGATGATGATTCTGCTTCTGAGGTTTTTCTTCTGCAGAAGCACTCCTTCTGGATGTGCTTGCTTTTAGAGCTATTGTTTTATCCTTTCTTGGTAGCTCATCCATTAGTTCCTGTTCATGAACTTTCAAAGATCCAAGAAGCTCATCTAGCTTTAGCACAGCTAGATCTTTTGCTTCCTGGATAGCTGTAACTTTTGGTCTCCATATTCTTGGGAGACTTCTTAATATCTTTCTCACCTGTTCTTGGTTAGAATAGCTTTTTCCAAGAGATTTTAAATCATTTATAATAATAGTAAATCTACTGAACATTTCATCTATAGATTCATGTTCTATCATGTTAAACATTTTATATTGGTGAATTAAAATATTTATTTTGGATTCTTAACTTGATCTGTTCCTTCATGAGCAATTCTCAAAGTATCCCATATTTCTTTTGCTGTGTTACAGCCAGCAACCTTATCATATTCACCCCTGCTTAATGCACAAAGAAGAAAGAATTTAGCTTTAGAGTTTAGAAGATACCTTTGTTTGCCATCTTGTGTCCATTCTTCTCTAGGCTTTGGTTTTGGTGCTTCTTCTACAACATCAAAGTCACCATCTGTAAGAGGTCCTAGAACTCTGGTTCTTCTTACAGTTGGAATAAAGTTGCCATTTTCTATGATATCCCATAGATCAATATCTTGGGATTCCATAAACAATTTCATTCTATCCTTCCAATAGTAGTAGTCCTTTCCATTGAAGGCTGGTGGTCTGTTTGTTGATGATCCTTCTGGAATGAACATTGCAGCTCCATGGTTTGCCATCCCTTGATCTTTTTCCTCTCTCACTGTTAAGTGAGTTCAACCCAAGAGGCAAGCTCTGGTACCAATTGAAGTAAAATGGTTTGATCACAAGAAGGGGGGTTGAATTGTGATCTCTTTAAAATTCTGCAAGTTTATCTTTTAATAAAAGTTTGCTCAAGATTAGTTCTTGGCTCTTTATTAGAAGATGTATCTTCAAAACTATACTTGTTAGAATAATGCTTATTATGCAGAAAGTAGGATTCCTTTGATGGAACCAAATTAGTTAACACTTACTTAGGTATTAGGTAGTTTTAAAAACTTTGTATGCTCATGCAGATATTAAGAGTTGAGAGAAAGAAGATGACACAAAGGATTTATACTGGTTCACCTTTTCCAACCAAAGGCTACCTCCAGTCCCTACCTCCAGTAGGATTTTCTCACTAACAATCTCAATTACAACCTTGGGTACACACTACCACTAGTATTCTTTTCCCACAGCCTCTTCAAGCTTCACACAAACACAACACACACAGCAATAACAGTTCCTGTCTTACTGCAGAACCTTCTGCAGAAGCACAGAATCAGAAATCGGCAGAACTTGCTTCTGCAGACTTCACACTAACAAAGGCTTGCACTCAAGCCTTTACAAACTCACACAGACTCACTACAGAGTCTTGACAACCTCTCAAACACTTTACAGAACCTGTCCCAAGTGATTTTACAACTCAGTAATCACTTGGACCTTGCAGAAGCACAGTACAGCAAAGGTAAAGTGTAAAAATGAACAAAGCTCACTAGATTACAATCAGAACAGTATTAGCAGCTTCTAGTGAGCAGAACTCCCCCTCAATAAGATATTCAAGCTGATGAAAGAAAATCTGAGGAGAGAGAAAATGTGTTCCAGAAGCAGGAAGTATTGAGTCAGAATTCTATTATGCTTCTGGAGGGAGAGGTGTGTCTCATTGTGAAGAGAACACCTCTTTTATAGGTGAGGAGCCTTGTAGCCGTTGGGGATCAGTCCAAATGGTCCAGCTGTGCCTTTTGACAAGTCCCTTTCAGGTACAGCTGTTAAAGCTGTAAATAGACTTGTTTAACTTAGCTGATTCATCAGATGAAATAATTACAGATCCTGCCATTGATCTATGCTTCTGCAGAATTCTGCTGCAACTGTTGCTTCTGCAGAATTCTGCTTCTGATGAGCTGTGAATGCTTCTGATGGGCTGCAGCTGTAATGCTATGCTTCTGTGATATATTTGAAGCCTTTTTTCTGAGTTGTACTTGCAGCTAATGATTTCTCTTCTTTTAAGTGATTCTCCCTTCTAATATGCTTTCATTTGAAGTTCTTCTTAGAAGCTTCTTTCATGCTTCTGGAGATTCAGAGAAGTGCTTGACAGCTTCTGATTTTTATGATTCATCATTCCTTTAAATTGTATTACTCCTTATTAGTCCAGAAGTAATGAATCATGCTTCTCAACCTTTTCTTTATATGATGGTTCCTGCTTCTTCAAAGTAAGACCTGTTGCTTCTGAATACACACTCAAATGAAATGATTAGTCTCCTTTGAAATCAGAATTGTGCTAAGTTCCATTTGATTTAGTTGTCATAATTAAAACCACTTTGAGGGGATATTTGAACCTTACAATCACAACACAAACACATGCACAATTATATATTATCAGCACAGTACCAGCACCCTTCATAGGGTCTCACCTATTGAGCTCAGTTTTATACTAACGTACAACAAACAACACAAAAAACATGCACAATTCTATATTATCAGCACACAATCAACACCTTTCATAGGATCTCACCTATTGAGCTCATATCTCCACTAACAAACAATTCAAGTATGCAAATTACAACAGTTACATCACACATAGGAGTGAACACAGTACCGGTTCGATGCCCACGATGGAGATTCACAACCGGCAATATCCTCCCACGGTGGTTGGTCGTCGTCCACCTCCTCCCATTTACCAAAAAAGTGGTTGTTTCACAAAAATAATCAGTGAGATTGAAGAGTTTAGGGAGAGGGAGAGGTTGAAGGAGAAAGAGAGCTTAAGAGATAGTGAGGGAGAGCTTGAGGGATGAATTTTCGGGGAGAGTTTAACGATGGCTGTGTCGTCGCTACATTTAATTTTAGTAGCGATGGCCTGTCCACCACTACAGCCAATAAAATTGTCGCCAAAGTTTATTTAGGGACAACCAGCGTAAAATTTTTCAAAAAAAAGCGACGACTGTGAGGCCGTCGCTAGCCTCAATTTTTAATTAGCGACGACCTCGTCGTCACAGTTATCAATGATGGGCATCGCTAATGACTATTTTCAGTTAGGACGGCCTGGACGTCGCTATGTTTATCCCAATTAGCGACGGCCTAACCGTTGCTATTATTTTCTGTGTAAAAAAATATTGTTTAATTAAAAAACATATTTGCGATGGCTTAGCGACGACCAGGCCATCGCTACCCTGTCGCGTCTAATTGGTCGTTTTCTTGTCGTGTCTAATTATACTTGTTTAAGGCCTTTAGGCTACTGTTGAAATTTCTCTTATGAATTAGAACAAACTAAGTTACAAATAGCATATATATTAGCACGGGCTCGTAAACCAAAAACACATATCTTAACTTATTTATAAAAAAAGACAATATTATGTGTGTATATATATATATAGCAAATCTTTTATATTTATCAGGAATAAAAATATCAAGTAATTTTTTAATTTTTTAATATCTAGCCAATATTATCTAATATTTTCTCTGAAACTAAACTGTAGATTAATTGTATCTCTGTCAACGATTAGGATCTCAATCTATCCTGGATTTTCCTTCTCCTCTTCTAATACAACAAGCAACTTGTTCTTTTGGGTTCAGGTAAGCTCTTGGGATGTGGTACCTGATAAATACAAATCATACACATTAATCATCCCTCAAATTAACCTTTTAATACATATTTTATGCTTAATTAACAAGTCATAAGCATATTATGCCAATTCAGGTTTATATTAGGCTTAATTACATTTTTCAACATTACACTATTTTCGTATTTCAAGCATAACTTGAGTTCTAGAATCTAAAGATTATGAACTTTATATTGTAGGAAAGATAAAAGAAAGCCCTACAACTTTGATGAAGAACCCAAAAGCAATATCGGATGGCTAGTGGGTCAAAATGGGCTTGGAAGATGGAAAAGTCAGCATTACTTGAAAATCTGACCAACACTCAACGATTGGGCTATAATTTAGGCTAGAAAACTCTTTTTGGGCTCAACGCAATGAAATTTGAAAGCTATGATCTAAGGCTTGATTTTATCTGAAGACAACTTTCTTGGATTCTTCCATATTAAGGATGAAATGCTCGGTGCAAGTGGGAGACAAGTTGGTGAATGATAGCTAGAGTAGGTAAATAATTCAAAGTAATGGACGAATGTATTAGGTAATTGATCAATAACCCTTATGTTAATAAATGACCCACTATTGAAAATTAATGAGACCCAACAGTACTAATCATCTCCAATGGAGCAACTCACAAGAGTTGTTTAATGTTTATTTTAATAATTTTTCTTTAGATCTCACACATACACATCACTTTATTTTACTTTTTACAATTTAAGCAAATCTCCACTCCAATACTAGCAACTCTATAACAACTCTTAAATGGACCCCATAATCTATCATATATTCATTATTTCCCTCATTTTTCCTATAAAACCCATAATGGTGAGTTACTTATTTTAGCATCTGGTGCTTCTAAATAAGAACTTTTGTTCGCCACGTCATTATAATAATCCAATAGTGTGTGAGTTCCTTCCCTATCTTATAACTAGCTATGAAACTTACCTTAATGTGACCCCATGCATTGCATGGGTGTCACACTAGTTTTGTACAATTCGTGCCTATAATTTTCGAATCTAGGAGCATTTCATTAGAGTAAAATAACTTATCAAAGCTTTTTTAAAAAGATAAAAAATTAATTAATTTTGTACAATTCGTGCCTATAAATTTTAGTTTTTCTTTTTACCTTTTTATGATAAATAAAGGTGAAAAAATTAATTATAATTTTTAAAAAAAAGAACTCTCTCTCTCCCCCTTCTCTCCATAAAAGCGGATGTACGGATGTAGAAGTACACACATACACACACATATATATATACACACATGTAAAATCTCTTTCACACAAAAAATGTAGTAAGGTGCCCATGATAGAGAAAGGAAAGCCAAGTAGGAGTAACGTGCCTCTACATGTCAACGAGGCGTAGAGGTGTCAATTTGGGTTGAGCTCGGTGAGCCAATCCGGCTCACTAGTGGGTTAGGTTGGTAAATTATAGGCTCATATTTTCACAGGTAAAAAATGGGTCGATCCACTTAACTCGCGAGTCAAAGTGGGTTTTGAGTCGGGTTGAGGTAGGTTGGCTCACTTTTTAATTTTTATTTAATTTATATATTTTTTAAGTCTTTTTTATATATATTTTTTATTTTTTCGACCTTTCTTTATTAATTTTTTATTTTTTAAGTTAGGTGAGCCAGCCCGCCTAACCCACTAACCCGCGGTGGGTTGAGCCGGTTGGTATTTTTTCAGCTCACCAGAAAAGTGAGCCAACGTGGCTCAACTCACTTTTAGCCTAACATGTGGCGAGCCAACCCGTGGCGAGCCAACCTGGGTGAGCCGGGTAACTCACTTTGACAGCTCTAACGGAGCGGGGAGTCGGGGATGGGTAGCACACTACCGTATCTATACCAGTTAAAATTAATGGGTACCCTTACGGGTAGTGAGTATCCATGAATATCCATTAATATTTAATTTTTATAAAAAGAAAAAGAGAAAATGTTATATAATATATATTATATATCTAAATTATCATTATATAATACTATTAAATGTTAATATATTAAAAATATCGTTATAAAATAAATTATATCGACATCTCATCCTAGAATATTATAAATTACAATATTCTATTATATTTAGTGTAATAATATATTTTAATGAGTATCTATGGGGTGAATAGTATAATATATATCACCACTCATTTTATAAATATGAAGGAATTTTTTATCATCCGTACTAATGAATTAAACACATAAAACGAAATTTGGGTTGTTGAGCAACCCTTTTTCACTCTCGTTTACTTGAGTTACACGTGCCTTTACCATATAAAACAAGTGGCATATACATACGACAAAAGACATAAATAATTAAATTTCAACGTGAAATAAATAATAAATGTCAACATGAATAAAAGATCTAATTAAATATATAAATAATAACAGATGTAATTAAATTTCTCAGTTTCAACATCATGGAAAAACCAAAACAACTCCCTCAAGAGTTTAGTAGTTTACATCCATCCCATGTCATTAGGCCCACCATTGGTGGTGGTGGCCAAATTGGTGAAGGTATGAACTATGAAGTTACCGTACGTTGCTAGTTACTACAATACTTGCATATGTGGTAAGTTAGGTAAAAAAAAAAGGTAGTAACTTATAAATCACTAGTTGTTAAATTATTAGTTTATAAGTTAATTTATTAAAATTGAAACGTTTGGTAAAACTAACTAGCAAGTCAGCTAATAAATGTAAAAATGATATATTTATATAAGTTTTATTCTATAGACAAAAATATATTATTATGAGTCAGGATCCGTTGACACCAGGTGTCAAACTTCAAGACTTACACCAATTAATAACTTTTTGTAGGATGTGAAATTGACCAATCTAACCGTTGAATTATATTATATTACTTTCATGATCATGTATATCAAATTTCAGATAATTTGGACATACGTAGATATGTTATCTAACAGTGGACATTTACTTATATTTTAAAAACATATTATACGTTAAAATAAATTAGTTTGATGAAGTATCAATTAGTTTTTGATTCTTATGAATTTTTATAAGCTTGATCTACTTTATAAGAACTTTCAATTCAACGGTTGGATTGGTCAATTTCACTTTCTACAAAAAGTTATTAATTGGTGTAAGTCTTGAAGTTTGACACCTGGTGTCAACGGATCCTGACTCTATTATTATATAATTAAAAGTTTAGATTCTTTTATATATTTTAAATTCTTATTAACTTTATTGTAATAAAATATTTAATAAAAAATTAAATAATTAAAATAAATAGTATAATGTAAAAATAATTCTATAAAATAGTAAAAAGAGGATAATTAATAATTTAAATAATTTTTAATTAAGTAGAGTGTGTGAATATAGACCAAAGACAAAAGAGTTTGAACAAGGAAAGAGAAGAAAAAGAGTTTCAACTAGTAACACGGTAAAAAGATTAAAAAAAAAACTTGATGATAAATAGGGAAGTGTATAGTTATTAAATCCTTAAAATATCATGAATAAAAATGAAAAAAAAAAGTTACAAGTTAGAAATCAACTTAAATAATTTATAGCTTATAAGTTAGAAACTCCTAAAATAAGTTAGAAGTTTGTCAAATTAACTTATAAACTAATTAGATAAGTTAGGAGCTAGCTTATTGCTATTGCTAAACACGTTCTTAAAGACCTTGAATTCTATATCTTATTAAGGGAAAATCAATCTCTTTGTCATTCTCTTTTCTTTACTACTAATTATGTTTTTTCTTTTGTCTTTTGAATGGGATTTTCCCCCACTTTTTGGTTGGATCAAGCTTCACCCAAGCTTCTTTGGGTCAATTTTAACAACTCGTTTGGGGTGTTGATATTCACACCTCCACTTTTTACTATTTACACTTCCACTTTTTCAATCTTGTGGTATTCAATTCCAAAATTGCCCCTTTTCCTTGCCCTTCCTCACCTTAATTACCCATGGCTACGACACTTCTCCCACCCTTCTCCCATTCCCCTTTATCTATTTTTTTTAGCACAATCCTAAGTATCAAAATTTTCGGTAGACAAATTCTGAAAATTCAATTTCCAAAATACGATTTGAATTGTGAAATTAAATTTCCAGTACCCAAGAATTGTATATTGAAAATTTAATTTTCAATACATAATTTTGTAAAATTATGTAATCAAAAAAATTTCTGTTGGAAAAAAAAAAATAATGATTTTGGGAAGCAAAAGTTAGAGATTATAAAATTTTAAAAAAAAAAATGCTAGCAACACACTCTCTAACACACTTTTTCCAACACACTTTTTGTGAATAGTTAAAATTCACATTGATCCAACCACATTTGTAGTGGGACCCACCTAATTTGGTGGGACCCATGTGAATTTTAACCAATCACATGAAGTGTGTTGGAAATAGTGTGCGGCTATATAACTCCTCAATTTAAAAATACAATGTAAATAGTAAAAAGGGGTGTCAATAGCAAATTCCTTCATTTGGTTGCACCGGATCCAGCACTTATGTCTGGATTGAATAGGATCTAATCCAATCGTTATAAAATATGATTTTGCAAATCATCTCTTCACAAATTAGAATTGACCCAAACCAAACCGAAAGGCAGGCACTATTTTTTTTTTTTGGGTCGAAGTGCAGGCACTATTAGTCCAGAGACATTTTGGGTCATAACATGAGAAGCCTGATTTTAAAACAATTTTGGACTTGTTCACAAAATATATTTAGAAGAAAAATTACGGGCTCTGCAACAATACTCAACGAATGATGAATTGATACTAATGGAGCAACTGTTTCATTCACAAATCAGACAATTACATTTTGATAGATGATAGTTTTTTTAAAATGGTATTAAAAGTGTGACTATTTTGAGGTGTTTCAGAAACTATATTGGGATGTCTTCATAAATTGTTTTTTAGTTTTTCAATTTTCATGGTGAAAAATACTATTAAGAGGCAAAGCTAGAAAGTGAGATTAAGCCATTAAGGGGCTAATATTATAAAGTTTTTAAATCAATCACCCCCGCCAAATGAAAAATTGTTATTATATACTCCTTTGGTCCTTTTTATAAGACACTTCTTACAAGTGTTTGTGATCTTTTTTATAAGACACTTTATAGTTTCAAGATAGTATTTATTATCATTTTTTTTATTTATCATTGTTAACTTTAATGTCTTTTCAACTATCAAATGGTAGTGAAGTTACCCACCAGGGTCAGCCTCCTGGTGGGGTTGGGGTATAGTTTATCATGAGATCTTAGGTTCAAACCTCATTGTATTCCCTGTACACCAAAACAAATGACAGTGAAGTTAGTTAATGATATTAAATAATGGTAAAATAAGAAAATTAAGCTATTTTTTAAAACTCCAATAAAATTAACTAATTTTATCCACTTTTATTGGTATGTATAATTCGATTAAATGTGCCTTATAAAAAGAACCAAAGGGAGTATATACTTTTAGGGTAGGGATCGAGTTACTCTAGGAGTAACTCTTTATAAAGTTACTCCGCTTATAACTTTTTGCAAATATACATTATGCCAAATTTGGGATACAAAAGCGCTTACTTTAGGGCACTTCCGTGTTTTTAAGTGTTTCAAATGAACGTTTTACCTTCAGGGCGCTTCAGGGAAGCGCCCTCTTAGAAGGGCATTAAATTTTTTTTTTTAAAAATTAACATCCAGGGCGCTTCATTGTAGCGCCCTCTTATCTGGGTAATTAATGTTTTTTTATATATTAATTTTCAGGGCGCTTCATGGAAGCGCCCTCATGGAAGCGCCCTCTTATTTGGTTATTAAGGGCGCTTCGTGGAAGCGCCCTGCACGTATCTGCGTTTTTTATTTTTTTATTTGGTATCCAGAGCGCTTCTGGAAGCGCCCTCCATTTAGGGCGCTTCTGGAAGCGCCCTCCATTTAGGGCGCTCCAGGAAGCACCCTCCCTGTGGCATTATTTTGGTTGTTCCCGCGCGCGTCACACACGTACAGTGCCTTTCCCCTCTCTCTACCTCTGTCTGTCTCCTTTTCCTCCTCCCTCTCCTCCTCCGTCCGTCTGTTCCCCCTCCGTCCGTCTGTTCCGCCTCCGACCGTCACTTCACCTCCGTCCGTCTCCTCCCTTTTCTCCCTCCTCCGTTCGTTCCGCGGCTCCCTCCACCGTCGTCTCCCCCTCCCTCTTCTCCTCCTCCGTCTGGTCTCCCTCCGTTCCTCTCCCTCCGTTGAAGGAGAGCTAGCTGTCCCACCGCCTCGGCCGTCTCCATCTCCGTCCGACCGTCTCCCTCCTCGGGCCGCGCGCAAGGTGAGTGTTAGCTTCTAGGGTTTTTTATTTTCTGCATTTTTTTTATGTAATTGTTTTACTGTTGGCACCATTTTTCTACTGAATGCACCTATTTTTTGCTAACTGAACCACTATTTCTGCTGCACCACTGTTTATGCTATCTGCACCACTGTTTCTGCATGCTACATCATTTTTCTGCTAGCTGCACCACCCTTTTTGCTAGTTGCACCCCTTTTTTGTTTGAATCATATTTTTTATTAAAATATGTGTCATATAACTATTATTATTCATATTGATGTAATTGGTGATATTAAGATTGGAAATGTGTTGCATAAATTTGTGATACTAATTAAAAAATAAACTGAAATGCTGATGAAATTTTTAGAATTAATTAGTTACTTATGCATGTAGTAAAATAATTTGTTATTACATATAAATTATGGTTGTTTTTAGAGTCAAATTATAAATGATTTGATGTTTTGTTAGTAGGATATGGATCGTTCTTGGATGTTTGCAAACCGTTTGACAAGTGAGTATGAGGAAGGAGTGGAAATGTTCATTAAGTTTGCCGTTGACCATGCAACAAATCCAAGAAAAATTGTGTGTCCTTGTACGAAGTGTTTTTGTTCTAAGCAACTAAGTGTAGCGGAGTTGAGGAACCATCTTTTCTGTTTCGGAATTGATAAGAGTTACACATGTTGGACATATCATGGTGAGACTAGAATTGAACATAGTGGTGAGGGAGAGAATAATGTCAATGTAGAACATAGTGATGATGAGTTTGGGACCGGATGAGATGATTGTGACAGAATTGACGATATTCGAAACGTGGTTGAAGAGGACCTTAGAGATTGCCCAAAGATGTTTGATACCCTGGTTAGTGATGCAGAAAAACCATTGTACAACGGGTGCACCAAGTACACAAGGTTGTCCACGGTGTTGAAGTTGTATAATTTAAAAGCATCATATGGATGGTCTGACAAGAGTTTCACAGATTTACTGACATTGCTAAAGGAGATGTTGCCGGAGGACAATGTGCTGCCCAACAGAACTTATGAGGCAAAGACGATGTTACGTTCTATTGGGATGACTTATGAGAAGATTCATGCTTGTCCCAATGATTGCATTTTGTTCAGAAATGAGCATGCATCATTAAGTGTGTGTCCTAAATGCAATGAGTCTCGTTATAAGAAAGAGACTTCACCAGCAAAGGTGGTTTGGTATTTCCCCATAATTCCAAGGTTTCGAAGGATGTACCGTAGTGTAATCGATGTAAAGAACTTAACATGGCATGCAAATGAACGAGTCAAGGATGGCATGTTGAGGCATCCCGCTGATTCTCCACAGTGGAGGAAGATAGATGATGAGTACCCCTCTTTTGGGGAGGAAGCAAGAAATCTTCGACTTGCCTTATCAACAGATGGAATGAATCCGCATGGTGTCCAATCTAGTACCCACAGCACATGGCTGGTGTTATTGATGATATATAATCTACCTCCATGGCTTTGTATGAAGCGCAAATACATGATGTTGTCCATGTTGATATCTGGGCCCAGACAACCGGGTAATGATGTAGATGTGTACTTGGCACCATTGATTGAAGACTTGAAGCTTTTGTGGGATACTGGAGTAGAGGTCTATGATGGCTACAAAGAAGAATCTTTTCTGTTGAGGGCAATGTTGTTTGGAACGATTAACGATTTTCCGACCTATGGTAATTTGTCTGGCTATAGTGTAAAGGGTCAGTGTGCATGTCCTGTGTGTGATGAAAATACTTATTGGATGCGTTTAGCGCATTGTAAGAAAAATGTATTCTAGGGTCATCGTAAGTTTTTGCCTTTATCCCATCGTTATAGGGGATGGAAGAAAGCATTCAATGGTGAGACCGAGGAGGGGAGGCATCCTTCTCCATTGACGGGTGATGAGTTGTGGGATAAGGTGGGTAACCTGACCAACAATTTCGGCAAACCTTTTGCCGAGCAACTTGTTACTGAAGGTTGGAAAAAAGTCTATCTTTTTTGAGTTGCCATATTGGAAGTCATTGTTTGTTAGACACTTCCTTGATGTGATGCATATAGAAAAAATGTGTGCGAGAGTGTTATCGGCACGTTACTGAATGTCAAAGGCAATACCAAGGATGGGATAAATGCGAGATGGGACTTGATGGCCATGGGTATAAGGAAAGAATTGGTCCCAGAAAAAAGGGGTTCACGTACATTTCTTCCTCCGGCGGCTTATACTCTTAGCAAAAAAGAAAAACTAGTTTTGCAAAATCCTGCAGGGAGTCAAAGTCCCAGAGGGTTTTTCCTCTAACATTAGAAATCTAGTATCACTGAAAGAACAAAGGTTGAAAGGTGTGAAGTCTCATGATTGTCATGTTCTTATGGGTCATCTGCTTCCGGTGGAATACGCTCCATTCTTCCAAACAAAGTGCGCGTTACAATAACTAAATTGTGTCATTTCTTCAGAGCTATTTGCAGTAAAGTGATTGACCCTGGAAAGTTGCCGATGTTGCAAAGACAGATAGTGGTAACACTGTGCGAGCTAGAAATGTATTTCCCCCCTTCTTTTTTTGATATAATGATTCATCTCACAGTTCACCTGGTTCGTGAGACTCAATTGTGTGGACCGGAATACATGAGATGGATGTACCCGGTTGAGCGATACATGAAGATATTAAAAGGGTATGTTAAAAGTCGCAGAAGGCCTGAGGGTTGTATGGTTGAAAGGTACATTGTTGAAGAAGTTGTTGAGTTTTGCACAGAATACCTTAGTGGTGTGAACTCCATAGGGCTTCTGAAATCTGGACACAACAGAAGCTCGGAATCAGGAGGGATTGGGGCAAATGAAGTCATAGGTATTCAAAGAGAGGAATGGGTTCAAGCACACCTGTATGTCTTGCACAATGATGATGAGGTAGAGCCGTGTGTTGAAATTCACAAGGAGGTACTCCGACACTCGAATCCTAACCGAGGAGATAATTGGATCACAAGAGAACACAATCGAAGCTTTATCTCATGGTTTCAGTCGAGGATTTTTCATGAATTGAACCATAATCCTACTTCAGTCTCTACTAGACTAAGTTTTTTAGCATATGGCCCAAGTTTGAATGTAATATCTTACAAGGCTTACTTGATTAATGGCAACACTTTCTACCCAAAGGCCCATGATGATAGAACAACAATCCAAAACAGTGGTGTGACTTTAATTGCCCAAGCATTGCACATGTCAAGTGCAAAAGATAGAAATCCAGTTTATGCTAATATGTCATATTTTGGGGTGATTGATCGCATATGGGAATTGGATTATACTCACTTTCGGTTGCCTGTATTTGGTTGTAAGCGGGTTGACAACAATACAGGTGTTCGGGTCGATAATCTTGGCTTCATGCAAGTTAATTTTAGCAAGGAAGGTTACAAAGATGAGCCATTTATCCTAGCATCCCAAGCTCAGCAAGTTTTCTATGTTAGTGATCCCGCAGATGTGAATTGCTCCATAGTCATGTTAAGTAACAAATTCAATGACAACCCAAATGTGGATGATAATCAAGGGGATGATGTTGAAGATGATCCTTTTGTTACGACATCACAGTTATTACATGGTGAATCAACAACAGATGATGGGTTGTACCTGAGAGTGGACCATAATGAGGGTATTTGGGTTAACCCATCAATTCGTCTTAGAAATGTTCCCACTAGTGTCAAACTAACTAGAAAAAGAAAAAGATGAGCCATGTATGTTTTTACTTATTTAAATAGCTATTTCTTTTGTCTTATTGTTTACTAATTCTAGTTTATGCTAATTAATGACTTATGTTTCTCATGCAGATATCATGTCAGGATCAGATAATGATAACATGGATGCCATACACAGACGTGGGGCAACAATTATGGCACAAGTAATCAGAGAGAGGAATAGAGGAAACATAATACAGGTAACCAATTGTATGTTTACATCAAATTATGTTCACATCAGGAAATGTTTACATCAAAATATGTTTATATAGCTTGTCCTTTTGTTTAGGTTGCATGGAATGAAAGGGGTCAGCCTGTTAATCCCGGAGGAACTACACTCAGTAGTCATATTGGTGCAGTTGCTCGAGCAAAGGTACCAATTACCATTAGACAATGGAATGATGAAGAAGTTCTTCCATTTAAGAACATGATATGGGAGGATATAAAGGTACACACTATGTCCCCTTTTTATATTTTAAGATAATTAAGGACACCTAAAGTAATACGTTGGTAATTTGTTTTGATTTCTATGTAGTCATGTTTTGACATTGATGAGTCCCACAAGAGGTATGTGCTCATGTTGGCTGGTAAAAGAGCAAGATCCTTCAGGTATGTGTTATCCACCAACCATGTATTTGATGAGAACGGAGAAGTAATCCCGCATCCTTCTAAAAGATATGAGGATGTAATATCACAAGAGCAATGGGAATACTTCGTTGCCCTACGAACACAAGAACGTTTTAAGGTATCATAATCAACCATATGCTCCATGTTTTTTAATTCCAATTTGTTAAAAAATTTGTTTAATACTTGTATATATAACTCATTGCAGGAAATAAGTAAGATAAACAAGGAAAGAGCATCTAACCCCGAATATCCATATAGAGCCTCTCGCTTGGGTTATGCTCGACTTGAACAACAAATTGTAAGTATTGTCATTAACATGAAATACCAAAACAGTGTTATTTGTTAGTACTAATAGTGAGTAACTTAATGTAAACAGATAAAAGAAGCGGGTGAAGAGTCTGGCGAAGTGTCACGACATGCATTGTGGAGACTCGCTCGGATAAACAAGAAAAAAATGCCAATAATGAAGTCATAGAAGAGGTCTTTACACAATGTGTAAGTATATATTTAGTGTTATTATGTGTTAAATTTAGTGTTATTTTTGAATCATTGAGTTTATGTTTTTCACTTTTGTTATCAGGAACAAATATTATCCCAAGCCGATGAATCTGCTAATTCTGATGAGAGACAAGTCCTCGACAAGGTTCTTAAGAAAGACACATATAAGGGACGTGTTCAAGGTATGGGTTTTGGTGTATATCCTGGCCAATATTTCAAACGTTCGCCTAAACCCCAAGAAGATGTTGTTTCTAAAGAGAAATATGATGAAATGTATGAGAAATACCGGGAAATGCACGATGGTTATCAAACCATACAA
Organism: Sesbania bispinosa; assembly: GCA_026901365.1. Lineage (NCBI taxonomy): Eukaryota > Viridiplantae > Streptophyta > Magnoliopsida > Fabales > Fabaceae > Sesbania > Sesbania bispinosa. The sequence goes on along the minus strand of QLOH01000095.1, from coordinate 1,476,086 downwards.
GAACAACTTGTCCAAAATACAAGAATGATTGAAGAACTTTCGAGACAACGGAGCATGCATGATTCTAACACATCTCCCAAACCCGCATTTCCTGTGGTAATTAATTGTTTATATTTTTGTTAACTATTTTGTTTTTTCCACATTATTTATCCATAAACATATTTACTTACCTCAATTGTTTAGGGCATTTTTCAATGCATATTATATTTGGGAGACACTGTCTTGAGAGTGGTTGGTAAGGGGCAAGCACACAATTTACCGGACCAGATGTTACACAGTTGCCCACTTCCCTCCGACCAATTGAAGGTGATGGTTCAAGTCGCTGCTGACCCACATGCTCCCCTTCCATGCCCAGATCGTTTTGGGGAATTGAATACTGTGGCAGATGCGTTAGGGTGTTTCGTGGCTTGGCCATGTACTTATATTGGATTGGATGCATTGGTATGTGTATAGTTTTATTTGTGTAAAAAGTTTACTTATATAAGTTCAATTTCAATTACTAATCCTTGAATATGTTGTATTTTTAGACTCCCCAGACCTCTGCAGCGGCACCAGTTGTGGAGACACATCATTCCAATGAATCACCTATTCATAAGTCTCCAATCAGGGAAAGTACTCCACGGGTGGTCACCTCAAAACCCACCAATCCTCCCGACATGAACCTGCAATTACTTGAAATGTTTTATTCAGTAAAGATTAAAGGAACTGGTTCCATCATCTGTTGCAACGTAGCTGCGGGAATTATTCAAGAGGATGAAGTGAACACATACATTGACGAAAATAGTCTCCATGCTTTGTTGTATCGTGACTGGTTAGATGCCACTGTCATAAACATCTACTGCAGGTATTTTGAATTTTGTTATTACATAGTATGTCATTCTCATTTAATGATAAGTTTGTAAAATTAGTTAACAATATCCAAATTTTGTATTGCATAGTTACTTGTATAAGGAGATATTGGTTCCAACTGGCCGCCGAGATAGATATGTGTTCATTGGTCCAGAAATAACCACAACTTTTGTTTCATCAAGTAAGCATGACAAAGTGCTGGGTAGGATCTTGTTCAATAAACGGGGGCAAGATAGGTTCTTTCTGCTTCCGTACAATCATGACGGGTATGTGACGTATGTGTTAATATCTCAATATAACTAATTATAAAACATTGCTTGTTTGACACATTTGACAATATCATTGTGGGCAACACTGGGTTCTATGCGCCTTGAGTTTGGTTGATTTTGGCAAGGTTTACTTTTTGGACTCCTTGCGCAAAGACCCTACCCATTACAAACCGATGAAGTCTATGATTGATGAGTAAGTTTTCTATGTTAAGTAACATTATACAATCACACTTACATTGTTTAATTAATGTTCTCATAAATATTATTTGTTTTATTGGTTTAGATCTTTTAAAGAATATCGAGTGCTAAGTGGTTTTCAAACTTCAAAGAATATGATTATACCTGATCCCATTTGGTACCGCATACAAGTAATGTTGCGCGAACTCTTGTGTTCCTTCGTAACCTATCATTACGTAAGTTGATTTTATTATAAATTATTTTTGTAGTGTCCACGGCAAACTAACAACAGTGATTGCGGCCTTTATGTTATGCGTTTCATGAAGGAGATAATCCATCAACATGCACTCACTATATCAAGAGAGGTAATTTGGAATGTTTATAACAAGTATTTTTCTCCCCATTTAGAACTTCTATTAATGAAATAAAATTTTGGATTTTTATATAGTACTTTGCTCAACACCGATGCCCGAGTTACGCTACGGAGCAACTTGATGAGGTTAGAGAAGAATGGGCAAAACATGTTGTAACCACTTGTCTGTGATTGATTTGTAATTGTTGATGGTGAGTAATTACACATGTACTTTTACTCTGAAAATGTTGTACAAAGATGTTTACTAATGATAATTTCTGTAAATTTTGTATACTTTGATTTGATGTTATATATACTTTAATGACAAGCACTTGTTTCATGACATGAATTCTGGCTGCTGGTATGGAGTTTTACAGGTGTTTGATACATTGGGATAACTTGTAAAAACAGAGGAAACTCTGCCAAATTTTTTTTAGCTTATAATGAGTAGACTTGGTGATGGTTTAGGATGTTGTTTGTTAAGCACATTCTATGCACTTATGACATTACTTTCATGACATGATTTCTGGCTTCTGGTATGGAGTTTTACAGGTGTTTGATAAATTGGGAAAACTTGTAAAAACAGAGGAAACTCTGCCAAATTTTTTATAGGTTAATAACTAGACTTAGTCTTGGTTAAGGATGTTGTATATGTTAAGCATATAATTCAAAACTTTTGAAATTAATTCCAAGGATGAAATTCTGGCTGCTGTATGGAGTTTTGCAGGTGAAAAATACTGTATTCACAGCTTCATCTAAATTATAGAGCAGAAAAAAAGGGAAGGAGGGCGCTTCGTTGGAGCGCCCTGGTTGTCCAGGACAAGGGCGCTCCAACGAAGTGCCCTTCTCTTCAGACACTTTGCAGAGGGCGCTTCCGTGTTTTTTAGAAGCGCCCTCGTTTCCTTCCGTCAGGGCGCTTCTGAGTACGCCCTCGTTTTAACGACCAAACAAGAGCAGTTTCTATTAGGGCACACAGAAGCGCCCTTAAATAGCTTTTTTGGCATAGTAATATATTGATTTTGATCGATCAAACCGTTTAATTGAAAGTTGTTATCAAGTAGATCAAGTCTATAAAGTTTTATAAAACTTATAAACAATTTGATACTTCATCAAATAACATTAATTTAATGTATAATATTCTTTTTAAAAAATATAAGTAAATATTGATTATAAAATTACATACCTATAAATATCAAATTTATCTAAAATTTGATATGCATGATCAGGGGCGAAGCCAGAAGCTAAGGGTAAGGGGGCCATTATTATAATTTTTCCTAATAAATTGGTTCACTCCCAAATATAATTTTGATATTATATATTAATTAAATATAAATTAGCGAATTAAGATAAACCCTTATAATTCATATATATATATAATGTAAGTAATTTAATTCTTTTATGAACTATTTTAATTATTATTTATTTTAATTTTTAATAAAATATTTTATCACAAAAAATTAATAAGAAATTGAAATTTATAATTTGCAAAAAATATAAACTTATAATTACCTAGCATTATATTTTTGTCAAGAAAACAAAAATAGAATTTATAAGATGTAACTTTTATGTAAATATGTCTTATACTATACAAATATAGTCTATATCTCCTTCTATATGGGCTTCCACTATATCAATTTACCCAATAGATCAATATTACCTCTGTTCCTATTTATCTGTCTCATTACATGAAAACACGCGGATTAAGAAATGCAATAACTATGTTGATTTACACTAAATTTATTGTGTTTTTTTCCTGATATATCATTATATCTCTCTATTTTAATCATTATTTTTCTCCCCTTATTATCTCTTATTAAGGTTAAATATGAAAAAAAATAATTAATACATTCTTAAATTTCTAAATAGGACAAATATTTTTTTAGGAGCATAAATAGTAATATATAGTATAAAATTAAAAAAATGAGGGGGAGCCATGGCCCCCCTTAGTCCCAACTAAGTCCCTGTGCATGATCATCATGTTAATGTCACATTCTTCCACGATTAGATTTGTGAAATTCCTATTCTATGAGAAGTTATTAATATATAAGTGGAGTAACTTGATCCCACCCATAATTTACAATATTATAAAAATCTTTATTATAATAAAAGGAAGGAAGTCTGGGACTCCCTTTTCTCGCCCAAAATAAGGATAAATTTGTCCCAATATTTTCACCACATTTAATCACGTTTTGATAAATTTAAAATTTGAAATACTGAACATTAATGCACTCCTTCTTCCCATATTTTTGCCTTTTCAAAACAATAAATGTTCTGATTTCTCTTTCTTCGTATTGCATCTTTTCAATACTGGACAATAATGACTCACTGTTAGTGGGTTCTCTTCCTCGGTTATTTCATTTTGCCATCCAAGGGTTTTATTTTTTTTCTATTTCCTTCTTATTCAGCTACTCCATTTCTCTCCGTGGAAACCATCTCACCTAGCTCTTTTTTCCCTCAAACTACCGAGATGACCTTCTTCTCCCTTCAGTCCATGTTGTGTCTTCATTGGTTTCTGGCTTTCATTCTCATTGTGGTGGGTTCTCTCTTCTCTCTGTCTCTGTGTTTCTCAATCACCTCGGTTCCTTCGTTTCTTCCCTTCCGGTGTCTTCATCTTCTGCACAGTCTTCGCCCCAACTCCTTCTGCAGCGATTTTGTGCTCCCTTCGTTCTTACGTTCTCCTTCCGAAGCGGTGAGTTATTTCGCTTTTCGATCTGAGTTAGAGTTTTTATTTTCTTCATAAATTTGTTCCTTTCTTTGGCATCCTATTTTTTTAATTTTATTTTGCATGTTTTTTTTTTCTATTTTGCAGGTTATTTCAAGTATTTGTCCATTTTACTTTCTCTACTTCTTCCCCTTGCTCTGTCCTTGCCATGAAGGTATGGTTAACATTTTAATTTAGGACGATTTTTAAATCTGCAAGTTAACGCTTCAGGTCTATTTATTCCGGTTTTGTTTTTTTTTTTTTGCATGTTTCTGTTTGTATGTTTCAATTGAGTTGATTTTATTTTCCATGTTTCTGTTTCTATGATTCTGTTTTTTTAATTTTATTTTGCATTTTTTTCCTATTTTGCAGGTTATTTAATGTATCTGTCCATTTTTCTTTCTCTGCTTCTTCCCCTTGCTCTGTCCTTGCCGTGAAGGTATGGTTAACATTTTAGTTTAGGGTTCATTTCTGTTATGTGGTCTATGTTACATATATTAATGCAAGCTAATTATTGGAGGTTTTGTTGGAATATTAGTCAGATTGGGAGAGGTTAGAGCACGATCATTGCTTTTTAATTTATTTTCACTATTCTTACCAAATTTCTATATATGGAAAATAGATATGAAACTTATTTTCATTACTGTTTAATTTTTTTTGGATTGATTGATATGAGGTTTTAGAGTTTTCAATTGTGTGGTTGAGTAAATGAAATGAATGGTTTAATCCAGCTTAATGGTTTAATCAAAAGCAATATTAATACAGTACGAAACTAATTATTTCGTTTACGCGTTTTGCTTTGTTCTTCTGTTGCTGGATTAATGCAAGCTAAATGATGGATGAAAAATAGATTTTTATCAATTAGTTTCTGTTTTGGATTGATTGAGATGATGTTTTAGAGTAGTTAAAACAGGGTTAGGAGACGTTATTTTGCTCTGTATTTTAGAGTATGTTTCTGTTTTGGATTAATTGAGATGAGAAGCAGTTAGCTGGATTAATTTGTATAAATTGCTACCACGTGGTTATGGAAAGTGGCCATTTTTTATCTTCTCTTATTTCATGTAGGATTGTAGAATTTTCTTCTGAATTGATTGGTTTAGTAAAGGAATTGATATAAATTAATACAGTTTAATGATTTAATCAAAAGATATACTAATAGATTATGAACCTAGTCATTTCGTTTACGCCTTTTGCTTTCTTCTTCTGCTGCTGCATTAATGCAAGCTTCTTAATGGATGTTTTGTTGGAATATTAGTCAGATTGGATCAAAATATTTTTGGATCAGATCATGTTTTTCTCCTAAATATTTGATTCCTGCCACTACGAATTTGATTCCTGCCAATGTGAATTTCACAAATTATTTTAAAGTTTGTCAATAAATACTAATTACGAAGTCAATAGCATGTTTATAAACAAGATTTGAATCACCTTGAAAATCATTTGGATTTGAATCTGATTTAAATATATGTAGATAATTGTTCTAAATCCGTTTTAATTTGTGTGTATAAAGCTTTTGATGGCTAAGCCAGGATCCTCGAAAAATGCTGATATGGTGCATCGATTTGTTTCAAAGTTTGACCCGTCTCAGGTTATTTAAAATTTTTAACGTGGATATCAGATATGTTTAAATAACAAATCATATAGTGCATTTTTAATTGAATAGATATAACATATTAAGAATTTGGGTTTTGCCTTTGTTTTAAAGGTCTTTATTCAATTCGAACATTTTGTAGAAAAGAAATTAGTATAATATCGCTATACTTAGCATTTTAACTCTCACTATGCAGAGCCATGTTATTTTATATTGATTCAATTACCTATTTCTTAGTAAATTTATAGATTCAATAAACATGAAGATGATTTCCCATCTTTAAGAGAATACAATGATTATTTGGAGGCAGTAGAGGACATGATTAAGCTTCTATTATCATGATTACAGGTGTTTGAGTTGATCATTTTTGCTTTATTTTTATTATTATTTTCCCTTTTTTTTTCCCTTGCAGCATTTGACTTGGTTGAAGGAATAGATGTTGCTGCTATTGAAGAAAAAATTGCTAAATACCAGGAAGAAAATGCAGAACAAATAACAATTAATCGAGCCCAAAAGGTACTTCTGAGATTGGTCTCTTTGTGCCCTTTATAAATTTATGCAAGTTCTGATTTTCTGCTATGTTTTTCAATGTGTTCTTATGATGACAATAATTAAACAAGCTGAAGAATTAGCTACAGCTCTGGCAGCAACCAAGGGACAACCTGCCCAAACTGATAATGATTTGGTGAGCAATTACTATTACTATTTTGGCACAGTATGTCAAACTTAACTGAGTTTGATCTATTATTTGAGATTGAATCTATTCTTTTTTAACATGCTACTGCCTCTATTAGCATTTATATTTTACAAGCATGTAACAGGTTATGGATATAACTACATCCTCTGTTTCATATGTGAAAGTCATTATTTGTTTCTCATTAAATCAGAATTTGATGGTCTTATACTCTTATTATCTACATTTGACATAAAAAAGGAATAAATCATTGAAACCCACATAAATAAATAAATCCTAATCAGTGTTTTTTTAAAAGATATAAGCCGATATTGTCATTACTTAACATGCTCTAGGACATTGAGAGTGGAAGTGAAGTATTTGGTACATTTGAGGATTTTGCAGCAGATTGGATACCAGAAAGAAGTGGTCTGACTGAGGTTCTGGAGGTCGCTTTCTGTCTGTCCAGCAATAATGGCAGCAAGGGGAAAGGGCATAGTGGTAGCAAGGACAAGTTGATGTTAATATCTATATCAAAAAACGATTTTAGTATTTTACTCACGTATGCATTAAAATCTAACTCATGTATGCCTTAATTATAAAGTTTTTCATTTATGATTTGTGTTGGCAGATCACTTTAAGCACTTCTTAGAGGAGCACAATATGACCCAAAGATTTAGTGCATTAAAAGGTGGACTTTTTGTTTTGACGGCATATAAGGTGGACAACATGATCACCAGGCTGCTATACAATTTTCTTGGTAGACAAAAAGTTGAAGAATTTATCCACAGGGGATGAGGTGCACACGTTGCTTCATTGGTGGGGGTTTAAAAAACTGTCTTTAGCTACTGAGTAGAAAACTTATATGTTGCTATTGCATATATTTAAGTAAAGGACTTATGATCGAGTTATATCCTACCTGCGGGTTTCTATCATAAGCAAATTGGAAGTCTAGCTCTTGACGGTGAAACAAAGGTTCTTTTCATACAAAAATATAAAGTTGGAAATACTCTTCCTTATTTATTTACTACTTTAAAAGTTTGCTCCTGTGAAATGAAAGCTTGCAAACAAGAACATGGTAAAATGAGTGAAGGTGTTTGGTAAAACTAGCTGAAAGCTGAAAAACTACCTGTTTTGATTGAAGGTGTTTGGTAAAACTAGCTGAAAATGGTAAAATGACATATAAGAACATTATTAATTATTAAATAATGATGAGTGAGGTTGGTTGAGGGATACAATTATGATAAATTTTGAGCTGGTAGCTGAAAATGAGAGCTTTTTTTAGAAAAGATACCTTAAGTGGCTTTTCAAGAAAAGCTAGTAGCTATCTAAAAAAGCTATCTTACCAAACACAACTGAATGGTTCCAGCTTCTAATTTCAGTTTTCAGCTAACTGAAATGACTTACCAAACACACTCAAAGTGCTTTTCATGATTGTAAACAAAGGAAAATTTACTTCTCATTATACAAGAATCTCTAAAATAAAAATCAAATTTTTAAGTAATTTAGGGACTGTTCGGGGTCGTTGCAAGTTTTAAGTTCTTTGTTTTTAAAAATTTTGATTAAGTTTTTACAACTCAAAATAAAAAAAAACTAAAAACTATTTTTTGACCACAAAAACAAGTTTTCAATTATTGGTTTTGGGTTGTAAAAACTTGATTTAAAACTTTTTAAAATAAAAAAAAAACTAAAAACTTGCAATCACCCGACACCTTAAAAAAGTACCTTTTTAAGCACAAACAAATTGGCCCTATATTTCTCTCATTATAACTTTTTTTGGTTTAAACACATGTATCCTCCACTATAGGTAATCTAGTTTGAGTCGGAACATCCATATCATGGTGGGTCTAGCTCTCCTAACTGAACGAGATTTTTTCTATCAAAGAGACTCAAACATGAGACACTCCTCAAGGAGAACCAAACATGTATCACTTAAACCAATCACACATGTAACTAAAACTAATTACTATTCCATTCAACTCATCATATAATAGAATAGGAGCACATTATGACATTACTATTCATCGAGGATCGAATCGAGCCCCAAATTTAGGATATTAACATCAAAGAACTATATATGCTCATCTATTTCCTACTATGAATGTTGATTACATCTGAACACGTGTCCTTTTCTCCATGAATTTTTTCCCGCCTAAATTTTAGCCTTCCTTTTCTACGTTTTTCTCTTTCTCTTTTTAATCTTTTTGAATTTGTGTTTGAAAAAGATACTGAAAAACATTTTTCCCGCCTCTGAATCCCACTCAGAACTTCTCTCCTTGATTTTTTTCTTTGCTTTAATTTCTGTCTAAATGTATCACTTCAATCATTCGTTTCTCTCTCATTGAAGTCTCTCTATTTTTTTTCACAAAAAAAGCTCTCTTCTTTCCTATCCCGTTTCTCTTTCAATTTTCAAAATTTGAATTTGAAAATCCCCATTTCCTCATCACATTTTCAATTCCCTCCCTCAGTTTATCCTCTTACTTCTTCTCCTCATTTTCTTACTCTCATATTTTCTTCTTCCTTATTTTTGAACCCTCACCACTCTTTTTCTGCAAACATATTCTTCATCCTTCATTTTCCCCTCCTCATTTTGTATCTAAAAATATTTTCCCCCTTTTGGAATTATTACCCCTCTTCTTTATTTTGATGTTCAGAGCAAGAAATGCCCACTGTTTTCTCACTTTAAGACCGCCATTGTTCTCATAAAAAATGACAGAGGGCGTGACTTGATCAGCGAGCAAGCTGCATGTATGTATATATATTATTTTGTGTTTCTTACTTCTCTTAATCTGTCGGAATCTGGACATATTGCGGCACTTTGGCAGGTCTATGTGAAAATCTAAACCACTTCTTCATTTCTACTCACTGGTTTTTCGTTTCTATTTTTTTTCATTGCTCTGGTATTTCTTTTCTTTCCATCTCAAACGATGCAAGGTTTTGTGAGTAAATTAGTTACTTTTATTCTCCTGGGCTTGAACAAGGAAGATCTCTGTAGAATTTGGTTCCCTCTAACATTCAAATGTGTTGCATCAATTTCAGAGGTCAGAAAATTTGATTTCACTTACTCTATAATTTTTACCTCTATTATCTCTTTTTACCTCTGTTAGACTAAGGGTGGTTATAGTTAGGGGAGGGGCTTAGTTTAAAGATGGGGGAGTACATGTCCAGTTCCTGAATTTTTAGCTTTCATATAGGGAATTTTTTTTGTTTTTCTTTCCTTATTTCTCATAATTATTTATAAGTTAGTGCAGTACTAGATAATAGTATTAAAAGATATTTTATTGACTCACAAAGTAATAAATTTCAACTATGCTCTCTTAAAAGTTTTAGGAAATATAATCTTATTGTGGTGTTACTAACAAATTGCTTTGCTTTATTTTTTATTGTCGTGTTTGTTGTTACTAACACTGTTTCTACCTCAAGTTTACTTGCAGATTTTTCAGAGTGTCATGTGAATCATTTAGATCAATTTGGTATGAGCTCAACTAAATATATCAAATTTCCCTAAATCAATTTCAAGTTTGTTGGTTAACTATGAATATGTATGTGTGTGTTATTTGTCATTTCAGAAAGGATAATCTATGTTCAAAGTATATGCTCTCAAGCCACAAGCTCTTACATGTTGTATTGGTTCTGTTTTTAGTGTTTTTCATACATTTATAAGTGATAAATTTTAACTTAGCAATTAAACACATGTGTTTCATTATATTAGTTGGTAATTTTTCAGGAAAACACCTTCCCACTAGAAATTTGCTTGAACTAGATTCCTAACGGGTTCCTACCAAGACTGCTTTAGTCAGTATGCTTAGGCCTTGGGTAAAGCTTGGAGTGAGCATAATAAATTAATGACTAGAATGTAATTGTGTATGGTACATCAATTTTTAAATATACCCTGAAAAAACCCATTGAAAAGTAACGTTAGAAATTTTGGATATTAAATTTTAAAAATATATCATTTGATTTCTGTAAAAGAGCCTCTTTTTGGGAAGAAAGGAATATCCTTGGTATATATAAATTCTGTGGAAAGAATGCCCACCTTCATAAAAAAATGTGTTCTTATGATAATGAATTATATGATACTTAAACAGTTGATTTTGGCAATGATTGCCCTTGCCGTTTTGAAGGACTTGAGCCCATGATAGTCTTGAAATAAAGCATTCTCTCTGAGACTAGTTGCTCCTTTTTCTCATGTGGAAGCCTCAGAGTGTTCTTCTAAGTACTTTTCAAGCAAATATAATGAAATTTGTACAATGGAAAAGGATAATTAAATATCAGTTAGATGCTAATAATGAAAAGTGGAATTTTAACTATATATCTACAGTTGCTTGATTCCCTGCCAACCCCATTTGTATTTCTCCAGAGGGATTAAGAAATTCATTATAGGGGTTTTCTTCGTAGGCTTTCCACACAGAAAATATATGGTGGTTGTTTGGGTGGTAATTTTTTTTCCATTATAGTTTCCCTTTACTCTAAAGATTTATATTTCAGTTTAATGGAGCAGATAGTTTATAATATGTTGTTTCTGTGGGTTATTTAATTTGGTTTCATAATTTGTTTATTGTTTTTTAATCTGAAAAGTGGTTGAGTTCTGAAAAACAATTTCTACTAATCTCAACCTATGACTAATCAAATCCCTTGCCAAACAAACTCCAAAAATTCTTTTGTAGAAACCAAATCATGTATTAAAATTTAAATAGCTAGCTTTTTAACACATAAGAATTCGAGTGAGTTCTATAGTAGTTAGTTTTCATTACCTAACTGAGATACTGAGTAATTGTTGTTATCCATACTATTTGTCAGTACACTATTTGTTAGGTAAATACAGAGGAAAAATGGTTACAATAGATGGGAAGAATGCTATGGTGCCGGATCTAAATGGTCTTTCAGTCCCTCACCCATTCTCTTTGCAACTATGTACAATGTTTTCTGGTAATTTTGATTTTTATCTCAACTATAAAATCTTTCACCTTTGATGTGTTTTCTCCCTCACCTGAAAGTTGTTAAAGGTATTGATCTCCCTCTTTTTTGGGTAATATATACACTTTTAATGGATGATATATAGCTTATTAAAAGCACTTCTAATTTAGATTTAATCTTCATAAAAAATGTATTGATTCCATTTTGCGGCAACAATCTCTCCAAATCCCTAAACTATCACTGCCTTGATTTCAGTGTATACAGAACTCGGATGAAATGGTTGGGGTTACAAACTTGCATAATCTAAAAAAATGAAGGTGATTCTCTTGATTTTTAAGTTAATGACTTTTAGAACCTATAAAGTGAGATGCTTTTGACTCAAGAATAAGGGATGATATGTTTTCCTTTGACCATTATTGATTAACCTCCTTACTTGCTTATTTGTATAGAGATGTTTATGAAGTTTTGGAAATTTGCTGCCAAAATATTGATGATGGGATATTGGGATTATTGTTTTTTTAATGGAAACTCAAGCAACTATAAAGGATTTGTCAGCTAACCTACAAAACTCAACTTCTGTTATTGATTTTCTTGCCCCAGCTTGTGTAAAAGCCTTGCATTAAGAAGTATAATGTATAAGAATGACTCAAAGGAAATTGCAATACTCGAGGATGGTATGTTTTTCCTACCAACTCATGCCACTATATTTTGAAAATACTATATGCATTTGTGCATTTGTCCTGTTTTTGACATTCATTGTTTCAGTGGGCATCATTCAAGGTGGGGATTCAAGGATGTAGGGTGATTTTCCTGATTTGTACTATTTAGGGTGATTTCTACTATTGTTCCTAATAAGCATGTTGGCCACTAAATTGTATGAAGAACAAATGAAACAGTAAAAAAACTTTATTCAATGGATTCAAATCCATCTCCAACTCATTTTGATATAAATATAATGGCTCTTCTCAAATCAGTAATAGTTATCAAGGGTGAATAAATTTTCATAGCTTTATAGTCATTGAGGGCTAGAATATTACCATTAACTTATATTAGAACCATGGATTGGACTTCTAATATTTTGGGTTCTTTTTGTCTGAGTTATTATGGTTCGATGTAATTCAGGGGATATGTACGTCTTAGTTGTATAAAAGCATCAAGTTTTATGTTTTGAAGTCTGTCAGGTGGAGTTTCCAAACATGCAAGCTCTCTGGTGATCATTTATTTCATTTCCAATCTAGGCAATGAGTTTTAAAATGCATGTTTTAATTCTATCAACTATTAAATATTTATATCTGGATTGGAAGAAATAAGGGATGTGTTTAAGAAGTGGATATCTAGAAGACCATGGAAAGAAAGGAAAGGGCAAACAAATTTGGTACTGCACAGCTGCCGTCTAAGTCTCAACTTGCTCAAGCCATATATTATGTGATGAGATACAAGTGGAAATTCCTTTTTTTTAGTCTTTTCTACAAATAAGTATTGGGAGGGGAAACATTTTTCATGTGCTAATGTTTATATGGCTTTTGCTTATATATTAATTTTACTGCAGTGGCTTATTTTTGTGTACTGACTTAATGATGTAATTCTTGGAACATTTTCCCTTCCCATTTTCTGCTGAAACTACATGAATTGAGTTAAAAAAACAATTTTTTTTTGTGATCAGGGGAAAATTAGTACTTGAAGCTTATCATTGGGTCTACGTGGTTTCTCCTTTCTTGGGAGCAGTACTAATCAAAGCATGACTTGATATTGGCTTTACTCATGAAAATCTGAAATTTAGTTATTGTGAATAGAAAAGTAAAGCAAAATGTTTTCTGTTTTTATCTATAGTTATATTATCGCTGAATGTAGAAATCGAAATTTGTGATATATGAAAACCAGCTTTTCAGAAAAGATAATATCACCTAATAAGTCTCTAGCTGGAGATGATTTTAGGTGTACTTATTGTAATATCACGTTATTGCATCATTCAAATTGTGTGAAGAGACAATACTCTTTTTATGAACTACCTCAAACATTTTTCTATTTGTAAAGCCTTCAAACTTACAACAATCAAGTGGGAGGGGAAACATTTGGCAAGTGTTGATCACTAAGTGAGATACAAGTGGAATGTCCTTTTTTAGAGTTTTTTCTACAAATCAAGTATTGGGAGGGGAAACATTTGGCATGTGTTGATCACCAAGTTTATATGACTTTTGCTTATATATTAATTTTATTGCAATTGTTTATATTTTGTGTACTGACTTAATGATGTAGTGCCTATAACACTTTCCCTTCTCATTTCCCGTTGAAAACAGATGAATTGAGCTAAAAAACAATTTTTTTTTGTGATTGGGGGAAAGTTAGTACTTGAAACTTATCAATGGGTTTGTGTAGTTTCTCCTTTTTTGTGAGTAGTATTAATCAAAGCTTGACATGATATTGACTTTACTCATGAAAATATGAAATTTAGTTAATGTGAATAGAGAAGAAAAGCAAAAGCTTTCATTTTGGTATTTAAAAGATTACCGTTGCAGTATGCATTTCACATAGTTATTTTAACGTTGACCTTTTATATGGATATTTTATTACTCATCTTTACCGGTCTATGGTTCTCATCACTATACAGCATAAACACGAAAGTCATATTCAACACAAGCACTTGAAAGAACATGCATTTCAGAAATATTGTTTTTCATTATCATATTTCTTAAATAAATTGCAATGTGAAAGAACATGATAGATATTAATATACTTTTTACTATAGATATAATTTATACAAGTATAATAATTGAGATTTTTTGAAATATAATAACCATTGGTTAAAAAATAATTCAAAGTATTAAGAATTTATATTTATCGAATAAAAATAGTTAAAATATATATAGTTTCCTAATAGACCATAAGCACTAAAATATCCTCAAATTACCGGTTAGTTTCACAAAGTATTAAAAAGTTAAGAATGTTAAATATAATATTTTTAGTGCTTTGCATATTTTAAATGAATATTTTAAAATTTGTAATTTCTTAATCAATAATCTTCCGCTTTTAGCTAAACTCTTGATTTTTATACTTACCAGTGAATTATATGTGCCGTTCGCACGAGTACATCTTCATTATTCATACCATAATTAAAATTAATAATAATTATTATAGTTTAGAAGTGAATAATACATTCTTCAATCACTCACTTATTGGGTGAACTTGGAGGGAAAGGAAAATCTGGAGATGACTAACATCGTTGCTAACTTGGAGAGGATGTTGATTTTTATTAAGGATCGGCTCTCTCAGCATATTTAATATTGCCTACATGAGATGAATTCTATAAAAATATTATTGATGTACTTTGAAATGTAAGTATTTATCATAATTTATATTTTAACCCGTGCGGAACACACGGGCAACATAAGTCGCATCATCATTTTACTCGTGCTATTCGCACGGGTCACTTACTAGTTATTATAAATTATAAATAGATACCCACATCCTGCAACAAACCTGAACCCAAACCTCCAACTTGGGACCACATGCCCAGAACCAGAATCCCTATACAGCAGGAGGAACTCCTGTCTGTTTTATATATTTTGTATAATGCAGTGAGTGCAAAATTTTATATCATGGGAGCCCAGATTGAGAATTGTGCCTGTAGTATATATCATATGCCAATGATTAATTAAGTTAAACACAATCTTAGCTGAAAGCCAAACCTTTTCAATATACTCTTTTTTCTTAATTTCATATGCACAATAATATATGTGAGTGTGACGCGTTATTTTCTCTGTATGAATGATGGTCCCTATCGGAAATATGGGTCGTTGATTGCAACTTGCTAGTGGCATTGGCTTATCCCCTGTTTTACTCAATGAATATGAAAGTAGGAGGGTAATGAATCCAAAGAAAAAGAATTAGATGCTAGCTAGGTGATTAACGAACGACAATAATAAACAAAAGGGTACAAAAATGATTACGTAGATTACAATCAAAAGCAAGCACCTGTATTGTAAATGCAGACAAAAGCGGTGACTAGCTTTGTTGACATGGACGATTAGTAATGAAGAAAAGAAAAAGCAGGGGATGTGGAAAAGCCAAACAAGGAGCACAAACCCAAATTCTCACTGGTTGAACAGCCTTAAAGCCCGGAACATATCTGAAACCTTATCTCCAACACCCATCTCTTCCTTCCTCACCCCATCATTGCCAACTTCTACGCTCCATAGCCATCATCATCATAATCCTCCTTTAGAATCAAATACCCAATCATGCCAAATTATTGGTTGGTGCACCTACTCTATCTCTTGCCCCCTCTCAACGTGGCACCGCTAATTCATTGACATCTATGAACCTAAACTAAATAAAAAAAGGAATCAATGTGTACATGCTCTTTCTCTTTCGCCCCAACTTGATGGCTAGCAAATAGGAACAAGATCATGAGAAGAGCAAAATTAATTGGAGAACCAGCATCAATGCCATTCATAGGACATTGCATCCTTCAATTTTAAGCTATCCTTCTTTCTTTCTTTATTTTCTCTCAAGTTCTTTTTGGTGTCTAATCTAGTACTCCTTTTCGAGCAAGAGAGACTGTTATCTAGTCTAATCCCAATTATTCCCAATCATACTTTGGTTTAAATAATGCTTTTGATTTTTGTCCACTGTGCTTAAGTCAATTTCTATCTAATCGAGCAAGAGGATTGTCTGCTTAGATACTATACACTATACATTTTTCATGATGGAAAAAATCCTTAGCTCACTTAATTAGTTACTATTGTTTATGTACTAAAGTCCATGAAACCCACTTCATGAAATTTTAAGTCCACATAGAACAATTAAAGGTGAAAAAGGTTTTCACACACACACACACACTTGATCGTAAGTTCAATTTCTCAATCACGATTCATTGAACTAATTGATTCGTCGGTGATTCATATCAATCATGTCCTGCCAAGTATATTTTTTTCTTAACTATACATTACTTTTCATTAATTTATTATGTATTCCTTCAAACTCCATTTTTACAAAGCATAAAAATATTGACTTTTACAGGAATATTAATATTTATTATGAGATTTTTTAGTCATGATATATCTTGATAAGATAAACTCACAATAGTGTCTATGAAAATAACAAGGTCAAAGAAAAGAAAATTAAATCTCATTTTGGTATATTTATTTGAGTTTTTTAATTATAAATTATTTCCTTATATTTTTGTATTATATTTGTTGTTACAGAAGTGGAGAGGACGGGTCACGGGATCATAAAAACGAACAGGTTATTTTGATGGCTTAATTTTTTGTTTTTTATAATAGGCGGGGCTAAGGCTCAATTTGATGGTTTAATCTTGTCTATTAATAATTTGATATACTTGGAATTCTAATTTACACCGTTACCACAAAAGACAATATTCTTAAAAAAATGATAAAGCAAATGAAATTCTTTTTACCAAATACGACAAATCGATTGTAATAATGTGATTTTGTTTTTTTATTTTAAATTTTAAATTTATTTACCGCAAAAATTAAAACAACACTTTGCCCCATATTGATTTTTTTTTTTTTTTTTGGTTAGAAGTTAGAACCATATTGATATGTTTTTTTTTGTGTAAGGTATCCCCTATTACCATATTGATATGTTATGCAATGACTCTTTGTACTATTCGGGCCGAATAGCGTTCTCCCTTTTAAAATCACCTTCATGCCTCTTCTTTCTCTTATTAATATTGTTAATATCACCCCTTCAAATCAATTCTAAGAATATAAACAAAAGGAAAGATATTAAAAATATATGTAACATTTTTTAATATATATCTTTTCAAAATTTTATATACCGATGTTAACAAAATAATTATATTATTAGATTTTTTAAATTGTTATAGTTGTTATTATTATTTATGATATAATTTTTCAAATTGTGACACTTAGATTCTAACCAAATGGGTAATTATTAGATGTGAAGTTCCGGAATCTCAAAACTCCGTATAATGGCCGTCTCTTTCTAATAGCATCGACATGGAAACAAGTCACTAGTCCAAAGTTTTTTTTTTCGAAAGCACTAATCCAAAGTTGACTTTAACCTCACTCACAAGCAACTTGCCCTTGGTAGGAAATGCATATAATTAAACAAATGAATTCGGTAATAAATACATATATAAATTAAAGAATTTGGTATTTGGTTCCCATGATATACATACTATATATATATATATATATATATATATATATATATATATATATATAGTTATATATATATAGTTAAATAAGCACCGAAACTTTACCCAAAAAGCAGTGACGGATCAGGTTAGGCCAAAAAAGGGCAGTCGTCCCCCTCCAAACCATAAATTACCTTATTATTCTCATATATATATATATTAAGCCACCCCCATATTTCAGCAACATTATAAGCAAGTTAAATTTTTGCCCCCATACTCAATTTTTCCGGTTCCGTCCCTGCCAAAAAGAAACCATAATTCATGGTGACGGTTTCTTACTGTTGTATGCATGTAAAGATCAAGAGTGAAAAACAAAGGATAAAGATGTAATGTGAAAGCTTGAGGAAATATGTTTCTAAGTGCATTGTATGGTTGGGCCAAGCATTAGGCTAGTAAAATCATTGTTTCAAGCTCCCAGAAATATTTTATTATTTTAGGCACCCAATTTTTTTACTTATAAATATTGTTTTAAAAAATTAAATGAAATTAGTATTATGTGTAAAATATTTTCTATAAAAGATTAAGACCCTCATCTTATCATTCTCTCTTGATTATTAAATAATACTACTTTATTAATTTTATTAGTTGATGTTTTATATTTTATTAATCAAAATGAAAATTTATATATTTCATCTATTATGTATATATTAAATTTGAATTTTAATGGAACTCTCATAATCACCCTCACACAAAAGAACCTCTCGCGCTAATCAACATGAAATTTTAATTTTATTTAAATAAAAATTATAAAATTTTAAAAGTCTCTTATAATTGTAAAAATTTAAATTTCTCCTTATTCAATGTTATTCAAGTGACTTTCACATTTTATTTTAAATTATAATAAAATAATTAATTAATAAACTAATTTTTTTACAAAAATATAAATTTTTCTTCCTTTATTTTTTGTTTTTAAATTTTAAAATATTTAATTAAAAAATACATTGCATGAGTGGCTAAAATATTACTTATTATTTTATAAATGTTGAAATATGTTAAAGTCACTAAAATAATAATTATCATAAATTTTAATACTTATTAAAAAAATATTAACAAAGATTAAGTGAATTTATTTTATTATTAAATGAAAAAAATATTAAATAGAATTTGTTAAGATAATTTAATAAATAATTTGTATTTTAAAAAGCCTAAAAGATAACGTTTAAATTAAATAATAATATTTTGACAAATTATTTTAATTAATTTAAAATACCTCATTTTATAACTCACTTTAGGCCTAAATAGATGTTGAGTCGGCCATACTAAGTGGATGTTGCTTTCCTTTTTCATTTGTCATTCTTACATGCTTTCTCGATGGGTGCGGAGCTGCCTTTCAACTTTGCCCTTCTTCTATCTTCTCAATTACTTATTTTCATAAATAAAATGCTATTTCTACATGGTGGGAATAACTTACCACAAGAGTAACTATTGGTTAAGCTACCCAACTCATAAAATTTTTATATAATATGAATCTGTTACACATAATTTTTAAAGTATGATTCGAACAAAAGAAGTAACAGAGAAATAAATTTTATTAATGTTTGAACAAGGATTGCAAGAAAGGTTAAACTAAACTAGAAATGTCTCTCTTTGAGCCTGAAGCCCTCCTTTGCTGAAATTGTCCTTGCAGATGCTCCGTTCTTCGAGCCAGCGTCATGTCTTCGAAGATTGAATGTTAGTGTGTTATGTTCCTCGAGATAGGATTAGCTCGAAGCCTTGGATCTTCCAAATATCCCTAAGAGCATAAACTCTTCACCCTCTTCTTCTTCCTCTTCGTCATCCTCATCTTCCTCCTCCCTCTCTCCCTCTTCCTCTTCCAAAAGTCAGAAGGAGTGGCGTTGGGCGTTGAGTATACCCACTGCCTTAGATTCGAGGCTGGCACCAAGGAAGTGGAAGTAATACAAGGCCACACATAATGCAATGGCCTTGTGAGTTGGTTGCGTTGTTCGACCTGAGGTCAAGATCCACGTTGAAGTGACCACTAATGTTGGACACCCTGTCGACCTGAAATCCAAAGGCAATGGAAGAATCAGGTCGTACAGGCACTAGTGCAAAAAGACCCTTTTACGACGGTTAAATTGGACTTTTTACGACGGTTGTACAACCGTCGTTGATCCAGGCGTCGTAAAAAATTGTACCTTTTACGACGGTTGTATAAACGTCATCATAAATAAGAAACCACGACGGTTGAAAAAACAACCGTCGTTGATTCTTTAATTTGGAGCTGTGAAGGGGACTTTCTACGACGGTTCCTCAAGCAACCGTCGTAGAAAGTAAGAAACAACGACGGTTGCACAAGCAACCGTCGTAGAAAGTCCCCCTTTCACGACGGTTATGACCATAACCGTCGTTAAATGTGGGTTAGCTAGTTGATTTCTGTAGCTAATTCGTAGCTAACAGGGGAAAGCACCTTTAGCTAATCCATTAAAATATGGTTGAATCTCTTATAAAAACGAAAATTAAATAAATTATTCTTTTTTCAAGTCTCAACCATGCAAGGAGTATCAACACAGATAATTAGAAAAGCCAGAACAAACTTAAGAACAAATTCAAGAATGATTATAAATGCAATTTCATAACACTAATTTAAGAATACAATTATTCAAGTTGAAAAACTTACAAGAATATTTTTCTAGCTGAAGTAACAAAATTAAGCTAGAAGCAATTATATCTAGCTGTTAAATTACTATTAGGTAAAGCATGCCATGTTAAGGAAGCAACAGATCACATAAACAAGATTACTTCCCAATGTTTGAATAAAGGTTTATACCTGTTGTTGATTTTGAGCCACTTCACTCATTACAGGCTAAAGAGAGGGACTCTGCCTTGCATTTCAAAACAAAAAAGTGTGAACTTCAATGAAAATAATGATCATATAACCAAACAAAATGTCTATAAAATTTAAACTTATATATATATATTATATGTCTGTATAATATATATATTTTAGAATAGAGGAAAAAAGAGAAACCACAAGAAAATCCGAGAGTCAGACCTTGGAGAGAAAGCAGTTTTGAAGTATAGAAGCAATAGAGCAAATAAATCATTGTGAAGAATTCATATTTTCAGGTTCCCCTTTACGCTCCTTACTTTTCTATCTCTGTTGTTTTCATTTGTCTTGTTTCAATGGTGATTATCAGTGCTTGATTAATGTCTTAGTGTGCAATTAAATACACTGAAAACTAAAATGCTTAATAGTAGGAAGAGGATATATTTGAATATACACAAAATTGAAGCAGTCCAAGTAATACAAGCATAAATCAAGTTTTCTACCAATGCTAGGACACAGTCTCATCTCTACTGTGATTCATCTTCACACTAGCCATCCCTCTCCCCCATCATGAACTCTGAAAATAAATAAGAGAAAAGGATGAGAAATTTTAGAGTTTAGAAAAGTGTGAAGAATGAGAGAGATTAAAGAGAAGAAAAATAAACAGAGAACCTAATCACTGTCTCCCTCATTTTCAATCTCCATATAGCATTCTTTTGCAGCTAACATTTACCCAATCAAATAGCAACAGTCCCTTCTTTTGTTCTAAGCAAAATGAAAGCAGTAAAACAATAAATAAAAAAAAATAGAAAGGAAGAGAATCTCTGTCCTTGTTACGCTCAATCTTCTCCTCCGGTTGCGCCCTTGAGCGGCTTCCTCGCGCCCCCAGCCTCACCGCAACCGCACCGCCATCATCAGCCGCCGTAGTCCCGCAGCCACCGTCAAGTTGTACGACCTCTCCTCCCCCGCGCGCGACACGCGTACAGCCAGCCCCCAGTCATCGTTCACCACCGCCGCAGTTGCACCTTCCCACCGTCGCAGGTCGCGGCCGAACGCCGCTCTCCGCCGCGTAGACGCGCTGTCGTGCGTTCTCCTTCCCTCAGGCCGTCGTCGAGAGAGGAAAAGAGAATGAGGAACAAAGAGGTGAGAAAGAGAGCTTGAGAGAGTGAGGGGGCGGGTGAGATGATGAGTGTGTGTGAGATTGAGGGAGAGGCACTTAGGGTTTGAGAGAAGAAAGGAGGGGGTGTCTCTTTTTTTTCCTGTGGAAAATTTGATTTTTTTTTTATTGTAGTTTCCTCCTGCACCACCCCATTTTCCTCATCACACCCCTTTACTCTACCACGACGGTTATAAATTGGGTCCGTCGTGGTAGCCCATTTTTACGCCCGCACCTCACCCTTCTTGCTATTGACACCCCCTTCCTTTTTTAAAACGTTATTCCTCCTGCACCACCCCATTTTCCTCATCACACCCCTTTAACTCTACCACGACGGTTATAAATTGGGCCCGTCGTGGTAGCCCATTTTTACTCCTGCACCTCCCCCTTCTTGCTATTGACACCCCCTTCCTTTTTGAAAACGTTATTCCTCCTGCACCACCCCATTTTCCTCATCACACCCCTTTAACTCTAACACGACGGTTATAAATTGGGCCGTCATGGTAGCTCATTTTTACTCCTGCACCTCCCACTTCTTGCTATTGACACCCCCTTCCTTTTTGAAAACGTTATTCCTCCTGCACCACCCCATTTTCCTCATCACACCCCTTTAACTCTACCACAACGGTTATAAATTGGGCCCGTCGTGGTAGCCCATTTTTACTCCTGCACCTCCCCCTTCTTGCTATTGACACCCCTTCCTTTTTTAAAATCTGCACTGTATCCACGACGGTTGTTTTACAACCGTCGTAGAAACTCCCTTTCCAGGACTTTCTACGACGGTTCACAGACAACCGTCGTTGTATGTTACCCACATAATTGTAAAAATGCCACCGCGTCACTTTCCACCACGGTTGCTCCACAACCGTCGTGGAATGGCCGTTGTAGAAGGTCGTTTTTGTAGTAGTGAGGGCAACCAATATCAGGGATCTCTCCATAGTCAGAAGGGAAATGATGAACTAGAAATGGATATCTATCCTTTTATAGGGCTGAAGGTCATGAAGATATTAAAAGTGCCACTCAAGCAAGCCAATGAGGAGAGGTCTTAATCAATTTGACCAAGGTGGACAGTGGTCAAGGGTATTTAAGTTGGCCGGCAGGTGCTCTATGCTTCGACGGGTAGGAGAAAACGACAAGAAGATCGAACCCCTTGGGGTAAGAAAAGGGTCGAGAGGGATTCAGCTGAGGTCGAAGCAGATCGGGATTTGAAGAGCAAGTCTCTTGTTGTGGTTCGAAGAGGATCATTTATCGTTGTTAATTCAAAAAGGTTCATTCCCCCTTATCAATTCGAAGGAACTAAGATATTATCCACGTCACCAAGAGCAGTTATCAGAGGTTCACTATTGAGAGCTTAGCAAGAACGTGGGTTCATGAGGGTTACGTGAAGACATGCTTGGCAGTTATGTAGATCGGGGGCAGTTATTTGGAGCACCTATAAATAGAGAGAAGAGAGAGGAAGCAAAGGTCGGCAACCTAAACACTCATAGCATCCTGAAAGCCATAACATCCACTTTAGAGATCACAGGCACCCAAATTCGCGAAGAGAAAGTAGGGATCATGCAAACCAGCCTTTTACCTTTGTTTTCATACATTTCTTTTATGTTTTCTTGAGTTGTATTAATCATTTCTTCTACCGTTTCTTTGTTGTGATTAAATTCAATATAAGTTTTGGCCCGTCTTTGGGGGCCCTTTGTCATTCACTTTGGTATTTTTCTTGCTTTAGTCTTAAATTTTACACTTAGAGAGCCCGCACATTTAAGGATACGTATCTTGTCCTAGATTGCTCTGAGATACATTTGTTTGGACGAAATCTTAGGACAAACAAAATCTAACAAATTTAATTGTTGAATAATATAATATTAATGTAATCATTATACACACCAAAATTTAAATAAATTGGACGTTCATATGTATATGCTCTTGTAGTCAATATTTACTTATATTTTAAAAAGTATATTATATGTTAAATTGAAATTATTTAATGAGGTATCGAATTGTTTTTAAATGTAATGAAACTTTATAAACTTAATTTATTTAATGAAAACTTTCAATCTAACGATTGGATTGGTGAAATCCAATACTTACAAAAAAACATTTTGAGCAGAGTAATAATTTTAACAAGTATTATCTCTGAAGTAAATTGATCACCATTCATGTCCTATATAAATATTAAAATCCTAGATAAAAGTATTAAAATTTTGAAAAAATAATAAATTTATAAAATCATTAATTCAGCTGAATATTAGTGTATATAAAAATCATTAATGTACTTCTATGTTCACTAAAAAAATTAGGTGTAGGAAGTATAGTAAATAAAGAGATAAAAGAAAAATAAAATAAAAAGGGATGAGAAAGGAAGTGAGAGATGAAAAGAAAATGTGAGTATGATAAAGAGTAATATGAATGGATATGAAAAAAAAAATTCAAAGTTCGATATTAAAAAATGAATGTAACAGCCTTATTTACAAGTATTTAACTCACATAGTGCGCAAAAATACATGTAACGTAGCCTTATATTTCTTATCATTTGTCCACTAAGACTAATGTGAATCATTTAAATAATTTATCCTTTTCATAGTTGGCATTGCCATTCACCATTTAAACATAGAGACATATATATTTATTGTTTTTTATCTAGAAAGTTATTTATTCTAGATATTTTAACGTGTTAACTCTTTGTTCTATGATGCAATGAAACAATTTATATATTGTCTTTTTTAATTAATTTACTTAATTTGTACATATCAAATTAATTAAATAATTCAATATATTCATTTTATATAAATTAATACAATACCAGTTGACTTCAAGATGCAAGAGTAAAATCCGATGAATGAATTTGAAATTAAAGTTGACCTCATGCTTTTTTTTTTATAATTAAAATTTAGGGTGAAGGGATGATACCCCAGTCCAAGGCAGGGAATGCCTCTGAGCTAAAAAGGTACTTACATTTTAACTCACCTCAAAGGGACTAGTGGAGGTTCAAACCTGCGACCTATCAGATACGAGACCATGTCATGTTCATGCTTAGATTTTTTTAAGCTCAGGTCAAGCTAGCTAAAAGCTTTATTGTTTAAAACGTTTGAACTGAAACTTTAAGTCTCCGAACTTGATTCCAATTAATTCTACTACAATACTTTTTATATAACGATTATGATAATTCTGTTAAATACTTTATGAAAAAACGCAAATCGAAAAATATATCACATTTGGCACTATCTCAACACTTTTCCCCCCGGTTCATGCTGCTTGTTTGTAAATATTGGGTGTAAAGTTATATATGAAAATAATATCACAAAAATAGTGAATGGCGGGAGATCTTAAATATTTTTTTTTTTGTGTAAACTATATGTATTTTCTATTATCCGGGATAATCTTATTCGGGGTACATGGGACAAAAATATTATTTAGTGTGGTGTGGCGTTATTGATATGAGAATTTTCTCTTATATACATCCGAATATTAGCAATTTATACTACAAAAGTGCTTTATATAATCCCGTCCGTCGTGTGGGTTATAACATTCAATATCTTGTGCATTAAGCAGAATGAGATATATGCAGCATTTTTATAATTATTTTTCAAGAAAAGGAGTTTAAGTCAATCACGGGAATACTTTTGGTGGTGAGCAAATTGGAGCACGCGTCCTATATATGTCAACGCCCACTCCAAAAGGACGCTGTCTTATTATTACATTTATTTTTTATTAGAAAAATACATATAGATCCACACTCAAAACATTGGGTATAAAAAGTGTAGATAAGAAAAAAATTAAAATAAACTGAAAGGGAAAAAAATTAATGAGTGGGTGTAAAAGAAAATGTATAAAATTAAGTATGGAAAAATTAAGGTTTTATTTTATTTTATTTTCATCATACGCGTTAACATACTTTAATTTTCTATAACGAAAAATGACAACAATTTTTTTATAAATCATTTTAACTCATTTATTATTATTAGATATAATTTATATATTTTTACTGAATAAGAAATGGGAATTATTTTAGATACAAGATCAACATGGCAAGCATGTGCAATATTTGTTCCATTTTGTGTCTTTTTATTCCATTATTTTTTGTTTAGTCATTGAATTGTATTTTTCAACTTGAATTCATCCAAATTTGTACATTATATATTTATACCAAAACAAACGGAATAAGATGATATAACCTCTGTTTGGATTACAGAAAGTTGAAAAATGGTAAACGTGATTTATAAGAATTGAAATTAAATCATTTTTATCTAACGTATTTAAGCGTGTGTTACTTATTTTTAATTATTGATTCAAGCTAAAATTAATTCTACATAACTTTAAATCAAACATGCATAGATTTTATATTGAATCTTACCTAACAAAAATCTGTTAAACATATGTTTTAACCATCATTTTTTTCTTTTTCTTTTAAAATATCTCACTTTGAATTATTCACACCATAATTTCATAATGGGGAAAATAGGACGGTTTACTTTGAGAATCCATTTTCTGATCTTAATTATATAATTAGGTTAAATTCATTGATTTATAAATTAATTTTCCTCCTTAATGGTTGATGGTTCAATTTTTGCCAAATGAATTTTAACTTTTAATCGAGTGAAGTAAGACAATGTTTCCTATTTAATAGATGGCAAATTCATCAAGTCCCCACTCATCTTTTTAAGGTAATGTAAATGTAAATATCTTTATAAGTACTATTTGAGTCGGAAGACTTTATTTGCTTTGAACTCGGATATCATCCCCTCACCCAAAATTTTTATGTCACAAAAAAAATACGTGAATGTTTTTAGTGTCGAAAAATATATGCAGAACACATATTTTCCACGAAATAAATAAATAGATCGATGTGTTGAGAAATCACAATTTAAATTTAATTATTATATATTTTTTAACACTAAATCAAATATACATTACGAGAATTTTTTGGTTAAACGTTAATATAGTGTATAATATGATTTTTAATATATAATTAAAAAGAAATCACTTCTAGTAAATATATATATTCATGTACAATTTAATTTTCAATACTGATATTCCCACACCCAAAGTGTACACCCACGGTACACTTTGGGTGATTTTTGTTTTTTTTTGTTTTTTTGGTATGAACAGTGCTATTTTTTTTACATAAACAGTAATTTTTTTTTGCATAAACAGTAATTTCTTTTTCGTGAACAGTGACTTTTTTATATCTACAATTAACCAGACTGATAACATAGTTAACCAGAAAATTGTATAGCATTAACCATAAATTCATTCTCAGTGATTATTTGTGTAGTAATCATTATGATCAAATAACTGTTCAAGATGAACTTTGTTTTCAAGTGAACATGTGGTTAATACCATATAAGTTGGTGGTTAACTGTGTTATTAATCTGGTTAACTATGTTATTAACCACTCGAGCAACTTATTTAACCACATAATAACTCACTATTAACCACTTTTTGCCTCACTTATATTTATTAACCAGATTACTAACACAGGTAACCACCAACTTATATGGTATTAACCACATGTTCACTTGAAACTAAAATATTAACCAGATTAATACCACAGTTAACCACCAACTTATATGGTATTAACCACATGTTCACTTGAAAACAAAGTTTATCTTGAACAGTTATTACTGACAAACCTTTAACTTTGTTTTCAAGTGAATATGTGGTTAATACCATATAAATTTGTAGTTAACTATGTCATTAATCTGGTTAACTATGTTATTAACCACTCGAGCAACTTATTTAATCACATAATAACTCACAATTAACCACTTTTTTCCTAACTTATAAATATTAACAAGATTACTAACACAGTTAACCACCAACTTATATGGTATTAACCACACGTTCACTTGAAAACAAATTATTAACCAGATCAATAACACGGTTAACCACCAACTTATATGGTATTAATCACATGTTCACTTGAAAACAAAGTTCATCTTGAACAGTTATTTGATCATAATG
The DNA here is from genome assembly GCA_026901365.1 of Sesbania bispinosa. NCBI lineage: Eukaryota > Viridiplantae > Streptophyta > Magnoliopsida > Fabales > Fabaceae > Sesbania > Sesbania bispinosa. The sequence continues at coordinate 1,448,495 of QLOH01000095.1, read as the reverse complement.
ATTACTACACAAATAATCACTGAGAATGAATTTATGGTTAATGCTATACAATTTTCTGGTTAACTATGTTTTCAGTCTGATTAATTGTAGATATTAAAAAAAGTCACTGTTCATGAAAAAAATTTACTGTTTATGCAAAAAAAAGCATTGTTTATGTAAAAAAAAATAGCACGGTTCATGTAAAAAAAAAACAAAAATCACCCAAAGTGTACAGTGGGTGTACACTTTGGGTGTGGAAAAAAACTTTTCCTTAAACTGGTGATAAGAAATGAAGTTATTTTACACATAATTTCAAGCTTGAAGTTTGAACTGCGCTACCAAATTTTTAAGAGAAAACAAAAAGAGAGAAATTGTATATACTCCTATTTCATCATATGGTAATGAAGATAAGTTTTTATTCCTTACTGCAGAATAAATCTAACATCAACAGTTTTCATACATTTCACTTGTATAACTCCAATTGTTTTTATCCTTTTCATTTTATTTTCGCTGTCATTTCTTCTTACCTCTGATAATGCAGAGGTGGACATAAATTAAGTCCTTCAAAAACGCACCATTTTTCATAGATCTAATAAGTAGAAAATAACATGAGCAAGGAAAGTGGAAAATAAAAAGTTAGAAGAAAGGCCCTGAAATATGCTTTCTTCAATTATGGACCCTCTATACCGTGATACCCACTTTCCACGTATACCATATACCAACAACTAATGCACAGATGTTGCAGAACTTTTCCTGCTTGGAGAGAGTGACAGTGTAGCTTTCTCGTGGTCAACGAATTGGTCAAAAGAAAGATGCTATATTCAAGATTCGAGACTAAGAATATGGAAATTTCATTTACATTATAATTTTTTTATTTATTTTTCAAAAAAATAATTAAGATAAACGGATGATATTTCATTATTTCCTTTAAGATATTAATTAATAGCTGGCCTTAAACTCAAGTAATTAATTATACTATTCCTTATCTCTTTTGAACTTCAACAAAATAAAAAATAATATAACTTTGATTGATTTAGTATAAATAGTATGAAAATAGCATTATTTGCAAATAATATATAGAGGTGGTTTGGGTGAAACTTCTACCGAAGTACTTCTAGCTAGGTGAAAAAAATAGCATAAATTAAAGAGGTCAAATGCATTTAACTTCACCATAAGTTAAAATTAGTCTTTGTAAACCACCGACTCCCAAAGCTCTCCCATTTAACTTCTTCAAAAGTAACTAATTTTAACTTATGGAGAAGTTAAATGCATTTAATCTCTTTGATTCATGCTATTTTTTTTCACATAGGAGTACTTCTGCAGAAGTTTCACCCAAACATGCTCATAATGCTCTACAACGTGTCACTATATATGTTCATATTCATTTTTTTTCCTTAATAAATAGATAAATGAGTCCCCACAAACCCTCTACCCAATCATAAATAAATCTTCTCTCTTCAGACTAACCTCCCACAACTCTTTCCATTAATTCTTTCCTCTTGCTCTCATTATATATAATATTATAGCAGTGATCAGAAGATTGCAAGGAAGCAGTTACACATAGTGCGTCCATCTCTCCCAGAATTGAATATCATGGGTTATGATATCTCAAACTCATCAAACCCAGGCCTTCTTCGACTCGGTCTTGGTCTTGGCTTCCGCGATCAATCCTCAGAGAATTGCATGAAGACCGATGAACCCAAGCAGCAGAGGAATAATAAGAAAAAGGAAGAGGATCATCATCCATGTAATAATAAGGCATATCCTTCTCTTACATTAGGACTCCCTCATGATCATGATCAACTAGTTGTGGCTACAAAGACAGATCAATCCGATGATCAGTTTTTTCATCCACACGCTATATCTTCTCCAAGCGCTGTTTCTTCATTCTCCAACTCTTCTGGTATCAAGAGGGAGAGAGATCAGTTCTCAGGAGAATTAGAAGAACTTGAGGTTGAGGTTGAGGTAGAGGGAGAGAAGATTTCATCAACGGTTGATGAAAATGGTAATCCCAAGAAGAAACTAAGGCTCACCAAAGATCAATCCGCTGTCTTAGAGGATAGCTTCAAACAGCATTCTACTCTCAATCCGGTATATATAAGTTCTTAATTAATTAATTAATTAACCAATTCATTAATTATTGGTAATAGATAATTCATATGATTTTAAGTTATTAATTTCGACCTTTATGTTTTCACAATGATTAATTGTTGGTTTTGTGGAACGCCTAATTTTCATTTGATGACATAATTAATTTTGTTTAGAAACAAAAGCAAGAATTGTCAAGGAAGCTGAATCTGCGGGAGAGACAAGTGGAGGTGTGGTTTCAGAACAGGAGAGCCAGGTAATTTGCTACATAAATGAAAAATCGACGCATCATGCTCCGTACGTCACAATTCACTGACAGTATATATAGGTAATATTGTTTCTTGTAACAATAAAACCGAAGACATTAAGTAGTTAGTTAGACAGTGTATTTGGTTTATATAACAAATCCACGATTGAGACGTGATTTTATGATAAATCAAATACACCTGATGTGTGAATTTGTTTTCCCCTGAGAGAGAAGTCTCAGTTTGTTCATGTCTGCATTTGTAACGTGATCTTATATGAAATTAAACACAATATTAGGAGATAGCTGAGTTGATAAGGGTATAAAAGACTGTAAAGAGATCAATATCCACTTCATGGCTTATCTCAAAAGTGATTAATCTCTTGTTGTTAAATTTGGTTTACACCAAAAATACAATATTAATGTTCTTGTTTTAATGTGGTTAATTAATTACTATATTAATCAATGTGCAGGACAAAATTGAAGCAAACGGAAGTGGAATGTGAGTTACTGAAGAAGTGCTGTGAGAGTCTAAGAGAGGAGAACAAGAGGCTGCAAAAGGAGCTGCAAGAGCTTAAATCGATGAAAACGACGACGTCTGGAGGACCCTTTTATATGCAGCTTCCAGTAGCCAGCCTTAGCATCTGTCCTTCTTGTAAGAGAATTAGCGGTGACGGAGGCAGCGGCAACAATAACAATGGATCTAATTCTCCGATTACCACGGCCTTGCTTATTGGCCCAAATAAGGCCCAACATCATCACTTCTATACATTCACCCAATCATCCGCAGCTTGTTAGCTTTGGATCGGAGGCTAAAATATATAATATACAGCTTCATTTTCCGGCAAACCGGTCGTTATTATATACTTTTGTTGTGGGGGATTTGGCTTTAACCATAGTCCATAATATATATATCTGCGCTGCGGTAATTATATATATGTATGTAGATTAGATAGATAGAAATCTATCATGTAATTACAAGCGAAAAAGTGTATCAATTCAAAGGGTCATTAATTTCTACTTTATGTGAATCTATTGATTATGAATTACAAAGCCTTTAATAAAAATGTAGAGAACTATCTTATCTACTTCCGATCGATCTGCAAATGAATATACATGGAATGGATCAATCGCAGTCGCTGTACATGAACTTTCTGGAAATGTTAGTTTAAAGATTGTTTTGTTTGCTAACTTACCATGCAGATGTAAGCATATATGTCGTCTCTGGAGATCAAGATACTTCAACGTGAAAGCTTTTAGTTTTGAATATTTTTTTTAAAGAGAGGTTGATACTATTTGGAAAAAAAATAACATAATAATCTTATTGTATAATACTATTTCATAAAAAATAATATATTCTAAGAAATTTTCAAGAATAAAGATTTTGAATATGTATGCACGTACATATATGTTATATAATGACTTGTGGGTGTAACTTTTTGCCACGTCATTTAAAGCAATTCCTCTGGGTTCCAGTTTTAAAGCAATGCTTATTCAGTTTACCAAACTTAAGCATACATGTTGACTTTTAATTTTGCTTCAAATAAATACTAGTGGAAAAAAAACAGAAAAAAATATTGCAAAAGCAAATATGTACTACATATTAATTTTTTTTTCTCACACATTAATATTGCAAAAGCAAATATGTACTACATATTAATCTTTTATTCATATACTAAACATACATATATTTTTTTGGTGTACAAAAAAAATAATGAGATTTGAGCCTATTACTCCATGTTAAATTATCCAAATCCCCAACTACTAGGTCCTGCTTTAGATGGGTAAAAGGAGAGATTTCTCAAAAAGGCCCATGTTATAATTATTAATTCGATAATTATTTGGAAATAAAATTTTGGTAATTCAGATTTAAAGGCAATTTTACTGTTTTCTTTTTGTTTATCAAATTAAATGTAGACAGCTTGGCGGAAAAAAAGAATAATTAAAATAAAAGTTATTGTAATTAAAACTGTCTTGTTTGTTTTTTATGAATAGTTAATATATTTTTATTAATAAATATAAAAATATTAAGTTAATTTTTATTTTATTTTTAAGATTTTATAAAGAAAATAGTAAATTCATCCGTTTCCATCATTTAATTTTCTTTAAAAATTTAAATAAAGATATTAAAGATATTTATTGCATTAAATTTTAAATTATTTTCCCTAATATATTAATTGTTTCCCTTTATTTTAGTTTTCCAGAGTATAACTCCACGGCCTTGGTGGTGGGTGACAACGAGTAACTGAGATGCATGCTACTTTTTTCTTAATTGTACTTTTTTGAAGACACTGTTTTATATGCAATTAACAAATATTTCCTGCATTCTATAAGTGCATTTAAACATGGTTAATATTTAAAATCATATGAATTAAACAAAAAATATTTATGAGAAGAATGATTTGATTAACAGAAGATTATAAAATTTAATTTTTTTTGGTATAAACACGATATGCAATTCTGCTCGATTCATGCACATCCACATTATGATAAGGTTAGTTTTTCACGGGATTTTTTCCATTTACATTATTGAATCAACCCTCATAGGTATAGTATTTGAAATTTAAAATCTAAATATTTTATTTATTGTAATTAATTAAAGTAATTATTCATAATATTAAATAAGAATATAGTTAAAAAATAATAAATTAAATTAGTCTTGGATTTTTAAAACAATAAATTAAAAAATTTGAAATATAAGTAAAAATCAAAATGTAATAATGGTTCTCATAACACAAGCCATAAAGGTTGGAAATAAAAATGTAAGAAATGAAAAAAAATTACTAAAAAAATATTTATTGCACTTTTGTTTTGTGTGTATGATATGATAACTTTTTTTCTTCGTGATAAAAACTTTCTATTTTAAATATTTTCATGACTCATTTTATTAAAACTAATTTTCAAATACCCTAAGAGATCATCAACGAGGTTGGTTCAAGTGATACGTGTTTGATATCCTTAAGCAATGTGTCGAATTCGAGTCTTGTGGATGAATCCACAAATCTCCGCCGAGAAATATATATGATTAAACCAAAAAAAATACCTCAAGGGATTGATATAGTGCAACAAGCAACACATGGTCTCATATGTTGAAACCCCATCGTTTTATAGTCGAAATTCGAACGGCAATCAAATTGCGCCACATGTTGCAGAAGGCTAACGAGATTCACTCATCAGTGATGACGCATGACATGTAGCCGGGACTATACAATTATTTCGCCACTATAGCCTCGATCGGTGCTTACTAGCTCAACATGAGATAATAGTTGTTTCTAGATCTACATGTTCATCAATCATCACTTAATTACGAAATAAAGAAAAGCTGAATGTTCTATATATATAATTGTATTAGAATTTCAAAATTAAAATTGGTGTTATATCTTATAATTAAGCCTTTGGGTGTTTTGGACTAAAAAAGAAAAATGCTTCGAGGAGTTAATTTATACTATTTTCTTTGTAACTTTTATAAATGTTGCTGTCATCGGCTCATCGTTTGTGTTTAACGTGGGCGAGTCCCAACATTGATTAGTGCTGGATATATATACATATGATCAAGCATTGCAAGCCACATATAGAGTGCGTGACATATATGCTTATGACATTATTAATGTGTTTTAAATGCAATCTAATACAAAGTAACTGTCTTGTTAAAAAAAATATTCCGTAACTATATTTCATGCGTTCATCAAGCATGCTTATAGTTAGCTATATCAATTATATAAATGATAATTTTAAAGAAAAAAACATGTCATTGCCGGATTATTGAATATAATGATTGGGCATGGAAAAGTGACTAAAACGAGTACAAAAGACAAATTTAAATAAGAGTAATAATTAGCATCAAGATTAGTCACACGCGTGGGATTGTCTTGGAAGATTTATGATTGATTGTATCAAAATATCATTATTGATCATTATTAAGATATATAAGTCTTGATCAAGTTCATAATCATTCTTGTCATTATCGAAATTCTGATGGGCCACCAATTGTTTGTATCTGTCGGCGGCGTAGACCCAATCAGCCACTGAGGAAAAACATGGCAGTGATAATGATAATCAATAAAACTAACTACTTACGCGTTCTTTCCATTGGATGCAGCAAACTATAGTTGATGCTTTTGGAGGATTGTATATATATGCTTGATGACAATAAGAATTAGGTAACCTTTCCACGTTTGCACACACACACACGCAGACGTAAAAAATTGATCTTTAGTGAAGGATTCAGAATATATCCCCACTCTAATTTATGAAGGGTTTATATATTTTTGACATGATCAAAACTACTTTAATGGAATAACGTACCCTATGCCAATGTTCAATTTCAAAGCTTTAGTTTCTGTCTCAAATCCAAAAGAACTAGACTATTTTGTACAAGCAAAGAGGTTAATTTCTTGTAAGAAAATTCCCGTAAAAGTACTAAAAAAATTATGTACAAAATGAGACGAAAGCTTTCTATGTATAATTAAATTTCACTTACTACAAAAAAAAAAGGAGTAAATCACACAAATTGGTTTTTTAGATGTGTTCAAAAAATTGTCAATGTAATAAAAACTTAAAAAATAACTCGACTTTTTTTTCCTTAGCAAAGAGTTGTGGCTCATTTGGTAACACAGACTGATATAGTAAGAGATCCCATGTTCGATCCTCACTAAACGCACTCTTAGGGAGGGGTCTTAACCGTGACTAAACCCCAAATAGGATTACACCTAATAATAGCTAGGGGATACCTATGGTGAAAATAAATTTTTGATGTATTCGTATAACGGAGAATTTTTTTAAATAAATATCATCTCTTAGAAAAAATAATAATTTTGTGAACTTCATGTTAATTCATTAGGATTGGCTTGACGGTGGGAGGTTTGGGTAATTTAGTAAAAGATTGTAAGTTCAAACCCAATTACCTTCCTTGTATATAAAAAGAAAATGGACTTCATGTTAGGATCGAGCCAAAGGCTAAAAGTTGCACAAACTTACCAATTATAGGGAGGTGTAACCTTATTAATTGGGTGGTCAATTATTTTTTATAATTGTGTAAGCTTACAAATTATAGAGAGGTACCGTGCAACCTATAGGTAGAGTCGTCAAAATGCACCAGCCCGCAAAAAAGTATGGGGACCTTTATTTTAGAAGTTCGAATAACTCCAAGATTTTTTAGCTTGTCCCAGTAAAGACTACTACCCATAAAGCCTGCAAAAATTCAAAAGAGACTGCAAAACCCGCAAAAAAACTAGGTTACCCACAAAAGCTCGTGAAAATGTAGAACTTGGTTCTTTACTTTAGAAGTTTGAACCACTCCTGAGCTTTTTAGCCTGGCTAGAAAAAGCTTGTTACCCGCATTGTGGCGGGTCAGGCTGGGTAGCCCTAATTGAAAGTTCCGCCTATAGGTAGCTTACTATAGTCAATTTTTGTTGACAATCTTGTATCATTGCAAAATTTGTTCACATCAGTCATTTTTCTCTATAAATGGTGGCCTTGAATAGTGCAGGAAGATACAAGCTGAGACAAGCAAAACATAGCTTCTTAGTGAGAGAGAGAGAGAGTTATGAATATAGGTGGCAATTCGGGTTACCCGGCCCGATTCGTCTTGATGCGGGTAGCTGGCTTTATCGGGCTGGGCTAAAAAGCTCGGAAGTTATTCGGGCATCTAAAATAGGTGCCCGAGCCCTACCCTTTTGCGGGTTTTTTGTGGGTAGCTCAGTTTTTTGGCGGGTTTTTGCGGGCTACCCGGCCTTTTTGCGACCAGACTTTATCGGGCTGGGCTAAAAAGTCCGGAAGTTATTCGGGCTTCTAAAATAGGTGCTCAAGCCCTACGTTTTTGCGGACCAGCTCGGTCGGGCTAGCCCATTTTGCTGGCTCTAGTTATGAACATCCTAGGCTTCGTTTGGCTCAACTTTTTTCAGCTTATAAGTTGCTTTAAAGCTAAAATTAAAATTAAGAACTTTAAAAAATAAAGTAAAAGTAGTTTGGTAGTTTCAATTTTTTAACCTTAAAGCTATTTTTAAATTAAAAATTATTTAATAAAATATGTTTTAAATTTTTTTTAGAATTAACATAAAGAGTATCTAGTTATTAAATTATTAATATTTCTAAATAATAAACTATTTAAAAAAAATCTATCAATAAAAAGAAAATATCATTTTAAAATTTTATTTTATAAATAATAATTCACCAACGACCATATTATAAAGGAAATAATAAAATATTTGTCAAAGCTCTGAATTTAATTAAAATTACCATAAAAGGAAATAGTTATGTTATTATTAACAAGAAAATATCATTTTAAACAATCATATTATAAAAGAAATGATAAAATATTTATAAAAGCTCTGAATTTAATTAAAATTCCCATAAAAGGAAATAATTATGATATTATTGATTAATGAAAATTTAAAAAATTAAGATAAATTATATAAATAAAATTCAATATCATAAATTATATTAATATATATATATATTTGTTTATATATTAAGAGTAATTATATTATATTAAATAAATAAAATGAATTTAACTAAAAGATTGTGAAATTAATTTTTATTACTTAAAATAATTTTTCACAATATTCTATAAAAATAATTTTATTATTAAAATTAAATATCAACCAATTAACATGTCAAAATCTAAAGTTATCCGGGTGAACTTTTCTTGAGAAAAAAAAACATTAACGAAATGGGGAAGGGACTTTCACGTTGGCTTCCATGTTTTCTCCTTTCTTTATGTTGAAAGAAATCCACACCTGTGGCACCGTGCACTACTGCAGTTATGCGTTTTAGCAACATTTAAGTTTTCACGTTTTTAAAAATGTTACTAATGTGATTATATTACATCATTTTTTAATTACATGTTGCCTATTATTCTATTTCTAATTAAAAATGTTAGCCCGTTTTCATTTATAATAATAGTAAAAAACTAAAAAGACACGACTCATTCTGTTAATATCGTTCAAAAGACGAAAACACCATAGTCATTACTCTCTCAATTTCTCTCGCTCTCGACTCGTAGATCTCATTTTTCATGGCGTTTTCACTCTCGATTCTTCTTCATGGATCAGAGAACACGATGTTCTCTAAATGGTGAGCTTCAATGTCTTTGGTTTTCTTTTTCGATTTCTTCTCCAATTTGCTCTTTCTTTTAGATTTGGTATTGAAGGTCTTCGACCTAGAAATATTAATTTCTCTGTTGCTCCAATAAAAGTGCGCATTGTTCTGATATGTTTTTATAGTAAATAGCTTCTGATCTTGTGTATTATCATCTCAATCGTGTGAAATCTGGAGTAGTTTTTATAGACAAAAGCCTCAGAAACCAAAGAATTGATGTGTGCCCTCTCCATTCAGGTTTCTCTCTCTCAATTCTTTATGTTGCAGACAGTTTGTTTGTGGCAATTGTAATTGCTATTAAGTGATTCTTCTGAAGTTGCAAATGATCATATGGATATGCAACTGAAGATGAGCGAAAAGGCTGTTTAGCATCCACATTTACTTGTTTTTCATTTCAATTTTTTGGTAGATGACAATAAAAAATGTTTACTAGCTTAATTTCTTCTCTTCTTCGTGAGTTACTGGCTTAGTTAAGAGCCAAGAGTGAATGGACATTAATAGTGTCCTCGTCATGGGGAAATTGGACTAGTACTACCACTGTGTTTGGATTGTTTGATGAGTTAGTGTAGGAATTGGTAACAGTTTGTCTAATTGCCCAATCAGATTTTTTCTCTGTTTTCTGGGCACTTATCAGATATTACTTATCATCATCCATTTTTTCCCTCCTTTTGTCAATAAAATCTTTTTAGGATATTTGCTTACTTATTATTGAAAACCAGATGGCATATCACATCAATACATTGTGTAGTTCCTCCCTTACATTTTGTACATTAACTAATTACTATAAATCTGTTAATTTTTAGGATGCAACTACTCTAAGGTAGTGGAAGAGGACCATCGTTGTGTAAAAAGAGCAATACATCATAATTTCCCTATTTATTTTTTGGATTGGTGAATTGGACAAGAAGAGGATTATAATTGTTATGGCAGGATTGAGCATGGTGAGCTGAGTTTCTATTCTGCCTTTACTTATACTTATTTGTGGTTATAGTTGTTCCGTGACTGTTTTGTTATGTTATTCTTTGTTAGCATTGATCTCTTGTCATAGCTCTAAGCTTTTCTCCTCTATTATATGACGGTCCTTCGACTCTATTTAAGATTAGTGAGAATTGAGAAGTGTCCATTCTTATTTTTTAGTTTAAGTTTATAGAACTCGTTATAATGACATTAGAGAATTATCTAAAGGTGAAGAAAGCCATCAAGAAAGGCAATGTGGACAGTGTCGACATTTATGTAAAGAATTGGATTTGTAAAAACATAAAAAGTAGATCAACTACCCCTATTTAGCATCCTAACTAGACATAGTGGTGGCATGCCTTAATTAATGCTCATATTACACTATGTCAAAAATGTTGTAAGAGGTTGCTTCCACATCGACTTTGAGGGTATTTTATTGTGTCTTTTGATCTTATGCTTTATAATAGATATCAAAATAATATGACATTTGTGAAATGCCCTCGTTGAAATCTTGTGAGAGTTTTTCTGACACAAAATTGACCTCACAAGGCTTTTGTAGAAAAAATACTACCTTGTGAGGGGCTTCATTCATAGAGCTTTTTCATATAGAGTGCTTTAATTGTACAAGCTTTTTTTCCTGAAATTTTACTTGTGAGGACGTGCTACATGAACAAGTCAAATACAATTTCTCATTATGTATATTTTTATTTCTCTTTATTTCTTATCATATTATCCATTATATTTTGTTTCTTTCTCTTCTTTCTATAAACAGAAAAGTTTTTCTTACTACATGGAGAGAAACAGAAAGGAAATAAGGAAGTGTACGATATGATAGATGATATGATAATTAATATAGTGGAAAGAAATAAAAAAAAGTATATTGTATAAATTTTTACAGGAATATTATTCAGTTTATAAATTATGAGTCTACAACAATTTTTCGAACTAGATTTTAGATTGGAATTTTTTTTTGTTTTGACGATTTTTTTTAGATTGGAAATTTGGAATCCATAGTCGTCATCATCCCCACGTGATGACATAGCATTCCTTTATTATATGAAAAAATTATATGAGAAATTGACATGCATGACAATGCAATGCATCGTTGTATCATATATAGAAGCGTCGTGGCGGTTTTGACACTGGGGATTGGCCACATGGAGAATCAGTTACTCCCGCTATTTGCGTGTTGACTGGCTGCAACGGAGAGGGAGCGAGTGAGCAAGGCAAATAATGCGTTGAGAATTTGATGCAATTCCACCACGTTTAACTATCGACGTCGTTCTCTTTCTCAAGTTTACACACCATAAACAAAAAACGCAATAACTGTCTAGGGTTTCACATTTTCTCTGTTTCCCTGCAATCAGTTTTTCTATTAAACCTTCCTCTGAACGTGAAACCCACCCTATACCTTCTTTTTTTCTTCGACATTTCACTTTTTCTATCACTGTTACGGATTTTGTTTCCTGTTTTTGTTTTTCTTTTCTGTTTTACGAGAGAAAGAATCCCCACATTATCATCAATACTTGCATAACACAAATTGTGTGTTTGAATATTTTGTTCCACACATATTTTATATCTTCAAGTGATAATAATGCATGTTGTTTGGCTTAGTACAACCAACTTTATACACAAGAATCTCCTTCATTTAGTCAATTGTTTTTGGGCTTCTCTATGTTGTTGTTCTCATTCATTTGACTCGCGGTGACATCAATTGCTTTTGGTTTTAAGTGATGATGATAATGTGATAATGGAAGGGAATGATTGGTTCCAAAAGCTTTTGTGAATCTGTTATTGTTGTTTAGACAACACTCTCGGTGCCTAAGTTTATTTGAGGCTTCCCAATCCTACCTTTAGTTACCTACAGTACCAGTTTTAACTCCAATTCCATGGAAACCTGTGGACTTTTTCAGTTATAGTATTACATTTATGAAATTATTCTTCATTTTGTGTAGGATCTTTGTTTGGTATCTCTTGGTAACTTGCACAAGGGTATTGACTATGATAAAAAGTTTATACTACTTGATGCTAGCTAGCTTTGCATTTATGTGTGAGGTGCTCTTATCAAATCGTCCAAAACTCAAGGCTGGGTTAGGAGTGGTTGCCAATAATTTTCTAGAAATTAACTACGCAACATAACTTCCAAGAGCTATTCAATTTGAAATTAAACCATTCTTGCTTACAGTTTTTTCAAGCTTCAGTTCTTTCAATTGTTCTTGGCATGTGTTTGTGTTAGTTTCAGGGGAATAATCATTCTTTTCACTTCAATTCTTTGCTTCTCTGTTTTCTTGTCTATTGTTTTAAATTGAAAATCTCGCAGGTCACTGTTGCAACTTGCAAGCTCACCAAAGAAAGCAAAATATATTTCAATGTTGCATTCCTGAACTTGTCCATAGGCCATTTCTTATTCACAGATTGGATTATTGTTCTTTCAGGTGGTTTTGATGTCTCATGTCTTTCCTCTTGGATAATAAAATGTGTCAAGTTTGGCAATACAGTGAGCAGAAATGAACATTGCTGCTCTTTTAACTTCTGCTGGAATTAATATCGTTGTGTGTGTGGTGCTCTTCTCTCTCTATTCAATATTAAGGAAACAACCTAGCAATGTTAGAGTTTACTTTGGAAGAAGGCTAGTCATTCATCGTTCAAAAAGCCATGATCTTTGCTTGGAAAGATTTGTTCCCTCTCCTACATGGGTAATGAAAGCATGGGAAACAACTCAAGATGAGATACTGACTATCGGTGGCTTGGATGCTGTGGTTTTTTGTAGGATGCTTGTGTTCAGGTTGTTCAATCCTTCTTAAATTAAAAAGTTTTTCCGTCTTTTATCATCGCAGACTAGAGTGGACTACTTTCTTAGGCCCCGTTTTGGGTGTTTGCGAGTTTTTAGTTTTTAAAAAATTTTAACTAAATTTTTATAACTCAAAACTAAAAATTAAAAACCATTTTTTGTGGTTTTCAAAATTGATGTTTTGAAAACCACAAAAAATGATTTTTAGTTTTCAGTTTTGAGTTGTAAAAACTTCTTTGAATTTTTTTGAAAACCAAAAACTAAGAACTCACAACCACCCCAAACAACTCCTTAATTGTTATCCAATGTTTTCAATATGAAATTTGAACTGTGTCCACAATTAAGATGCCAACGGCCAACCATCTACTGAATGAAGATATTTGAATCCTAGATAAGTTGAAGTGAGATGATATCAAGCGCAATTCGTATGATATTTCTTTTATGTTTTTTGAAGTCTACTTACTGGATGCACCAGGTGTCCCAACTCCCAAAAATACACATGTCAGGAATATATGTTTTGATAACACGGCACCTGCATTATGCACCACAAAACCTCTTTGATCAGTATTTATTAAAATGGTAACCGTGTCGCACGACAGTTTCATTATTTTGAAAATGGTTTTGCCTTGTTTGAGCCTCTGAACTAATTGACAGAGAAACTTTAAAATTGGCTAGGAAGTGGGATATTGTTGAAGAAGTCAAGTCACACTTCAATAGTTCAATGCATATATTGTCTGTTGGTTAGCACAAGCACTTAAAATGGCCAGATTTGTAAATTTTGACATTTTTAAGATGACAAATGTGTGTCTACCTAAATATCATTCGTAATGGTGTTTACTACATGCATAAGAAATTGTCTGCTTAACAATTTGTACATTAATAACTGGAACTGAGATTTGTGCTCACAGAACTAGAGGTAATGCTGCTGTTTATGATACTTAATTGATATCGGTAAGCCTGTTAAGTCATCAAGTTTCTAAGATAGATTTTTGGTGACGTTAAATCCATGTTTTGCTTACTCCGTTTGTGGAGGTTTAGCAGCTTCTTCCTTTGAGTATGATAAATTGGCCCAACTTATTCTATTTACTTGTCTGAGTTTTTATGTGTTTGCTTTCAGCACCATGTTATGTTACTCGAATCCAAACCAGTTTTTAGTCACACACTAAACACATCAAATAAAATGCTAAACAAGTGTAAACAAAATCTTTTTGTCCATTCTATGGCTTTACTAACAGTTGATATTGCTTTTTTCTCCTTCAGTATCCGAGTATTTTCTGTTGCTTCTATCATCTGCATTGCTCTAGTGCTTCCTGTGAATTACTATGGTCAGGAAAGAATACATAAGATTATACCTTTTGAGTCATTGGAAGTGTTTACCATTGAGAATGTCAAGGAAGGATCCAGGGGGTATGAGCTATTTCTTATTTTTTTAAATGGATGTGTTCATTATGCGAGTATAGATCAAATTGTCAGTTGTTTGTAGAAAATGAGAAAATAACGAAAAAACGGTAAAATATATAGAGGTTTTTGGCGTTTCATAGGTGAAAATGAATAATTCTCTCAAATAAATATTTGGATCTGCCTTGTCCGTTGGCTCATGGCTGAGAAAGCTACTCAATTTCTTTTTTGTTTTTCAAATTATTTTTGGGAGAGTTTTTGGTGCAGACTTTTCCTCCAAACAGCAACTGGAGTTGATTGAGTGCTTCTCTTTTTTGTTTATTTTCTCACTTTTTTATATATTAATGCATTAATTATTAGTTATTGACTTTATTCAGGAATACTCCTACAAACCGGTCACTATAGATTGATTTTATTCTTTTCCTTGATGTCAGGCTTTGGGCTCATTGTCTCGCATTATACATCATAACTTTGACAGCTTGTTCTTTTCTTTATTTTGTAAGGAGCTGAATGTATTTACAAGATTTATCCCTCTACTTGTTTCCATAGAATGACTTAATGAGTTCTGATTTTCTTTTCCATATTTTATATATGATTGATTAAGTGGTGGTAATAATGTCTAGGAATTTAGGAGCATTACTAATTTGCGGCTAGTACATATCACTGGATCACCGCCAAATCCAAGTCATTTTTCAATTCTTGTCCGTGGAATACCCTGGTCTGCAAATGAATCATACTTTGACGTAGTAAAAAAGTTTTTCTCATACTACCATGCGTCAACATATTTGTCACACCAAATAGTGTATAAGTCTGGTGCAGTTCAGAAACTGAAGGTCTACTTCTTAACTTCTTTAAATTCTTATATATATATAATGATATTATGATTACAATATCATGCTTATATCTTTTTTCTTCCAAATTTATATAGTTGTCATAACAGTCAATGTATTTGTATGTACTAGACAGTTGAACACCACTATTTGGTTCAAGGTAGATTAACTTATATGCGGGCTTATTATGGAAATAAGTGTATGAACTTCTTTCATTTTCTGATTCATGATTTGCACTTTATTAGGCTATTTGGTACTGGACTTTTTCTTCACTCTTTCTCTCTCTGTTTTTATTTCAAGGATGCCTTCAAATCCTAGAACTTATGATTAATTGTTCATGAATGATTTGATAGTATGTTAATATCAAACACTCCCAAAAGCTTATACTGTTAGACGAAACCTTATGAATAATTTTACATCCAACAAAAGCTCATATCCATGACAAATTTTAGTACCTGGATGAGTATTGTCTTTCATTTGTATCATATATGAATGGAATTTGTTAAAATCTATGGTATCGTTCCCTATTTAATGAAGGTTTGGTCTTTGATCTATGATTCCAGAAGTATGCAAACTTCTAACATTCTTCTCCTTGTTGATATAACTGCTGTTTAAACTTTTTTTCTTTTAATCTTCTTCCTCTAGGATGATGCAGAATATGCATGTAGGATGCTCAGTGGTGGTTTGGGACAGACTTGTAAGCCAAGCTTTGCGCAATGTTATTTTTGTGGAGGATCCACAAATTTTAAGATTATTTCTAATGAAATAGATAATATACATGCAAGAACGGGCTACCGTGACATTCATATAGATGCAGAAAGAAGGTCAATTTTCTGGCTGGGTTGATTTATCTACTTACGATATTAATATACGAACCTCTTTCATTTTTATAATTTGGTGAACTACGATGTTTAGACTGTGATCTGACATTGATTTGTGAACCTCTTTCACTCCTACTTAATTCTTTTATCTTCTGCTAAGTTTGACCTATACCTAATTTCAACCAGGGAAACAACTTTAAACTGTTTCTCATAGAAGTTTGCCAAGTCCTCCAACATAATATAATCGCCTTTTAATATAAATGTAGAAGACCAATGTAGTTATGTAACCTGTAGAAACTAAACAATGAAAGCATCATCAATGGGGCTGCGTTCTTGTAAGTCTCTTATACAAAGACCATTCTTGGACCAACTCCCAAGAGTGTTACTGTTAGCTTTTGGAATGAATTGGTTCTTGACACAATATTTAAACCTTTTTTTGACTAGGTATTTAAGAGTCTGAATTTGCTGCTTCTATCCTTAATAATTAAAATTAAATTTCAATATCAAGTAATATGAGTTTGTGCATATTATTTAGACTCTGACCCTCAAGGGCTCGAACTTGAGAGAGCGTGAGAGAAATTTTAAAAAAAAGTTCTTGTATCTAGTTCTCTACTTCACAGTTTGAATTATTAGGAGAGCTAGTCTTGGACAAGAATACTGTAAATTGGATTATTTAGGGGGTGAATAGTTGAAATTGTTTTCCTTTTGGGTTCATTCATAGAATATTAATGTATATCAGGTTGATAGATGTATCTCCAAAACTAAAAGATATAAGAAAGTAGTAAATGGTGAAAGGTAGTCAACATATTTCAAGGTTCGACAATTGGCATATTTTTGCACTTTGGTGTGACTTTGTTTCGAGCTTAATTTTTTGACTCTGCCTCTACCTTGAGTTTCTGTACCACTACGTCTAGTAGTAGTAGTCTGCTGGGACGTGTAAATACCTGAACTTTTTTTTTCTACTTGTGCATTGGCCATAAATGAAGCAGTCATTACTAGAAAATTTGTTGCATATTAGATAACTTCTATTCTGGAAAGATACAAATTATGTTGTCACAACATATTGTGTCCTCTTCTGTGTTTATCATCATTATCATAATTTATCATGTAACAGAATCCTAGTTAATACAATATTTTGCCATTATATAGTTGTAGAAGTATATACAGAATCACATCTGATGTTAACAATTTATCGTCACACTTGTGTCTCTGTTACACAGGAATGCGCAGCTGCTTTCGTATTCTTTAAAAGTCGGTATGCTGCACTTATGGCTGCCAAAAATCTTCAAACATCAAATCCTATGTTATGGGTCACAGACCAAGCTCCTGAACCACATGATGTTTACTGGTCCAACCTTTGCATACCATACAGGCAACTTTGGATCCGTAAGATAGCTACATTTGTGGCTTCTATCACCTTTGTGCTTGTATTCCTTATCCCTGTCACATTCGCACAAGGCTTGACTCAACTAGACAAGCTTCAGAAAATGTTCCCTTTTCTGACAGGGATACTTCAAAAGTAAGATGTTACACATATACGAGGGACAAATATTATGGATTTCCTTACTCTTGGCCTGGCTTTTTTTTGGCAATACATACGGATTAGAATTTTGAAGGAAATAATTATACATGATAAAATCCCTCTCTGAGCAACAAATGTGCATTATAAGATAAGTTAATTCAATGTTTCCTAGCTTGTTTTTTGCTCATACGATCCTAGGCCTACCACAAATCCTGTCAAATTTTAAGATTTCCTAACATATATATTTCCTAACATATATACTAGAACACTGAGCATTCTACAAATTACAGTGTCAGGCCTGTAATTGTAACTTGCCACCTACAATAGATGATAGTCAAGAACATGTTTCTGCTGAGTAGATATTCAACAAAGCTTTAGCGAGAAATATAAAATTGCAATTCTTGGTAAAAATGTTTCCATTTAGAAACGATCTACTCAACTAATTAACTATTTTGAAATGGTGGTAAATGAATAACCACTTATTTTTTTCATATTTGTTAAATGTTTATGAAGCGGAAATATTTTTACCAATAATTCATTCTTTGTAATTTTCGTTAGATTTTGTCAACCAATTCTATTAAGATTGTATGTTATTGCCATCTGCTGCTTGTTTGCAGAAATAGTGTCACAATATATTCAAATACTAATTAGAGTTGCTAATTGTTTGTCCTTCTACTTCGCCTATTTTCAGTTATTATTTTTAATAAAAGAATTAATTCATTAAGAAAGAGGAGGATAAGGAATCCTACTTAACATAAGAACAAAACACGACACAACAAAGGAAAAGAAGCCAGTGTCTAATACGAGAGTTACACATAAGCAATGATAGAAGTCCATTTTTTGCACGTTTCATTTTCCTGATTAAACAGGATTTATTGTAAATCATTATTCATGATTTTTCATGCATGGGATGTGGAAGGTTAGCTAGGTAGTTTCAAATTTTAAAATTCTACAGTTAATTATAAACTAAATAATTATTTCTTTTTTCAGGAAATTTATGATTCAGCTGGTGACTGGTTACTTGCCAAGTGTGATTTTGGTTTTATTTTTATATGCTGTTCCACCATTGATGATGCTATTTTCAGCAGTGGAGGGGTCTATTTCCCGTAGTGGAAGGAAGAAAAGTGCATGCTACAAAGTTTTGTACTTTTCAATTTGGAATGTGTTTTTTGTTAATGTTTTTGCCGGGTCTGTTATCAGCCAACTCTCAGTCTTTACTAGTATAACAGAACTACCTGCCCAACTTGCGAAGGCAGTCCCAGCACAGGTGATATGCTCAGATTCCTAGATGACAAATTAAACTTGTATCAAAGATTATGAGCACTTTTGAACTAAATTTTTGTTCCCCTTTTCTTCAGTTTGTTAAGAACAGATAAATTGGTAGTTCTTTCGTGATTAGCTAGCTATTCACTTTATGCGCGGTTTCTTTCATGGCATACAGGCTACCTTCTTCACAACGTATGTTTTATCATCTGGTTGGGCAAGTTTGTCATTTGAAATTATGCAACTATTTCCTCTATTCTGCAATATGTTCCAGAGGTTGGTACTCTGTTCCAAGGAGGATTCACTGGATGGCGCCCTAACTTTTCCATACCATACAGAAGTTCCAAGGGTCTTACTGTTTGGATTCCTTGGATTTACCTGTGCTATTCTGGCACCCCTAATACTACCCTTCTTATTGTTTTACTTTTTCCTTGCATACCTCGTTTACCGAAACCAGGTTAGTACTTCTATCATGTTTCTGCGCTTACCTGATCTTTATATATTAGTTCTTTTATATTTATTTTACACTTTTTTTACTGTAGGCTTTACTAGACTTACAAATTCGTGCTTTAGATTTTATAAACACAGTTCAATGTCACCTTGTTTTCCAAAATGAAATTAACAATATTATAAAAGAATGGTGTCAAAATTCAAATTCAAATTCATCCTATGGTTTGGCCCGATATCAATGTATCACTATGAGTTTGAGCTGTCATTCTGGCATCCTATGGTTTGTCTGGTTGACATAGCCACTACTTCTCCCTGTCCATTTTCATCAAGGAGTCAATTCTGGCTCTTGTTTGCACTGAACATGTCATTTTAGAGTGTTGAAATGCCACAAAATGACTTAGCTTATTGCACAAGCAATATCATATGCATTTTCTGTTAAATTTGAATGGAAAAAATATTGTGGTTATTGGTTATGGGATAACGAAACAAACCGTAAGACAAAGCTGACATAGTTCAAACCAAGGTGAACATTGAATCTGGCTACACTGGGAAGTTGTTGAAGTAAGACAAGGTCTAGAACTTACGTGAATGCTTATGGCTTACATGTAAACCTAATTTTCTTCCTTTGTACCCAAACGAACAGACTGAGTCACACTGAAAGATGTTAATCGTATACAGAATAGAATCATAGAATCATTTGCCTTAATTATATTTGAAAGTCTAGTTGGCAACTTGAGAATAAGAAATTCTGTACAGTTAGATTCCAAGGTTGTAAGTAAAATTTGATCATTTGGATCACAAGATGGCAATTTTGCACTTAAATCCACTTAGTGCAGAGAATTTAAAAGGGTGTGATCATGTAGGTTGCAAAATAAATAGTAATAAACACCTATACTTCTGCATGCAAAGACAAGTGATAATTTTTATGTGTTTCTAGTATAATTCGCTAGGCTCAATGTATTTTTTTACTATAATTTTGACATTGAATGAATATTTATCTTGAAAAAAGGGCTTTCTAAACACATCGGCCTTTAATTTTCAGATTATCAATGTGTATATTACAAAATATGATGGTGGGGGACTCTTATGGCCCATTGCTCACAACACAACGGTCTTCTCATTGGTCTTCGCTCAAGTAATTGCACTTGGGGTGTTTGGACTAAAACGCTCAACAGTTGCATCTGGATTTACCATTCCACTGCTGATTGGTACCATTCTATTTCACCAATACTGTAGGCAGCGATTTCTCCCGGTATTTAAGAACAATGCCGCGCAGGTATGATCTCTTACTCTAACTATTCCTCCCCTCACCCCATCTTTCAATCTCCCATTTAAAACTAATATAGATTGTTTGCTTTAGGTTCTTATTGACATGGATAGGAGGGATGAGCTTTGTGGTAGGATGGAAGAGATTTATGAACAATTGCGTTCAGCCTATGGCCAGTTCACTGGTTCTACTCAATCTGAATGTTCCAGTACTCATCGAGATGACAGGGACCGTGTTCAGACTCCAGAAGAGTTGGAGACAGGTTTGCTTCTATCCAATGGCGGGAATTTCACTTTTCTATATCAAATCAAGGATATGATGATTTGACTGTGTTTGTTTTTTATTTTTTCAGACAAGGAAATGAGACGACAAGATTTATCATGGTCAGTGTAGTTTGAGATTGGATAAACCTGTAATTGGTGGGAGGTGATAGAGTTCATAGGCTTGTAGATATTGTTGTAATGAAAATCACCGTGATGTGCCCTGAAAGGAGGGATCGGTGTATGTATGTACATTTGTGATGAAGATAATGCAGATTTCAAATACTTGTGAAGAAAATAGGAATTGGACACTCCCCGGAAAGTTCAGTTGAGCGGCATAGTGGATATCTTAGTACTATTTATCCTATTTTCTATGTAATTGTAAATATCATGATAATATAAAAAGATGTTTGTCTAATGTTAGAGTTGTTAAGGTTCATAAACTTGAGAGGTGTCAATGCTAAACTTGAGGTGTCAATCCTAAGGATTTTATCAGTTGTGAGTGTTGGATACCAGAGTAATAAAATTATATTCCGTCTCTAAAATAAAGGCGAGAGAGATTACAACTGGCACACAATATTTTACGTGAAAAACTCTAAACTAATAAGGGAAAAATCACGGGCAAGGCTAGAATTTTTTTTCATTGAGTTGAAGAAGATTACAAGCTCTCTCTATATACAAGGAGAGAACAGTTTCACTCTCTCTTGAAATAGGAGAAAAAATTCTCTATAAGAAATAGGAGAAACACACAATGAACACTCTAGGAATATTTTACTCTTGTAGTGGAGAACACCGCTTCAGTTTTGAATGCTTAAAATGTTTGCTCTGCGTGCTATTTATAGTAGATGGCTTCATGATCCGATTGCAATTTCTATTGTCAGATTTTGCTTATCAACATTACTTTTACCATAAAGCAAAAGTGGCTTTTCACATCACGATAATCTCCCACTTAAATTCATTTTTATGGACTTTTAAAATTTCACTACCTTGCCAGTTCCCTGTTGCTACGTTTCTGATAAGCCATATGAGGATCTGCACCATATAAATTTATCAGAGTTGATTGGCTTTGTCAAAACATCTGCTATGGTGTGAATCTTTTGCATATCCAAAGCATCAGAGTTGGACAAATATTGTCAAAACTGCAAGATTTAAAGAATTGGCTCTCTATGATCCTGATTGGTATTATGTTAGAGCTGGTGAGATTTGTCTCCCTCACAAATTTGCTTTCTGAATGTGCAAAAACATGACATTGCTAAGGGGGTCTTTTGGGTCCTTTCTTGCTGGAAATTGCAATGATATAATTTTTGTGCTTAATTCAATATTGATTTAAGCTTCCATGGCAAGGAAGATCTACTTGAGAGGAGGTCTTGGTGTTGGTGCATTTGAGAGGATTTATGGTGGGAGCTAGAGGAATGGTAGTCGACCTCCTCATTTCTGCAAGAGCAGTGATGGCATTGCGCATCACATTCTTCAATAGTTGCAGAACATGAGCATCATTGAGCTTGACACCAAAGGGTAAGGACTTTTTGCCTTGTTAAATCTACTTGAATTTTTATAGTACTGTCTTTCTTTTGTTATTCACATGGCTAACATATTTGTTGGATGTGAATAGTTGCTTTCTTTAGCACTGCTATCGGCATGACAGGCGCAACCGAAATAGAGATAACATTTGAACTCAATTTAAAGATCATATTGTTGGAATTGTTGTGCACAAAGTATATGTATATCATGAAATGTCCACAAGGGGGAAACTTCTCTAAAGGTGAACTACAGCGTTTTGGGAACATTGAATTGAGCCCTTGTGCTGGAGTTCTCAATTACGGGCAGGTTAGATGAGCATTATATGTTTGAATGTTTCTATTATATTAAAACCTCATTGATCCTTATCCTTTAAGGTGTCAATTCTAGGTACAAGTTGATGCCCAAAATATTTTAATTTCAACATTTGAACTCTTACTTTCTCATAGTTAACTTGTTTGAGGAAAACATGTTTAATTTTGTGATAGTGTGTGTGATTAATGAGATCATTCATGGTGTATATTGGATTTTATTTATTTACTTTTTGTAATAGTGGCACATGTACACATATGAAAGTGGTATGTATCTTTCATCTTGAGACAATAATGAGTCTTTTATCCAAAATTAAACAGAACTGGGTTGACTATATATTAGGATTTGGTATCCTTTATTCACATTTTACATTTATTTGGTGAAGAATGTCTTTCTCATTTATTTGGAAGTAGAGTTGTTCTTGCTCTTGCACCTGCTCCTGAATACACCTTTCTAATATATGTTTCATCTGTTGGAAACTACTTCAAGGTATGCTAGCTATTATGTTTATTGCTTCATTGAAATATGATATATGTACTTTTTTATATTTAAATTAATCATCTTATATAATTAAGAGATTATAATTAGACCAGAACCTTAATTATCTGCATTTTTAAAGATACTAATCACAATCACAAATCCCTTTAAAATTTTAGTTTACATTATGGTGACAGAGGAAACTTTGGCTCCAATCAATTTGGTTATTGAGAATGAACTACATCGTGCCACTCCTGGTGGCACTGGAGGTGTGAAGACCATAGGAAACTATGTTGTGGTAAGCTATCTCTGCATGCCCTTCTCTTTTTTCTTGTTTGTTTATTGAAATTTGGTTTGCAGATGTTGTGTTCTGTTTGCCTTAAAATGTAGAAGGTTTGCAATTTCAGACTGAATACATTCCTCTTTTTTCCCCTTATTATCAATCAGAAACTATATTAATTTTATAATTGGATGCCTTTTTGCCATTGAAGAGCAATGCGTTAGCTAGATGACCAATAAACAACATTGTTCTTGGAACATATTTTATTCATTGGATGGTTGACTACTTGACTTACTTGCTATGAGGAATTCAATAAAATTGATATAGGATATTTTCTATATTTCTTATTTTGATCATGTTGCAGATATGGGTGAGTGCAAAGAGAAATTTCCCTGCCAGTGCCATGACTTTTCTTAGTTTACCCTCTGTCTTGAAAATCCATTAACAAAATCTGTTGTTATTTAAGGAAACTTGATTGGTGTTTGACTTGGTTGTCCTGTTTCTTAAAATATAGATTTGTATTTTTTATTTCGTTTCATTCTTAATGAAAATATTTTTATTGGCCGCAAGAGAAACACATTAACAATAGTTGTTACCACCATTGCTTCAGTTTGCGGACATCATTTATATTGTAAAAAGCATGACACAAACCATTTCTATGAAAATTATATAAAAGTTAATACATAATCTGGATAATGATGACAAACATGTAGATAAAATGGATCTCCCGTTGTTTAGCATTAAATATATATAAGTTAGTACACATATACGTGACTTGATATTTCAAGAAAATCTAACTTATTTTATATATATTATTAATTAATAATACATCTTATACACTTTTTTGAAATTGTATAAATACTTAAAAGGATTTTTTTATTTTAAACGATATTTATTAATTTTAAGATTTTATTCTTTATAATTTATTATAGATTATGAATGTGATTTATATTAAAAAAATGTAATATGTAAATATGATTTAAAAAAGTAGGCAAGAAACTTACATAATTTTGCCATATTCTCTTAATCTCTTAATAATTTGGGGGGTTTTGTAGGAAAGTAATTTGGGGTTTTAGGTTTATGTTTTCTTGATTGCCACTTTATTGTATTGAAAAAAAATCTGAGAGTTTTAGTTTTATGTTCATTGCACTAAATTGCAGCATTGTTTTCATTGCAAGTTCGCCACTTCTCATTTAGAAAGTCATACAAGTTGAAGGTTAGGACTTAACCTAGAACTACTATAATTTGCTGATTTCTAAATCATGATAATCACTATTGATGTAATAAGCATTGTGAATTATATTGCAGAGCCAATTCTTTTCGCTATTTCTGGTATTTTGATCCCTCATGCAATTGATTCAAGGAATTTGGCCTTATTTCAAGCTCACAGTTGTCATTACATTCTTGTTTTACTAAATATGATGTTTATCATTCTCAGCTCAATTGATGCAATGAAACTTGGACTGGCCTCTCTATGAAAGCCTTCAAAGGAATTTGGCCTTATTTCAAGCTCACAGTTGCTTTTGCTGTGATATGGTTAATTTTGATCTGCTAATTTATGACCTGTTATCTGTATATATGATTTTTTTTTTAAAAAAAATGAGTATCAAAGTTCATATATTTTTTAAATGTTACATTTGTAAGTTAGTAACATTTTTTAAATGTTATGAAAAATGTCAATTAAGTACATTTTTTTAATGTTACAAAAGAAATAAATTAGTAATATTTTTTCAATGTTGCTAATAAATATTGAAAATGTTATTAAAATCAATTAGTAACATTTTTACAATGTTACTAATAATATGTTAAAATTATTGTTAAAACCATTTAACCACGGGGGCTTTATACTGCATTTAATAAAATGTTGTTAAAGGAAAAGGTAACATTTTATCATAATTTGACAATATTTTTTAAATGTTACTGAAAGTCAATTATGTAGTAGTGGTGGCACTGATAGATGATGAGTTATTAGAATAGAAGTGGGGGGGGGGGGTTTATTACGTCACCTAGAAAGGTTGTGGTCTGCTGGTGACAAAATTAAAGAAGAGATGTGATTGACGTACATCTAACAATGAGTACATAATTTGTACACTGTTTGTGATCACCATTGAAAAATATTAAGAAATGTAAAAATGTAAAATAAAATTTAAATCAACGGTTGATTCTAAACAATGTACAAATGATGTACTATTTTTGTGGTACATTAATACTTTCTGATTAAAGAATTATTTTACCTTCCCAATAAAAAGCTAAAAACTCTATACATTACCACGCAAAAGTAATATATGAAGACGATAATGGTAAGAGAAAGAAGAGATGATACATGTGTTAGCGTTTAATAAAAATTAAAAAAGAAGTTTAACGAAATTTGAGTTCCAAGTGTTGAAGAGGAGCAAACTAAAAATAAGCTCCGTGTCTTTTTATCAAAAGCTGCTAAATGTGGCTTTTTCTAAAAGTTCCTTCTCTTCCCTAAAATTAAGTTGCTTATTTTTTAGAAGAGCTTTTAAAAATTACTATTTGGCCCAGCTTCTCCTTAAAAGGAGAAGAAAAGCTAAAAAAAGCTTGGCCAAACTACTCAAACATATACTTAGAGTAGGAGAAAAATTGAGTGTGGGTAAATCCAGAGAGTGTGAAAATTAAAAAATACACCAATATTATCTCTAATACTCCTTGATACTTCTAAACTGTAGTATATATATGAAAAGGAGTAGATCATTATAAACACTATATTTGTATCTCTTATGTGGGAGAGTGCGAAAAGGATATTGTAACTATCCCTTAATATAGTGAAATATTTTTCGGAATTTGTCATGTGATTCTTCCCTATCATTTGAGGGTTTTCCATGTTAAATATTGGCATTGTTCTTACTTAGTGTCGTTTCACTACGAGATCTAATTTATTAGATCACAACCACCATTTGTCGATCCTCTTGGAAATATTAATTCACACTCATTACGCCTGTTGAGCTCGACAAGTGGTATTAGAGCTCCAATTTGTTCTCTTCATTATAAAGTGTAAATTAAATGGAGGAGAACATATCCACTATGATCAAGATCGCTTCCACAACCACTCCATTTTGAAAGCAAAAAATGGAGGATATACTTTTATCTACAAGGATATGTATGATCCCTCTAGAAAAGGGAGACAGATAGCCAGACAACGTGAGGGCTAAAGATTGGAAAACGTTTCACGAGAAGGCCGTCAATTTAATAAGGCACGACAATGGGTATATCTCAATGTATTTCATCATGCGGCCATAGAGAAGGCCTAGAACCCTAAACTGTATGGAATAATATTGAAAAAAAATTACCCAAAAAAGTATGCACAAAATTAAACGTTTCTTATCAAAAAGTTGGTGATTTTAAAATATAGGGAAGGAAGATCGATTGCAAAACACTTGAGTAACTTCCAAAACTTGATCAACCAATTAATTGTTTCCATGAAATTGGTGCTGGAAAGAAGAGTGTTCTTTGTCATAAATCTGAGAAACTCCAGCGGTGTCATTAAGAAACTTTACTCCAAATGAAGAACTAACTTTGTCCCAAGTCAAAGATAGCATGTTCAATGAAAAAACAAGAAGGAAATATTTAGAAGCAAGCAGTTTCAAAGTCCTCATCACGGAATACAGGGGGAGAAGCAAGAGTAAAGAATGATCCAATAAATCAAAAGGTAGATCGCAATCTCAGTCTAAAAAAATTTAAGTGTTATCATTGTGATGAAGAAGGACATATCACAATGAATTGTATATCCCAGAAGAGCAAATAAAAGAAAGATCGGAGGAATCAAAGACCATATTAAAATGAAAATACCACAACCCCTATAATTGAAAGGGAAGTGTTGTTGCTAGTGTCATGTTATAAATTCATGTGTTGAATGGGTCGTTGCTCAGGAGCATCTTACCATGCCACTTCTAACAAGAAATTCCTTACTACATACAAAGCACGAGTCTTTGGCAAAGTAAAGATAGGCGATAACAGCAATGCAGACATTGTAGGAGTTAGCGATGTGTGCATTCAAACCAATACTCATTGCACACTAACATTGAAAAGCGTACAACATATGCCAACTTTGTGTCTTAATTAGATTTTTGTGCATGCTCTAGATCTAGCTAGTTATTGCAACAACTTTGGTGATGACATATGGAAGCTTGCCAAAGGATCATTGTTGGTTGCTAGAGGTACAATGTATTCAACGTTATACAAAACTCAATTCAAGCTTATCAGAGATGGGTTGAATGCAGTTGAGGATGAAGCAATACCAAATTTATGCCATAAATACTAGATCATATAACTTAAAAATGATTACAAATTTTGTGCGTATAAGTTCTTCATTCCATCTGCTAAAGGTATGAAATTGAATTCTTGTCATTTTTATCTATTCGGCAGGCATCACGGAGTATCTTTTAGTAACACTCCAAAGCTAAAAGAGAATACTTTGGATATGGTTTATCCTTATATATGAGGACCAATGGAAGTGGAGACTCTTATTGCTAGTAGATATTGATGATGGATGAGGCATGAAAGTTGTGGATGTATTTCTTAAGAATGAACTAAGGACCGAGTTTTTCAAAACTTCAAAAGTTTTCATGCCATGATGGAGAAAGAAGTTTGCAAACCTTTGAAGTGTCATCGCAAAGATAATGAGGGTTAACCTTTGAAGTTAGCAAACCTTTAAGAATCATTCTAAACATTATATCAAACATGAGAAGGCAATTCCTGGCACCCCCACAACTTAATGGTTCGTCAAAGGAATCAACAGGACCATTATGGAAAAAATTCGATGCATCATGAGAATGGATAAACTTCTTAAACCATTCTAGGCCGAAGCTGTTTAAACAGTGTGCTACCTGATTAATAGTTTCTTGTCTGTTCCTTTGGGATTTGACATCCCTAAGAGAGTATGATTGTACATGATATTACTTAATCTATTTTAAAGGTGTTAGAATGTAAAAGTTTTGCTCATGAAAGAAAGGACCAGAGAAAAAAAATGGTGGAAGTGTCATTCCTTTCTTTTTCGAAGTTATAAAGCTAAGGAATTTGGCTAAAGGTTGCGAGATCCATAAAAGAGAGGATTGTTAGAAGCATAGACATAGTGTTCTATAAGTAAGAGACCATATTGAAGCGACTCTAGATAAAAACCAAAGAATCTGGTGAATATGTTGATCTTACACTAATATCTCCTCATAGAGAAAATGTTATAGAAGAGGGAGAGTTTAATGAACGTGGGGTAAATGAAGAGTCAACCACATATGATGTTGGAGATGGAGAAGATGTTGAGCAGGGGAAGCAAACCCTGAGGCCACAAAGCAGGAGATCAAATAGAGGGTGTCATCCATGTAGAAGATACCTTAGTTCAGAGCACATTCTCATCACTGATAAGGGGGAGCCAAAAAGTTTTGAAGAAGTCCAAACTCATAAGGATAAAGTCCAGTGGATAAAATTAATGTAAGAAGAGATAGACTCCTTATAGAGAATTTATACTTATAAGCTTGTGAAAATTCCTGAAGTGAGGAGAGCCTTGAAGAACAAATGGGTGTTACAGCTTAAGAAAGATTGTGATAAACTGCTGAAATATAGAGCTTGTTTGGTCGTAAAAGGTTTTGTACAAAAACGAGGAATATATTTTGATGAAATATTCTCTCCAAATGTAAAAATGAGTTTTATTCAAATAAAATGGTGGCTATCTTGGATTTGAAGCTTGACGAACTAGATGTAAAGGCTATGTTTCTTCATGGAGATTTAGGTGAATAAATCTACATGGTCCGACTAGAAGGATTTGAGAAGGATGGAAAGGGGAACATGGTTTGCCGATTTAAAAATAATTTGTAAGCAAGCTTCAAGGCAATGGTACGAGAAACTTAAGTGATTTATGATGAATCAAGGATATACTAAGACTGATGGATATTATTGCGTATTTGTCAAAACATTTCTATGTAACAAATTCATCATCCTTCTGTTATATGTAGATAATATGTTGATGGTGGAACAAGATGCGAAGATGATTGATGATTTCAAAAGGGAGTTGTCAAATGCCTTTGATATGAAAAATTTAGGCCTTACAAAGCAACTTCTGGACATGTAGATTTTACTAGGTCGAAAAGCTAGGAGGTTGTGATTGTCACAAAAATGGTATGTGGATCAAACTCTAAAAAAATTCAACATGAAGAATCTAAGCTACTTAGAACACCATTGGCCAATCACTTCAAACTCGCTAAAAAGACTTTTCAATGTCTTTTAATGGATAGAGGTGGCTGCACATTGTGAGGGTGGAAGACACGATCATGGTCGCGACCTAAATGCGTAAACGGTGGCACGAATTGTATAATCCTGTGTGGGGAGAAGGACTACAACGCGACTACTTGTCTCGCCCAAGACGTGACTGCAATTGGATGCAGTTGATGAGCGATCTGCACAAGTGGGTGGGATTGAGTGTTTCTGGTGAGGGTCTAGCTGGTGAAGTCGCAAATAGGTGCGGTGGGGAGTCATGGTGTAGTGGTTCTAGTGGAGATGCGCGCCTAACAGTGGTAATTGTTCGAGGCCTGATCTACAGGGGAAGAACACGAGGAGATGGACATGCATGATAGGGAATTGTGTGCATAGTGAGGTGTCGAACGGTGAAGAAACGAGGCAGGGTGTTTTATGGTGGTGAACAGAGACCGAGAAAAGGGAAGAGGTGTCGCAGTGGGGATTCGAAGGCGGTTGTGTCATTGTGTGTGACAAACCACTTGGCAAAGTTTAGGAATAATGGGATCTCTGGTGTCTCGCTTTGGGAGGTCCCTTTAATAGATTTGGCTGAAGCTCTTACAGCTGATAGCCGATAGGGTAGTGTAGTTTTCTGTTTTGCTTTTGATTTCTTTGTAACAAAAAAATTAGTAGATAAGGGTGGTTTACGAGATGAAGAGAGGGAGAGAGATAGAGAGGAAGATAAAATGTTTAAATTAAAAAGAGTAATTTGGGAAATAAAAATTAAAAGAAAGGGGATTGTGATGTGTGGGATTAAAAAAACATGTTTAAAAATTAATTCCCTAATATTATCCGAAAGTAATTGAAAGTTGAAACCCAACAATAAATTAATTTTTTTTTCGCTAAAACCCAGCAATGATACTATGATATTTTCTTTTTTGGTCGAAGTATGATATCTTTTTTTTTTGGTCGAAGTATTTTTTTTTTTTTTGGGTCAATTTTTGGTCGAAGTATGATATCATTGTAAACAGTTTTTGACAGTGGGCCGATCCTTTCATCATTTTTTAATTCAATTATATATGAACCCAGTTATAAATCTTAGAAACGAAAAGGGCTGGTCTTGTGGTCTTCAAGTCCAAATAGGTTGACCCACTATGAAGAAATATACAGTGTTTATTTTTTGTCAAAAATACACAGTGTGTTTATGCTTTGCAAAATGGACCCAAAAATATTATATGGACCAAAAATATTCCCTGTAAAGAAAAAAATTATTTGGAAGACGATGGCTAGTATAGTAACTACGAAGTACAATTCACAGTGGTATTCTCACTTTCGTCCAAATTTTTTTTTCTCATGACTATCAAATTTTTTATTTGTTATTAAAAATGGGTGGGAATTAAGCTTACTCTAAGTTTGGCAAATTACTGTATTCAATAATTTTTATAAACTTCGAATTTTATTAACCCAGCCATAAAATTGAATGTTGTGATTATATATATTAAGTTTATAAAGTTTTATAAAATTTAAAAATTGTTCGATACTTTCTCAAATAATTTCAATTTAACATATAAAATATATTTTTAAATATAAGTAAATGTTGATTATTATAAAATTACATTCTTATGAATATGCAATTTATTTAAAATTTGACATACATAATCATTATATTAATACCATATTATTTAATGATTGGATTTACTAAGTTCACATTTTACATATATAAAATTATAAATGGAGTAACTTGGACCAGAATTAATCTTCAAATTAATAGCTTAATCTCCACCCAAATTAAAAATTGCTAAAATGTTTCTTTATGGTACATGAAGAAAAGAAAAACATAAAAACACAAACTTTCCCGAATAAATGCAGTATGCATGTAAGGGTGATCATGGGTTTGGTATATCTAATGAACTCGATCAACCCAACCCAATTAAAAAACACGGGTTGGGTTGAGTAGTCGAGTCGGGTTGGGTTGGGTTCCATACACACTAACCCAATCAGATTGGGTTGGGTATCGGGTTTTTATACTTCCAACCCGATCAATCCAACCCAACCCAATGATTAATAAAAAAATAAATTTAATGATTTTTTGTACCAATAAGTTACACATTTTAATATTTAATATTGTATAAATTGATTTCCTTATCATCAAATTATAAGCTTTTATTTTTATCATACTTATAATAACAACTTATATTTTTTATTTAAAGTATTTTTCACTTCTTATTTTTATTTTATTTACAAACACAAGCATTTTTAAAATGTTGGACCCAATTGACCCAACTTAACCCAATCCAACCTGATAACCCAACCATAATCAGGTTGGGTTGGGCTGGGTACATTTCTAAAAATGAAAAAACTCAACCCAATACAATATCTCTTTGTCGGGTTAGGTCCGTCAGTACCTTAAACCCAACCCAATCCAGTGCATGATCACCTTTAATCCATGGCATATATATGCTAATCTTAACATTATATATAGGAGGAGACGGTTGGAAATAAGTAAAAAAATTATCTCCTAACGTTAAGGTGTTAAACTAATCTTATAACCACATATTCACAAAATAAGTAAATAAATTAGGATCTCAAACCTCCTGCCATAACTCTTGATTAGGATCTCAAACCTCCTGCCATAACTCTTGATTGTAGACATATGGCTCTTAGAAAATATAAGAACTATAGTCGTAGTATCCATAAAGTGCTTTCGGTGTATGTTTGGTACAATATTTCAATTAGATGAAAGTTTAAATTAATAGTTAAATCATTCCATCAGTGTTTCATAAGGTGACTTTTCAAAATAGTTACACTACAAGAAAATCGCAATTTAGCAACGGCCAAAAGTCGTCGCTACAAATGGAAAACCGTTGCTATCATCCACTTAGCGACGACCTCATGGACGTCGCTAGAATGCTCAACAATAATACAGTAGCGACGGCCAAAATAAGCCGTCGACGTAGCGTCTGCCAGACAATTGCTCAAGTCGTCGTTAAGCTAAAGGTCGTCACTAAGTGAAGGGATCAATGGCCGTCTCTAAGTCGTCACAACCTAGCCACGGCCATGGCCGTCGCAACTTATTATATTTTTAATATTTTTTCACTAGTGACGACCATGGTCGTCGCTAGTGATAATAATATTTTTTAAAATTAATTTTATTATTTTTTATTTTAATTTATTATTTATTAATTTTAAAATTATAAAAAAAAATACTAAATACTATATAAACACACCAATAAAGGAAAATATATATATATAAAAAGCATATATATAAAGAATGTTCAAACATAATACAATAAATGTGTAAAAAAACATAATAAAAAAAATCATGGGTGGTGGCGACGACGTTGCTGTGGTGGTCGACGATCCCCATCCTCATCCTCTCTCAACGGCTAGTCATCCAGGTGGCCATCGTAGTGCGGGTGCGGGTGCGGGTGCGGGTGCGGCTGAGCCTGAGCCTGACTGAAGCTGGTAGAACCACCTGCACTTTGGGCCTGCAGCAACATCTGCATCTGGTGCCGGAGTCGTGCGAAGTCCTCCTCCAACCATGCAGCCTTCTCTTTAGTTCGAGTGGCCTTCAAGTTTGCTTCAAGTATAATTAAACAAGTATAATTAGTCATATAAATAATTAAAACTAATTATATCTAATTAAAACTGTAAAACTTACTGGTGGCTAGTAAAGGAAGACGCCGGAGGAGGAAGAGGGAAGGAAGTGCACAGGGATCTAGGGCAACTATTTGAGATTCTAATCGGTTCAAAATGAACCTATAAAGGAGGGGTAGTGTTTAATCAGTGAGTTTTTGAAAATGAAAGAGAGAGAGGGAGTGAAACAGGGATGGCCGAAGAGGAGGAAAGGAGAGGAAGGAGGAGGAGGATGAGGTAGGACGAAGGACGAAGGACGAAGAAGCGAAGAGGGGAGGGGGAAGGTTTAGTGCGCGTAAGTTTTAAACGTAGCGACGGCTAGCGCGTAAACCCTAATTAAAAACGTAGTGATAGCTAAGTCGTCGCAATGTTTATTTTTTAATTTTTCAGAAAAAAAAATTAGTCTTTTAGTGTAGCGACAGTCTGGCCGTTGCTACAGTGCCAAACGTAGCGACGGTCAGGTCGTCACAGAGTATTAATTGCACAGCTACGTGTTGAGCTGGGCAATTAAAATTGTAGCGATGACATAGCTGTAAGGTCCAAGAATTCTTCCAAGATGATTTTAATAATGACAAACTATAAAAATTCACTTGACATAATTCTGATTTATGAAGAACTAATCATTTCATTTGAGATTGTGTCAAGAAGATTCAGGTAACATTCTAAAGAAGATATAAGATAAGTCCAGAAGAAAGAAACTCGTCATAACATCATTTAAGACTGACAAATCTGTGAATGAAAGCAAAAAAGTTATTGATACAGTCAAAGGGAATCTTCTGCAAGTGAACTAGATCTCCAGAAGATGCAATCAACACTTCCACAAAAGGAATCATGACAAAACTATTTTAGACAAGATTCATTTTCAAAGAAGCAAAAGAAGTATTCCCGATGTTTCCAAGGATCAAAATAAATAAAATAAAGAACTGGAGAACTTCACAAATCTTGAAGATCATCTGCAGAAGGAACATGGTGGTAGCCTTCCTACAAAAGATACAGAACTCATCATAACTTGCTTAAATCATTTATATGGCTGCAGCTGAAGCAAATACACTTGAAATAATTTATGTTAATCCATTTAATACCCTCAGTATATATACAGAAGAAACTGTTGCAGAATCCACAAACCTCACATTCTGCAAAAGATAGACTCCAGAAGATGCATCTAGTGAAAGGAGACAGTTGTACCTGTCTGTGTCAACTGCTGCATGATGGAGACTTGTCATGAGCGACCAACTGGAGGTGCAAGGAACCTCTCCAAAGGCTAGCTGCCCTTTTTCCCTATAAAAGGAAGTGTTCTCCCACATTTGAATACACCTTTCTCTCCAGAAGATCAAAAAGTCTCAGATTATCATCTCCATCTTTTGGAACACTTCTCTCTCCTCTGTTTCTTAAGCTTCTGCTTCTACAAGCTGTTGAGGGGGAGCTGGCTCAATACTTAGCTTTTGTTGTGTTGTATATGTATTTATTTTGAGCCTTGTACTCACCTAATTCTTCTATTTCATCTTGTAATGTCACAAGGAGACTAGAGACTGAGAGTGTCTCTTGTGACAGTAAAAGGTTGAGTATTTTTTAGAGGATTGTAGATTCAGATTGATCAGAAGAAGTTACAGATTCTGCAGAAGGTACTCTGCAACATTCTGTTTCAGCTGAATCTTCTGCAGAAGGTTCTGCAGTGAGAAAAAGCTTGAATTTTGTGTGGTTGGATGTGTGATAAGCCTGAAGAGGCTAGAGAAAGAATATTAGTGGTAGTGTGTACCCAAGAAGATTGTAATTTGGTTATTGAGTGAGAAAATCCTACTTGGAGTAAGGACTGGACGTAGCTTCGGGTTGGATGAGGTGAACCAGTATAAAATCCTGTGTGCATTTCCCTCTTCCCTACTCTCCTTAATTATTACATGTGCATAAAACTATGTTGAAAACTATCTAATACCTAAGTAAGTGTTAACTATCAAGATTCCATAGAAGGAATCTCATCTTCTGCATATTGCATTATACCTAACTTCTATCTTCTAGTTGTTAACCTCTTTAATACTAAGCCAAGTAACACTTGAGCAGATTAAGTATTAAAAGGAAATTGCAGAAAATTTTATTCAATCACAATTCAACCCCTCTTCTTGTGATTGAAGCTTCAACTTCAACTAGCGATGGCTCATGCCAATCGCTACGCTTTCGCGTCTAATTCAGCGCATTCTTGTAGTGTTATTAGCTTCTTCTGAGTAGTTACTTGAGATATTTTTTTTTACAAATAAATTTTTCTTTTCAGCTACTAACTGAAAGTTTATTACAATTTTATCCCTGAACAAATCTCACTCACCAAATGTAGTTGTTATATGACAATTAGAAAATTAAATGAGGTTAACTAACTTTTTTAATTAGTGTGAATTTATTTTTTTTACTTATATTTAAGCCCCGATTGAGTATTATTTTTAACATGTGAGTCTTCATATGGCATTATATTTTGATTGATCACTTAAGCTTTTTATTGTGTTTATTAAGCAAGATTAGATAATATTTTTTTAGGATCCTCCTAACAATGGCTAAGGATATCATATATAGAAGGTTTTTATCACTCATTCAACTAGTGCGTTAAATTCTTTCAATAAATGAACTGCATATTAACAATGGATTACTGTATAATATGTTGACGCCCAGACACAAAATACAGTGACAAGTTGCTATATATGATCAATACAAGAATCACCACGAATTTGCTAGTAAATTCATTTTTAATCACTAACCCTTTGTTTGGTTAATATAGTGAGATAGGAAAGAGAGAAATAGTAAAGAAATTGAATAGAATTTGAGATTTTTTGGTATGATAGAAATAAGAGAGAGATAGAGAGAAATTAGTTTTGATAGTTGTTTGGTTGTGGAGAAATAAAGGAGAGTGGTTTATAAATTTTTGAAGTGACAAAAATACCCTCCAATAAATATTGATAATTTACAAATATGGGAAACTTTCTTTGTGGGCCCAAAAGGGTAGGATAGGATTTATTATTCTATTCCAACTATCTGCTCTAGGGGTGTTCATTGGTTCGGATCGATCCGATGAACCCGACGAACCGAACCGAACCATTCAAATTGGTTCAAATTTTTCTCATTCGGGTCTGAACCGAACCAATTAGAACCGAAGACTATTGGTTTGGGTAACGAGTTGGGAAATCCAAACCCGTCACCAGAACCGAACCGAACCAAACCAAACCCATATATATAAAAAAACACATTTTTTTAGGGTTAGTGTTTATGATTTTCATGATATCAAGATATTTGAGGACTAATTTTCCTATGATCTTTAATTAGTAATTTGGTCAATGTGTTAATGTGTTATGCACTTATGCTGGTTTGCAATTTTCATGTTTGAATGTTATTAGTAATTTGGTTATATGTTACCTCTCATACTTGGTTGAAACTTGAATGGTTGGTGCAAATTTGAAGCAACAAAACAATCTTGTGCCTTTTTTATATCAGGTTATATGTATTATTTTAAGTAAAATCATACATTTTTTCTTTTTTCCCGAACTGGTAAAAAATGGCATTTTCTGATTTTCTGATCCAATTGAACCGAATAGAACCAACCCGTATTTAATTGGTTCAGGTCAATGCAGAAAAATAACGAAATCCGATGAGAACTGAACACTTTTGTTTGGTTCGGATTCGTTTTTCCTCTGAAACCGAACCAAACCGACCCGTGAACACTCCTAATCTGCTTCATTTCTTCGCTAATATGAGGAGATTTTAAAAGTAATGGGACCGACCAAAAAATCATTCCTTCTAACTCTCTCTATATTGACATTCTCCTCTAACTCTCTCTCGCCTCACTTTCTCTTCACAATTTCTGCTTTAACAATTAAACAAAGTGTAAAAGATACATCATCTATGATCATTTTTGTTCTTAAAAAAAAAGCTTGGCCAATTTAATTTAAAATGCATATTATAAAGTGACCTCTAATTTGTGAATATTATTTATACGTAAACCATTATGATTTTCTCATACTCAAAAGGAGAGATAGGAAGAAAAGGGAAATAAAGAGAGAGAAAGTGAAAGAAGTGATAACTGATGTGATAAAAAAAAGAAGAGAGAGCTAGAAAGAAAAAAAATAAAGTGTAGTGATAAGTGTAAAAGATGAGTGTCAACAAATCATGATTATCACAAAACCATGTTTCGACGTGGATCCGGGCTAATGTTACTCTCAGTACATTTCCCTTGATCCACGTTTGAAACGTGATTTTGAGGTAAACTAAACACACATATAAAATAGGGTAAAATATGTTTTTGGTCCCTGTAAAATTAACGACTTTTGCTTTTAGTCCCTATAAAAAAATTGTTAAAGCGTCCTCTCGATTTTTTTTGCAATCAGTTTCTCTATTTAAAAGGCATGTGTTAGATGCTGATGTGACACATTTTCTCTCTCTTAAGTGTCAACTTTTGTATTTCTGACAGTTCTAAGCCGCAAAAAATTATACTTAAATCACCACAAACTTCCCCACCATTTCTCCCACCCTCTTCTCCCTCACCCCTGTAACTCACCCCACCCCATTCTCCCCTGCTCCTCAAGGCTCTCTCCCACCCGTTTCCACTCTTCCAACCCCAGCCACTCCCCACCATGTTCCCTTCCCCTACTACTCCACCCCTGCAACCCCGCTACTAAATGAACCTGAGCCATGGCCCAAAACTTTGTTTGTGGTATTACAGGTTTGTTACTGGTGAACAAAGTTATGAATATTGCTCACTTATTCCCAAAGCATAGGGTTGGGCCCTTCATGATAATGTGGAGAATGCAAAGCAGAATGAGCATATTGCACATGTAAATGTGATGGATTGATGACGAAGACAACACCCAAATTTTCAACAACTCAAACCTGCAAAAGTTCAAGTATTGCAATAAACATTGATCCATTTTAAATTGGATACGATTTAATATATTGCATCGGACTCTACGAGCTTCACCCCATGTCACCAGGTAAAGAGGAGCATTTCAAAGGATAAATAAACATATATATAACTGAAATCAACTGGAAAAAGCTAATTAATAGAACAAAAAAAATCAAATTCCAGAAGAATATTCAGATACTGCTCAAGTAAAGTGCACAAAATAGTACAGTAACAGATTTTTCATAACTAGAGTGTCGAAATGCAAGTATAAATTGTTTAGATTCGATCCTATTGTTCAAATGTATTTCTGTATATTAACATCTTTAAATTAAAGTTCAAATGTTGCTCTTAATTTTCCAGTATAGGACAACCATCCTCTGCATGTTGTCCGATGACAGTTTTTTTACCACTTGAGGCAAAAAAAAAAAAGAAAAATTTATCAAAATAATGTGCCCCGAAAATAATTTACCGGGTTGGGGTAGTGGGGGACACGTGGGCACAAGTACGTGCAAAGGTGAGACTGCGCGACTGCGCAACAAGAAGCGCAATGTTGTTTTGCGTATATTGTAGTAGGAAACGCAATGTAGAATTGCGCATATTAATTGGGAGAAGTTATGCAATAACAGCTTGCGCATATTGCAAAGCTCATTTCCACTTAATTGCACGTATGATAATTTTGATTTTAAGCAACAATTTAGTTCATTTAATTTGTATACATGAAATATAAAAATGTGTTCATTAGGGATAATTTATATTGCTTCATTTTTATGAATAAAATAGAGAGATAATTATTTTAATATAATAATAAAAAAGAAAATGTGATAAAAAAATAAAAAGAAAAATAGAAGAAAACGATTGGAGAATGATTGCCTCACATGGAATATAGTTGTATGGTTCGTAAAAAAAATCACTTTATTGCCTCACATGGAATATAGTTGTATGATTCATAAAAAAACACTTTATTGTATTGCTAATAAAAATATAAAAAAACGCAAGTGAGAAAACATGCCATGTTATGGATGAACAATTTTAATATATATTAAATAGATAAATAAAATAGATAAGTGAGATAATAAATAAAAAGGGGCCATTCGGGGTGATTGTGAGTTTTCAGTTTTTGGTTTTTAACAATTTTAAACAAAAAATTGAAAACTCGCAACCACCTCGAACGACCCCTTAGCGAATAAAATAAAGAGATGAATGATATATTGAAATATCATGTTAAATTTAATATAAATTAATACATTTATTGTATTGTTTAAAGTGAGTTTTTATGTAACGAAACATATAAATAGGAATAAATAATGAGAGAAATTATTTTAAGATAATAAAAAAAAGAAAGTTAAAGTGTGATAAAAAAAGGAAAAAAGGTAGGAGAAAAACTGCTTCACATGGAGGATAATGGATACTCATGGTTTATAAAAATATCACTTTTATAATAAAACAAACTAATATAAACGGATAGTTAGAGGAAATGTTTTAATATAATAACAATAAAAATTAATTTGTGAAAAAAAAACAAAATGAAAAAGAAAAAAACAACATAAGCAAAAGTGTCGACTGTGTGGTTGATAAAAATATCACTTTACAGATAAATAGAATAGTATTTATTCTATCTCGCCATGCTAGGAACCGGCGTCCTCATTGTATTCTCTCTCCTTTCCCCATCTGATTAAATGTATCATAAATTATATTATGGACTCAATTTGTTTAAAATGAAGCAATATAAATTATTCCTAATTAACACTTTTTTATATTTTATGTATACAAATTACAAAACTAAATTGTTCCTTGAAATCAAAATTATCATACGTGCAATTAAGTGGAAATGAGCTTTGCAATATGGGCAAGCTGTTGCAATATGCGCAAGCTGTTATTGCGTAACGACTCCCAATATGCGCAATTCTACATTACGTTTCCTACTGCAATATACGCAAAACAACATTACGCAATCTCACCTTGCCGTCCTTGTGCCTACGTGTCCCCCACTATCCTAACCTGATAAATTGCTTTCGGGGTACATTATTTTGGTAATTTTTTTTTGCCTAAAGTGGTTAAAAAGCCTCGGATGACTCATTTCTTCACCAACGCACCTCTTCACAAGGTTGTGGGTCTCCTACGTTACGATGCGATAAAAAAAATCCCAATGTATCAAACCTTAAGGAGGGGGAATAGATGATGGGGGAGTGGCTGGGGTTGGAAGAGTGGAAGCAGGTGGGGGAGAGCCTTGAGGAGGCAGGGGAGAATGGGGTGGAGTGAGTTGTAGAGGGTGAGAGAAATGGTGGAGGGAAGTTTGTGGGGGCTTAAACATAATTTCTTGCGATTTAGGACCGCCATAAATATAAAAGTTGACACTTAGGAGAGATAAAATGTGTCACATCAGCATTTGACACATGTCTTGGGAAGAGAGGGACTAATTGCAAAAAAAATTTAAGAGGACATTTTAATAAAAAAAAATTATAGGGACTAAAAGCAAAAATCACTAATTTTACAAGAACCAAAAATATATTTTAAAATTTTAAAACGTTATTTTAAAGAGTGAGACATTTACACATCTTACTTTCCTTCTTAATGATTTTTAACATATTCTCCCCATTTTCTCTCATTTAAAAGTGTCTTAAATATTTTATCTCAATATTATTTTTAAATTTTAAAATTTAATATAATATAATATAAAAACCGTGATGTATAATTGGAATACTCCTCATACTCCAATTTTTTTTCAATGCAAAATAAATCATATAAAGGGATTTAGCTCTTTGAATGAAAGTTGTATTTCAGATAATAAAATATAGTTATAATTAATGAGGGTTGTGTTTTGCATGAAGATGAAAATGAAGAGTACGACAATATGTACACTTACTGAAACCTCTTATTAAGCTAATTAAAGATCCAACAACTCAACATCTATATAATGTGCTATATTTGTGATCCCAACTAAAAACCTCTTAATAAGCTAAAGATCTGTGACTAAAAATACCAGCAAACAATCATTGATAAATAAAAAAAAAAAAACTTTGGCACACTCCTAACTGCTACGTACCACATCGCAAAACCAATAAATTTTCAGGATATATATGACACATAGAAAGCTAATTTACAATTGGATAGTCTTTTTGGTGAATATGTGGAATCTAAGAATAAAATAGTAGCTAATCTTTTACAATATACAATCATACATAAATTATCAAAATTAATTTAAAGTAAAACCAATCTTCACAGTTTATGTATACTTGCATGATTAAGATTATATGATCTCTCACATGCACTCTTACTTGATATGTCATAATAAATATGTAGAAGAGTATCAAGTAAAAATGCAAGAAATGAGAAAAGCTAATCTTCATACAATTATATATATATATATCCATTAACGACTGAATTACTTGTTTTATTTAAATTTAATTTTGACTATTTACACATAATTGCATGATTAAGAATAATAGAATATATAACTCTTTTCATGAGACCGTGTGCTCTGACCGTTGTTGGGTGGTTATGGCCCAAATCGGTAATGACCATCAGTCATGTAATGGCCATCCATGTAGAGAGATGCGTTATGTGGATGCAGGCCATCCATCACCATAAGTTGCATGTCTTCAGATGGTTTCCAGTGCCTCTTCCTTTGATTTATGAACCAGTTATTTATTTGCTTCTGATCCAAACCGGTTGATTCAGCCAACGCCACCTTTTCAGATTCCTATAACTCAGGAAATTAAAAGTTTAT
The DNA here is from genome assembly GCA_026901365.1 of Sesbania bispinosa. Taxonomy (NCBI): domain Eukaryota; kingdom Viridiplantae; phylum Streptophyta; class Magnoliopsida; order Fabales; family Fabaceae; genus Sesbania; species Sesbania bispinosa. The sequence continues at coordinate 1,406,521 of QLOH01000095.1, read as the reverse complement.
TTAGAAGAGCCAGATAAATTGATACAATTAGATCAAAAGTTTAATCGTTATGTACTATCTTTTACACATACATCCGATGATATGTGATCATATCATTTAATGAATATGACACCTCATGCATTTTAAACTCATTAAATGATGTGTCAACACATCATTGAATATTGGATGACTGTGTAAAATAATTTTACATTGCCAGTGTATAATTATTAAATTCTTAGAGTTATGGACTTATGGAGTGACACAATATTTTATATTTACATACCGAAGGATATGGCCATTTGTAATGTAATTCCCACCAGCTAAGAAGCTTTTGCCTAGCATCTTTAGGTAGTTTTCCTTTTTTCTTTTTCTTTGAAAGCTCTTGCTTTAGGCTACTTAAGTAACCGCTATACTTCTTGAGCAAGTGGTTTTTTAGTTCACGGTCTTCAGCTCGTGGATCAATCTCTAGCGGTTCTGTTTCTCCACCACTGTTCTCTTGATCATCTTCCGATGAACCAACTTCATCACATTTATCATCTGCTGATCAACATGGCAATCCATATATATACATGCATGTCCAAGTAAACACTTCATAAACTGAATGGGAATAATGTACGTACATCTAGCTAGAAAAGAAATTACTAATTATTAGCTAGAAATGCATGTAGCCTTAGATATTTAGATCATCCGAGAAAATGAAGAGCCACAAGCAATAAGATAGCTTAAAACTAATAACTTTACATGGTGTGTAGCTTTGTGATAATGATCAATCAGGATTTTTGTACACTCAATTCTATAGTATGTACTCACTTTTTTTCTTATCTCTCTTTTTATTTCAAATTACATTAATTATCATATCTTTCATTTTCTCTCCTTCATCATTTCTCTTTTTTCTTTTTTATTTCTCTTTACTCCATACTACTCACGCTCAATTTTTTGTATTGGGTGTGGAAGTAACTTTATCAGATAATGTTAGCACTTTACAATGCCAAAACTAATTGAATAAACACCTTATATAGGTGTATACATCTTTGACCAATGAGAGAAATGGATAGTGTGTTTGGAAAATTTACGTTGAATAAAAAAAGTGAAATGTTAATGAGTGTCCTAATAATGGCACTTATTAAGGAAATAAAAATAGAAGATTTTTATTGGAACGTGTCACAGATGTAATTAATATTGTGATTTCTAATAAAATCCTTCTCTTTTTGGTTCATTAATTCGTGTCTTTAGGAACACTCGTTAGCAAGACCCATAAAAAAAATATCCTTTCACATATTTTTTATCTCAAGCTTATATTTGGAGTATTGGAATGTGTGATTTTAATATTCAAACACACAAAAATATAAGAATTGATCTAATAGGAAAGTGAGGGAAAAAAAAAGGTGGAGAATCAATTGTAACATTAAATGGTGTACGAAAAAACAATATTGGAAAAAATTCTTCTACATGTGTACAGGAAGAAAATGATAATTAACCTTCCTCGTTAAGCATATACAATGTTGAATTTAAATGAACTAACATATTCCTTTCTCCTTAATTACCGATAAGTTTAATTCATTCCAATCTTTTTCCCCGAGTTTAAATTACATTTCTTTTCTGAAAATTAAGGTACACTACAAAAACTAAGCATTAATATATTCTAATATTATATATATATATATATATTGTGTAAACCATAGGTATCCCCTATTACCGAGGGCAATTCTATTCGGGGTTTAGTCACAGTTAAGACTTCTCACCTCTACCCGAAGAATGTGTTTAGTGGGAATTGAACCCGGGAGCTCTTACCACAATCTCAGTCTGCATTGTCAACTGAGCCACAACTCTTTGGTACAGATATATATATTTTGGGTACATGCAGAGTGATGATATTTATAAGGGGATAGGATGCCTAAATAATGTAGCTCCTCATTAATTAACTCCAATAAGAACACACTAATTCTGGAATTCAATAAATGATTCTATCATTTGATCGGTCGGTAATGCCTTCCTTAATTATGGAAATAGTAATCAAGCACTGAATTTTTTTCGCAAAGCTGATGAGCATATAATAAAGTGACACCAATAGTACGATCGTCAATTCGTTGAGTGGAACACTCAGGTTCTTTGTGACATATGTTTAAAATAATATTTCTTTTATAAATTTAATAGTAAAATCATCTTCATTATTAAATTTAAAATCAATGCCTAAATACAGTCAAGTCAGTAAGTTTTCCGCTATAAAATACTACTAACTAAATTCAAATTCCTCTAGAACCAGTCTGCGGAAACAATATAAGAGTTGTGCAACTGCAATATATACCAAACATATATCACCTAGAGAGCTGCTTATGCGGTTTGTAATGTACAGTATGAAATTAAAATGTATTCAGAAATTAAGAATGCAATCAATCACCTAGCTAAAAGCATTTTGTATTAAAATAAAAGGATTAATTAGTGGAACTCGAGGACTGAAAAAAAAACACAGAAAATGAGACAGTCAGAGGGGTCATATATGATATATTTATTGAACATCTGCAAAACTTACAAACCTACAGTATTCTCGGGGATGCGGGATGATTGGAACAGCATCCGATGTGCTTAGTAGTAGTTAGGATTTTTCAGACTCCAATAAAAATGTGATTAAATACTCATTTGATTATTTGTAAGACAGCCCAGAACTGTCCTGGCAATGATGGTGGGTGTGTGCAAGAATATTACTATACCACAAAACCCAATGAATTAATCCACCAAATGTATACTCACAATGCGTTTAATTATCAAAATACACTACAGAATGTGGTATTACATCAACTAGGAAACCCTAGTCCTAGTGGTTAATTAGAATCATTTTTTCAGTTCTCAGAAGTACTGCTAGTCTAGTCTAGTAAAATACATAAAAATACAATTAATATGTAGTTAGTTTTGGCAATTCTCTAAAACATTAATTTTTTTAGTAAGAAAAAAACTTATACTATTAATGTACGTACAAAGTGATGGATAGAGTCATAGTTAGGGTGACTAATTAGGGTTGTGTGCTTGAGGAATTAATGTCTTGTTTCTTTTGTCTTTTTCCCTCTCCAACATTTGAAGGTAGAATTTCATTTGGGTCAAAGTTTCTTTCCTGACTCAGAGTGCAGAAGCAGAACTACTACTCGAGTTTACGAATATCAAGAATTATAGACAATCCGTGTTAACCATAACTGATTATTAATTGTTTATTTTAGAATTAATTAATTACTCCAGTTAGTTTCCAGCGAAAGATGATCTCAGCAACAGAAAATTGAAACCAATAACAATTTTCTGTTATAGAAATTGAAAAGAGAATTGAAAGAAAGAATACCAGAGAAGATCCGAAGGGGTCCATTATTGCGAAGCATGTTGAGTTGAGTTTCTATCCTCCGCATGAAATCCATCGCCTCTTGTATAGGCCTCGTTAATTCCTCACGGTACTTCACAAGCATGTCATAATAAGCTTCCTGTTTTAATTTCACACTCAAAACTATATATTAATTCCCAATTAACAAAAAAGCCCAAAATGGTAAAGTGAAAGAAACACCCTCACCATGAATTGGTCAAGCTCTGGATCCTTGCTACTTTCCCTTGATGAACTAACCGTAGATCGCTGCCGCGCCTCAAAATCCTGTCCAACCTCAGCCAAACGCGCCGCCACTTCAGGCGGCGCTCCAACCTACAAGTATACATGAAGCCACTCTACTCAAATACTTAAACAGAGAAGAGATCAGGAAGATAATTAATAATCATTAAATTAAATAATTAAATTGTTTATGATAATAATTGAGGACCTTTTGGCAATCCATGTAAACTTGTAAAAGATTGGAGTATTGAGGATGAGCAATGATTTTGGCTTTTATGGCTTCAACTTCATTAGAGCTCTGCTGGCTCCCTCCTTCTTGCACAAGATTTCCTCTCATTAAAGGATAGTGGAAAATCGGTGAGTTATTGCTGTTGGATTGAAAGCAGTGATCCGATCCAGAACCGGATTGAAGATGAAAGGTGTTGATAGGAACATGAAGATGGCGGTTTCCTATGCTTGAACCACCAGCGGAAGAGTATAACAAATTTGCCGTTGGACTTGGACTTAAGTGATGGTTATTAGTGTATTCCTCCATTTATTCAGTTTCAAAATCAAAACTCAACTAAAATTAACAAGAGCTTTCTTCAGGAACAAACCCTATGTTGTTTTTCAAATTGGAGGAAAGGGTGTACAATTTAAAACCCTAAAAACTGAGATATTTATGATTATGATATGGACCACACCGTCAACTGCATAGGTCAGATTTAATTTATGTTGATGTCCAAGTGGGAAGGGTGTGGTGGTTAATTTGAAGGATTTTAAAGGGAAGAGGTATATTATTATAGTTACTAGTGATGATGATTGCAACACCAAATTTTGAGCAAGTAGATTAGAGAGGGTTTAATTAGAAGAACGATAATCTCTCACATGATTTGTTGTACGGAGGAGAGAGGGGTGGTGCAATAATCCAAACCGGCAATGGCTCTGTGTATAGGATGTGGTTGACAAAACTCTATTTCTCTTTCGTTTTGAGAGAAAAAAAATATATATTTGATAATTATGGAAAGCTAGTGTTAGTATATAGTATAGCCTAGACTAGAAGATAAGTCCACACCGTTTGGTGTTGGGTTTCTTCCTTTGATTTCTCTGACCCTCATTGACCAATGAGAAATGTTTTTTATACAACATGATATGTTTTATATACAACACGGAGAGAGATAGAGATAAAATAAAGAAGTGTGAGATGTGATAAGTGATGTGATGGAGAAAGATAGAAAGAAAAAGCATGTTGTATAAATTTATTGTATGAATAATATTAGTCATGACCAATTATTGCACAGTTCAAATGGAACTCATGGGTTGGGTTGTATTATATATATATATATATGAAATATATGGTAATTTTTCCATTTTAGAAGAAAAAATTTATTATTTTTATCTGTCGATTTTAGAAGTTTAAAAAAAAACATTAATCTATTTTTCTCAATTGCTTTCTATACCTACCACTTCCTCCGATAGTTAATAAGAGAAATAGATAGTTAATAAGAGAAATAAAAGAAGAGACAAATTGTATAGTAGAGCACATAGAGTAAAAATAATATTGAAAAAAATATTAATTAATTTTTTTAATGTGTGTGTTATTTGTTAAAATTCATGATTCAGAAAGAAAAATAAACAGAGTAGTATGAGGCTTATATAACCAATGCAACTAATTAATTTCTAATTAATTGAATTAATAAAAAGGAATGGGGAGAGTAAGTATTCTTTTAAAAAATTATTCACCAAAGTGGATAAATAAAAAAGAATGGGGAGAGTAGTATTCTTTTATGGGTTTGAGCACCCTAATGTTTTTTTAAATGAAATTTTATTTATAAAAAAAAAAGAAATGGGGAGAATAGTTTTCTTTTAAAAAATTATGGATTGCCAAAAGAATTCAAAAGGAAAATCTTAAGCTTTACCTCACCTTAGATAAAGGGTCGGGTTAATGACATTAATTTTTTTTTGTTAGCAATGTATATCATCTATTATAAGGGTAATCCTATTCAGATTTAGTCACAATTAAGCCTCTTCACCCCTCCATAATTAAAAGTGTATTTAGTGGATATCGAATATATAGGAGAGTTTTTCATAATTGCAGTCTGCATTGCAAATAAATTGAGAAAATAGTTGATTGGGTGATTGAATTGAAAAAAAAAAACTGAGACTTGATTCAAATTTAAAATAAAATGGATTGATAACCAAATTAATTGTATATCAATTATATTAATTTAATTTGGAACATTAAATTTATTGGTGAATCTGATCCGATGAATGCTCCTAAAAATATTAAAAGATATATTCTTACCATAGTTAATTTGCAGAAGCCTGTAGCATTATTGGATCTTTCAAATAACTCAACATGTTTTTTTTTTCCAATAAGTACTGAGAAAATATAGGCCATCTCTTTTTATCTTGCAACTTTTCTTATTCAATTTTGCCACATACTTAAGATTGGCTATTGGAGGTAATTTTTCAATTTGATAATAAACTACATTTCATAATTTAATAACAAAGAACATTTAAAACAGTGTTGAGAATCTCCTGTATTTGGGTTTGTAGTTGCATTACATTATTATTTGTAGCACCACAGGTAATCCGATTTAGAACTAATCTAGAACAAAGTTGCATCACATCAAATGTCACATATGTACTTGCTGTTATTGTAATATATACTATTGTAAACTATTGTCCAAAAAGAATATAACATGAATGAGGATAGCTTTATTGTAATAATATTATACTTTTGTTTTTATATTCTTGTCTTTAATAAATTTTCTTAGTTTTATACAAAAAGGATTAAACCACTCGCACACATAAGGTAGCGTTTGGTAGATGAACAGAACAGGACAAAATAGAACGGAACAGAACATGGTAAATGTAATAGGACAAAAAATGTTTTTTGTGTTGTGTTTGGTAATTACAGAACATAACATGATGATATGTGTTCAATTATATATATATCCTTATCCTATTTATTAGGTATTGAAATTTTTAATATGGGGTGTTGGACCGTGGTAGTAAAGGGTGTAGGGCGGTGGCGGTGGTGGTGACTGCAACATCGATGGTGGCGTAGAATGTTAAGCGACAATGGTGGAAGTAAAAGGTGTTAGGCGATAGTGGCGGCAGTGACGGAGATGGTGGCGATGGCAATTACATTAGTGGTGATGATAGTGATGGTGGCAACGACAACCGTGGAGGCGACAACGACGGTGGTGGTGTAAGGTGTCGAGCGACAATGGTGGTTGTAAAATATGTTAAGTGGTGGCGGCGACGACAAAGGTGGTGGTGGTGGCGGTGATAGCGGTGGTGACAACGGTGGCGGTGTAGGGTGCCAGACGGCAATGGGTGATGGTAAAATGTGTTAAGTAACAATGAGGAATAGCAGTTTGGGGAAGAAGGTTAGAGAATTAGTGGTAGTTTTGTCAATAAAAATTTAATAATGAGATGTTCTGTTTTGTTCTCTTTGGTTTCACCTTTTTTTATAGAACCAAAATGTTCCACTCTTTCAATGATATGTCATGTTCTATTCTACTTTTAAAATACACCAAACATATAATAGAACTCATATGTCTCGTTCTGTTACGTTCCGAAATGTTTACAAAACGTTACTTAGCTAACATTTACATTTTACGGGATAATTCTCTTCAGATTGCAAGATATATATTATGTTTTTGGTTGTTATAAAAAAAATTATTTTCATCCTCCTAAAATTTAAAAATGTCCTTACTAGTGATGAAAGCAAAAAAAAAAAAATTAAATATTAGATTTTATAAAAATATATTTTATCCATGATTTCACATATTTATAATAACACATTCGTATTTTGACACTCAATTTGTTTAAGTTTTTTTAAATAATTGTAAAATTGTATAAAATTATTTATTTTTCTATTGATGTTATATATGTTAGAAGTTATTTTTATTTTGTTAAAATTATAAAAATATTTTTTAAAAACAAATAATAATTATAGTTTTTCCAAAAATTATTCAAATTAACTTATTAAAATTTTGATTGTTTTATATTATATTTCTTTTAAAATATTACACAAACTTTGTTATAATTTTAAATTTAATTTCTTTTAAAAACTTAAGCAAATGTATTCTAAATAGCTACTTCCAATACCATATTTTTAATAGAGTTTAATCATCATCATCATAATATATATATATATATATATATATATATATATATATATATATATACTGTGAATATAAAAAAGAAAGGTATGTGTAGGGTTTTATTGGTTTCCAACATTCTTTCACACAAAAAAGAAAGAGATGTTAGTGTTAATATTTTTCCTTATTATTAATATAGTTTTTGAGTATTAAGGAAAAGGACATAAACATTATTGGCATGTACATATAACTCTGGAGAGAGAAATATAGAGAGCAAACAAATGAAACTTGCATGCAGCATCGATCACGGACATATGCGGTGCGCGCGCGTGTTGTTGCTGGCAAGACCTTCATCACCGGCGGGGAGACCACTTTTTGTGGTAATTATATAATTTATAAGAGATAAAAGTTTTTTTTTAGCCCTAATTAAATATAAGAATAATATTTTTAATCTGTGTAATATTATATAATTTAATAAATCAAAAGTGGAAAGACATCACAACGAGATGGATCAAGTCAAGTTTTGCTCTTCTTATCCCCGTAAGAATCATAGCAGATTCGGGTTCGAGTTTAATGAGAGCGAATATGCAATTATGAAACTTAATCTCATCTCCACGAGTTCCCATCGGGTTCGGGAAATCCTCATGGATTTCACATTTTCTATTTTTATATATTTTTTTTAATTTTAATAACTTAAAGACATGTTTTTAAATAAGTCATATATATCCAATATTTTCTAATTCAAATAATATGTAAATATAGATACTGAAAATCCTAAAAAAACAAAAAATTTAAGAACTATATTATATTTTAAGGAAAATATAAAAGTTTGTCTTTATTATTTAACTATTAATTATAATTAAAATTTTCTAATTTTTTATATCGGGACGAGTTCTGGGGCGGGGTGGGCAGCTTCTTGCACCCCCAAACCTGCCCCTGCCCCTGTTAAATGCGGGACAGATTCGGGATTGGGTTTTCCTTAAAACCAGTAAAAGCGGGTTTTCTCGTCAAAGTTGGGACGGGGGTGGGTCGGTACATGTGGGTTCGGACTTTATTATCATCCATAGAATTGGAAAGGTTTTATTGAAAATTACAACTATACAACATTCAATTCAATTGTACTCCCTCTGTTTCTTTTTATACCACTCCGGTCTCAAATATAAGCAACTCAAAATTCAATTTCATTGGTCTAAAATATAAGGAAAACCTAACCACTTTCACCCTATTAAATGCTACTATCCCCATAATACCCTTATTTAATTTACATTTCCTTTTCAATGATCCATTTTTCAATAAATATTAGGAGGTACTCCCTCCGTTTTTTTATCTGTCGTTTAAGGTTTTTCCACATAAGAAATACAATAAATGTGTCTTTTAGCTCCATTATTTACAAATATACCCTTTTTCTCTCTCATTAAACCATTTAAAGTTCTCCACTATTTCTAGTCATATGCAATAAATACTCCTCCATTTAATAAATTGGAAGAGGGTAAAGTTGGAAAATTAGCATTTACTATTGCCTTGGTATGTGAAAATGACACTTATTTAGAAATAAATTTTATACTCTAAAACGACTATTAAAAAGAAACGGAGGGAGTATAGTTTAGTAAAAGCAATTCACTTTTTATGTGACTTGGGGAAAATTTAATGAGCTCAACTAATATTCTTAATTAGCGTGAATTAGTTAACTTTTGCTTATGTTCAATACCAGAGTAGTAAGTCGTTTAAGGTTTTTGTACAATAACTATGTTTCTTTAGCCCCTTTTTTTTTCCAAAATGGTATTTCTCTTTCTCCTATTAATGCATTTAATATCTCTCTTTTTACAATGAAATATATTCCTTTTTCAAACTTGTTTTACCTTTATAGCATAATTTTTTGTTGGAAACATAAATAGTACATTTATCACGACTTTGAATTGTAGAACATTTTTTACATAGATTTATAATAAATATTAAAAATAAAGAGAATCAAATTTTAAAAGTGGTAAAATTGAAAAAAAAAATAGCATTTATTAGTGCATTGGTATATGAAAATAACACTTATTTACAAATAAATTTGAGACTCTAAGACTAAAACGACACATAAAAAGAAACAGAGAGTAATATGAAATGTTACATAATACTCGCTCCCTCCGTGGTGGGCCTTATTAATTTTCAATTGTGGATTATTTATTAACATAAGGGTAAAATAGAGAAAGTTGTAATTATTATTGCATTGGATTTATAAGTTGATAGTTAAATAGGGACAATTTTCTCTCAAAATAGACAGTTAAATAAGAATGAAAATAGTATTACCAATGCATTGAATATTGTGATAATTGTATTTTTCAATAAAACCTTTCCATTTTAATTTATTATCATGTGCAATATTACACATGTTAAAAAAACCGTTCTTATAAATAGAAACCAATTCGCTCCTATCTAATGTTCTTTTTGACGTAAAAAAATTAGTATAAATCCAATGCAATAATAATTACATTTTTCTCTATTTTATCATTATGTTAATAAATGACCAATTATTGAAAATTAATGAGACCTAATAAGTAACAAGAGAGATAAGGGTAAAATGATGAGTTTAAAATTTATTTCCATATGAAAAAAAGTAATAATTATATTTCTTAATATGTGTTCTTTGTCTAAGAGTGTGTTTGGTAAAACCAGCTGAAAGTAAAAAAAAACTACATGAAAGCTGAAAAGCTAGCTAAAAGCTTAAAAACTAGCTAATTTGATTGAATGTGTTTGGTAAAATTAATTGGAAATAATAAAATGGAATACAAGGATATTATTAAATATTAAATAATGATAAGTGAGGGTGATTGATGGATAAACTTATAATTAATTTTCAGCTAATAGCTGAAAATGAGAGTTTTTTTTTTAAAAAAAAACTACCTCAAGTAGTTTTTTAAGAAAAGTTAATAATTATCCAAAAAAAATTACGTTACCAAATACATCTAAAATAGTTTAAACTGTTAATTTTAACTTTCAACTAACTAATTGAAATAACTTAGTAAATACTACTCTGAACTCGAATATAAGAAAAAAAAAATAACTCATGCTAATTAAGAAAATTAGTTAACCTCATTTAATTTTCTTGACGTCATCTAAAAATAATTGTATTCTCTAAATTACCCTTCATAGAAGACTTCAGTTTTATTGAAACTTGTTCCAAGTGGAAACACTCTCTCTACATGTTCATTAATTATGTTCATTAATTATGGTCATTGAAAAATAAAATCTGATACAAGTTCATTAATACAAGTTCATTAATAGGATAAAATTAGTTCAAATTTATTTATATTTTGATCATTAGTGGAATTTATATATATATATATATATATATATATATATATGAGTGAAGAGAGGGATTACACTCTGAAATATACATTTAAATATACATTTAAACAGTAGTAATGGAGCTAGTAGTAATTAATGCTCGCATGGCATATGCATTCCCTCTCTCTCTCTCGATCACTTTTACACACAGACACACTGGCAGTCACAAAGTAGTGAGACCCCACGTGCCACAAAAGGCCTCCTTTCTCAAACACCCCCCGAGAGTTCCGCGCTCCTCCCTGTGGGGGCCATGCTTTTATTACATGTCTTTCTTTTATTTTCTTTTATTTTCCTTTATCTGCTTTTCAGTTTTTCATGATCAGTTCGGTTTTTCTTTTTTCTTTTTATTTCTTTCTTTTCTTAAAAATAAATCTGAGACAGATTGGACGTTTCCAACTTTCCGACATAAGAGTCCACTGTCCACCCTATCTGAGTCCCAGTCTGAGCTGTGTTTACTTGACTTGAGTACCCCTTCTCCTATGTACTCTCTTCTTCGCTTTCATTTGTCATTCAACTTCACTATTCTTCGCCACTTCCCTATGCCACATTAGTACTACCCGCACCCGGCCTTTCTTTCAACAGGGAAGAACAAATAAAACAAAGAGAAATTAACGGGAAAAAAACATTATGAGCCATGTTAATGTAACATATGTTTGCAAATTTAAGTTTGTAAAAACATTATGGAGCCATGTTAATCTAAAGAGTTTAATATATATACACCGTCGATGTAAAGAAATTATATACAGACATCCAATGATGTGCTGTCATATTATTTATTAAATTAATTAAATAATGTGGCGGCACATCATTAGATGTCTGTGTAAAATCTAATAATGCATGTTAATTAACAACTTGTTTGGTGGCAAAGAAATTTAGAGGGAGGGAAGAGAAATTGAGGGAATAGAAATAGTTATTAGAGATATAATTGTTAGTTAGGAATTAGTTAGTTTGTTAGAATACTAGTTAGGAATTAGTTGGTAATATTGGCTATATAAGCCCTTGTTCCTATTGTAAAATCAATCCTTTCATTTCTATTAACAATATAGATTTCCATTTTCATCTCTAATATATTTTCTATTCTCTCTATACCATGAAATTCAAAATGGTATCAGAGCATATCATCATCCCGCTGCTTAATTATTCCCTTTCACTCCTTGATGTGAGAAATCACCCATTTTTTTATTCATTGCAAACGAGGAAAGTATAGTCACCACCACCTCCAATTATCTACAAGATTCAGTTGAATCTCTCTCGCACATAGACACAACAGGGCGCCTCTTTTCTTTTTCCGCACACAACAATGCACCCTCTCGCTCTCACAGGATCCCCAAGGGGAAGTCATTCAAACATGAAAAATCTGAAATTGCTTGCTCACTATTATGATTGTTCGCTGCTCTGTGGTTGGATCAAGAAACACAAATTTTCCATGTGTCGACCCGCCACCTTGGCTTATAATTCATTGTGGAACTCTGCATCTGCAACTGCGACCTTCAACATTCTTTTCATTTTCTGGGCACAACCAAATTTCCTTCTGAAGGGCATTATTGCTTTGCTGCACGTAATCTACTGCACTTGAAACTTGTGATTATGTGGTTTCCCCGCCAATGCAAATATAATAGTTCTCGAGAGAGCTCTCCAAGAATGTGGCAATGATATAGGTGCTGCCATTAAGAGGCCGAGGAAGCCAAGAAAGTTCCATTTGTTTAGATTCTTGGTTTGTGTTAGTTCCACTCTCGGGTTCTTTAATCTCTCTTGATTTGGTTTGTTTTCTGCCTATTTGGTGGATTTGTTTTTCATATTAATGGCCTGTGTGCCTTTCTCTTTGGCCCACGTGTTTCCGGCATTTCTCATTGTAATCTTTGGTAAAGATTTGGTTTTGCTTCTTTCTTGAGTGGTTAAGCATTATAGTTAGCTTCTGCTCTTGATTGTTAAGCTTGTAGCTTCTACCTTATTATGGTGGTTAAGCATTTGAGATTTGAGCTTCTGCCTTATGGTGGTTAAGTATTGAAGATTGAAGATTTCTAGCTTCTACAATGTAGTTAAGATTTTGCCTAAATTTGGCATTGATTTTAGAGGCCTATTGAGCCCATTCCATGGTATTTGTTATACCATTTTTATTGTATTTTTTCATTTGAATTTGATTGTATTGTTTTGTCCATCCCAAGCTTTGAAGTGCTAGCACTTCCAGCTTGCGGGGGGCTATTAGAGATATAATTTTTAGTTAGGAATTAGTTAGTTTGTTAGAATATTAGTTAGGAATTAGTTGATAATATTGGCTATATAAGTCCTTGTTCCATTGTAAAATCAATCCTTTCATTTCTATTATCAATATAGATTTCCATTTTCATCTCTAATATATTTTCTATTCTCTCTATACCATGAAATTCAACAATAGTTTTTTAGTTTAGTAAAACAAAAAAGTGTGAAGAAAGAAATTGTCAGTAGATGGTTTCCATGTCTAAAAATTTCTACGCATAATAGCAAAGAAATGGAAGAGAAAAAGGGCAACATGCGACTGCAATGAGAGAGAATGCAGTTGATTTTTTTCTGGACAAAGTTTGCCCCTATGAAGCTCTTGATCCTTGTTTTGTACTATCAATATTTATTAGGGGTATATTGGTCTTTATGTATTATAATCCATTTTTTCTCCTTTCTATTTTTCTCCTACCAAATAAAAATATTATTTCTCTCCACCCTATTTCATCTCTATTTCTTTCTTACCAAACAACTTACTTTCTTCTCTATTTCTCACCTATTTTCTCTTCACCCCATTTTTCTCTTTCCTATTTCTCTCTACCCTATTTCTCTCTACACTACCAAACACAGTGTAAATCCTAATCTAAATGTGAATTCAAAATAAAACTATACTTAAAATATAATATTAACGAATTTTTAAACACATTTGAAAAAAATATCTTACGTTTAAAAAATGTAAGTATTATAAATCATAATCCAAACAGATATTATGCTCAATTTGGTAGGTGAGAAGTTGGGATAGATGCAGTGAAATAGAAGAGAAATGTCCAAGTTCAATCATTTGGTGCTCGATGGAGATGTAAGAGAAATGCAAAAAATAGTCCACTATTAATGATTTCTTTGCTCAATAGGCGAGAGATAGCATGGAAATCGAGATTGGAGTATGATAATCGATTTTCGACACATAAAAATCGATTTTATTTTTAAAAATTGTATGAAAAAATTATAACTTTTCTTCTATCACTCTGACACTCTCTATCCAATCAAACAACTATTCACTACTATTTCTCTTCTATTTCACTCATACCAAATAACTTATAAATTCTCTTTATCTCTTCTTTATTTACCTCTTTTAACCAAACAGAGTGTTAGCATGTGTTTGGTGGAATGAAAGAAATATGGAAGAGAGAAATAGGAAAGAGAGAAATAGAGAAGAGAGAAATAAGACTGAGATAAAGGTATATTTACAGGTTATTTAGTATGAGAGAAATAGAAGAGAAATAATAATGATTAGTTGTTTGGTTGAATAAAAAGTGATAAAATAATAAATTTTTTCATTTTCATAGCCTTTAAAAAAATCAATTTTTTATGTTAAAACTGATTGTTAATAGCATAAAATCGATTGTTATGTATCATAATCGATTGTCAATTGAAAAGGTATGAAAAAGAAGCAATAAAAATCGATTTTCTAAAAAATAAAAATTGATTATCAAGTTGCACCCATGGTTTCTCTTCTACTTCTCGACAATCTTGAAGAGAAATAAAAAGTGAATGGACCCATCTCTGAATCTAATCTCTCGCTCATTTCTTTATTTCACCAAACGAGGTAACTTTTATATTTCACTGCCATCTCTCTCCTCCCTCTACATTTTTCCAACACTTCTCACTTAACAAACAAAGTGCACTATATGCGTGTTTGAGCGCGCCTCGAAATGATGGGATGCACGCTTCGAGCTTGCAAGGAGTTGCGCGCTCAAGCTTCAGCGCACATGATCTTCTGAAGTTCTTTCTTTCTTCTCTCTTAGCTTCATGAGCTTCTTGCAATTATTTTCCTCTCCCAAAACCTGCAAAAAAGTTCATCCTTCTCATCAAATTAACATCAAAACTCCAGAATAAACTAAGATAGCTAAAAACAAAGCAATAGAAGGGAAATTGGGGGCAAAATTCAAAGCAAATAACATCATAAAGTGCTAAAATTATACATAAAAACTACTAATTCTAAGTACTTATCAATTTGGTGAAGATATACCTCCATATAATAACATTTTTTAAAATATTTTTTTTTAAACATGATAATAAATTTTAAAATTCATTGATTGAATTCAATTCATTTGCATTTCACTATTCATTTTAAACAGAGAGTACACTTGATATTTTAGTGTGTTCAAACAACAATGTGATTTTAACAAATATGCCTTTTCATTTATAGAATTGGGAAGTAAATGAATTGTAGATGAAAAAAATAATCACTTTTATTAATTTTTTACGCAAAAAATACTGATAATTATATAAAATATTTTGTACATATGATATTATTTCCTTAATTTTATTTTTAAATTATGATTACATATATTCATCATCCTACTCAAATATTTTGAATAAAAAAGAGGTCAAGGAACCCAATATCAATAGTTTACATAAATAAACTCAAATAAAGAATTGTATATTATGTATGTGAAAAAATGTCATAACATTATTAGAGTAGGATGATGATTATTAAACATCATGACAAAGAAATTAAAAAATGACAAATTATTTAGACACAATTATAATGTACAAGTCTTTTGAAAAATTAACTTAGTTAATGTTGAGAATTGCAAATCTTTTACGGTTTTTAGTGAAAATTATAAAAAATATAAGTCACATTGTAGTGTGTTATTTAAAATATAATTAATTAGCATGTAAATATGTGTAGTTGTAATATATATTTTCAAGAATTTATTATCTCTAACTGATAGCTTTTCTATATATGTTGTTTCAACTCCTTTAACATCACTTTTTAGCATCTTATATGTTGTGAATGTAATAGTCGAACCTTTGATATTAAAGCACAAACACAATAAAATTGTTCGCACCTAATAAAATAAGGTGTCTTAAATTTATAACTTTACACTTCAATTAATACTAAACAATAATCTGGAGTTATACTAAATGAAATACTCGATCAGGCATTTTACTGTCTAATAACACTAATGGTATCACACTTAAACCTACTATAAAATCTATATTGTTATCCTACGTAAATTATTCATCTTTTGTTATATATGCTATGAGTAATATTTTTATGTAGAAAATACAACTTCGTACAATTTAAATGTTACGTCTTTAATAATAATAAATGATTCAGTTAACAATACCTTTTTTTAAGACTCAGTTAACATTACCTTTATATATATCATTTTGTTTTCTTATACATTCCATATATGTTTCCTTATTCTCTTTTTTAATAAAAAATTATTCAACTGACTTTTGTTTTATATCTTCAACTTACAATATTATTCTATTTTTGCAAAAGCTTCAAGGACATATTTATTTATTAATTTGGTTATTTTATGAGTTTTATTTTGTAATATTTCATAGTATAAACAATTACATAGTTCTAATACAGTTAAATTATTTATGATATGAGGTATCTGTTTTTTCTCAAATTAGTTTTATTGTCATTAGGTATGTTAATACATAAATATTGATTAATTTATTATATTGTACAAAGTTTTTTATTGAAATAAATATATTAAACTATTAAAAAATTAAAACTCATTATTTTTTTACTGTTATATTTCTGTGCATCGCATGGGTTTAGGCGCTAGTATAAATTATTGTATGAATTTGTTGTGTGAATAATGGTTCTCTTACCGGGTGTACGTGTTTGTGAGGGAAAAGGAAGGATATATTAGAGGGGGAAGGGACTGGGAGAAAAGAAGGAATTTTTTTTATAAAATACTTAAACTCACAAAAACACAAGAGGAAGAAGGACTTACAATAACGCTTTGTTTGTTACGATAGAAAGAGGGAAGATAGAGTTGAAGGAGAGTGAATTAGGGGGTATATTTATTTACCACCGGGTTTGGTATTGAGGGGAGAGGGAGAGAGAAGTGACTAATACATGTGGGTCCCACATGTTTTATTTTCTTTGGTGAGAAGGGAAGAGATTGGAGAGAGTTGGAATTGAGTAATGAATTGACCATATTACCCTTATTGCATGTGCCCAGATTTTATTAATATTTTTTATTTTAAGGGTAGTTTAGTCTTTTCATCTTTTACACATCTCTCTCCATCTCATTTCTCCACAACCAAACAACTATCATAATTAATTTCTCTTCTATCTCTCTTCTACTTCTCTACTATTTCTCTCTTCCTTATCTTTCTTCCCTATTTCTCTCTTTAGACCAAACAATGGATAAATCTTTCGCTCCCTTAATTTATGCATGTGTCTATAGAACATCGATCAATTGGTGTGCCATGGACAATATGGTATTATGGTACTAAGGTCTAACGTTTTCACTTTTGACAAGCAATTTTTTCGTTATTATCCCGCTAAACCTATAATCACGGGGATGATTCATGATTTGACTTGTGGTAAATTTTTCATTATGATTATTTACCCTCACTTCAATTGTTGAGTTTGGAAACAAGGTGCATTATTGGAGCTTTACCTTTTGCGCATCACATCATATGAATGAGTTGTGACTGTCATGTCACTCAAAATTTATAATTATAATGCATCAAATAAATAAAAGATATTTTTATAATGATTTTATACACTATTATATTCAACTAATTAATGATGTATCCGTTAAAGTATATATATAAATAAAGTGAAGAGAAATAAGAAAGAAAAAAATTAGGTATAAATAAATAGTGAAAAAATTAAATTGTTTAGTAAAAAAAAATAAGAATGAAATAAAATAAAAATATAATACTATTTTTTTCATCTTATTCTATAGAAAAAAAAGAAGTAAAGTATAAGATGGATTAGATTTCCACTCTATTTTCCCTTTTCTCTTGAAAGAGAAAGAGGAACAAAATTGAAAGATATATCATGGGTGATTGTAATCCGTATTATCAAATGTAAACATTTGATGTGGAAAAAAATAGAGACAAAAATTAATAATGATGGAGGGTTTGATTAGTTTGTATAAAACATGGATTCAAATATTAATAAATCCATTAATTGAAAAAAAATCCATATATAAATTGAGTATTATTTAAAAGTGAACTTAAAAAATTAAAACTCTAATATAATTTTGTTATTCAGTTCTTAAAAGTTTTGATGGGCATCGATTGCTTAAAACTAGAGGTATTCGTATGAACATGATGACTCGTCGCAAATTAAGTTAAAAGTGATTAATTGAGTCCGGTTAGTTTACTTTTTTACGAGATGATAAAATACAAGCTAGATTCATGCCCACCACAAGCTGTGGGTTCTCACTTAATTTTAATTTTAAAAAAATTTAAAACAAGAAAAAATGGGAAAAAATGAGTGAAGAATATGAAAATAAAAAAATAAAATAAAAAAGCGTGAAAACCCAACCTAATCTGACTTGAATTCACTTTAGCTCGCAGGTTGAGTATAGATTGACTCATTTTGACCTGTAAAAATGTAAATATAGTTTTAACCAATTCAATCCATCCATGAGCCAAATCGGGTCGAGTTTGCTTTTCTGATTGAATTCATATTGACACATCTACTACTGTTTAGTGCTAAAAAAGCATTGATTAAAGAATCAAAAGATAATATTTTTTAGACTAAAACGTCAAATTGGTCCCCGGCTCTGAAAGATGTGGTTGATAGTGAGTCCTCAAAAAACTCAAAAATAGTCCCTTTTTTTGTCTTTCAAGTTAGTCCCTCCGTTAGCTTCCGTGACTTAACCACAACGGAGATGCTTAGTTGGCACGTTAACTACAATGTGACATGTTGATATGGAGGTTTACGTGGCATAAATTAAAACTGTTGGAAAAAAACTCTTCAATTTCGTCCCTCACAGCAAAAAACAAATTTCATTTTTCATCCCTCAATCATAAAACAAATTTTATTTTCATCCCTCTTATACATATTGATAAAGGAGCTTCTGCAATTGGATGGGGAATTTTTTTCTTCTAGCTTAGAGTTATGGGCGTAAGAACAGAGGGAGATGATCAGTGGTGGAGGTCAGAATACTCAGCAAAGAGGTTATGTGCACACACTAAATTAATATTCATATATTAAGTTTTTCTACTTTTGTTGAATAAAGTTCATGCATGTTGTTATTAATAACTAGTTTTGTACACATTTCTCAATTCATATTATTTTTCACTAACTCTAAGTTGTAATAACAATGCAAAATAAAAGACTAATTCTTTCAAGGTAAATTAAATTCATTCATAAAACTTCAAAGTACATTCAACAAAAACAATAATTCATTAACTAAACAAACCTTAACCTACACAATGAAATCAAAATTTTACTTCAGCAATACAACTAAAGCCAAAACACTTATAATTAAGGACAAACATAAAAACTGAATCCTAGGACACAATGTCTAAGGCCTCTAACTTCACTCCTTAAAGCTTCAATCTGATAAAGTACATTTTTCATCCAAATCTCTTTCCATTGGCAGTGACTGAGGTATCCATAATGTCAATGTCCAGCCATGTAAAGAAGTTATAGTTGCGTTCATGATCCTGTAAAACCACAGAAAAATTACATTACCATAGGATAAATGACACAAGCGAAAAACACAGCAGCCTCCAAATACCTTTGGTAAAGAACATGTATAAAGTAATCTGATCCTGGGTTCTTTGATGCTCTAGAAGTTCTCAATACAATTTTCTCTCCATAATAGCAAAGGCGCCCATCATTCCCCTTCACATTCATGTCATTTGCAGTTGAAGCCCCAGAAGCACACCGGCTACTTCCACTTGATATGGTTTCCAGTGTCCTCTTTGATGATTATTCTGACCTCCACCACCGATCATCTCCCACCGTTCTTAGGCCCAGAACCCTAAGCTAGAACGAAAAATTCCCCATCCAATTACAGAAGCTTCTTTATCAATGCATAAGAGGGACAAAAATGAATTTTGTTTTCTAATGTGAGGGACGAAAATGAAGAGCTTTTTTATTCAGCAGTTTTAATCTATTGCCACGTAGACCTCCACATTAACATGCCACGTTACAGTTAACGTGACAACTAAGCATGTCCGTTATGGTTAAGTCATGGAAGCCAACAGAGGGGCTAACTTAAAAGATGAGCACACTTTCAAGGACTAA
The DNA here is from genome assembly GCA_026901365.1 of Sesbania bispinosa. Taxonomy (NCBI): domain Eukaryota; kingdom Viridiplantae; phylum Streptophyta; class Magnoliopsida; order Fabales; family Fabaceae; genus Sesbania; species Sesbania bispinosa. The sequence continues at coordinate 1,386,309 of QLOH01000095.1, read as the reverse complement.
TTTTGAGATTTCATTCTTTGTAGGACTAAGTTGAAATCGATCCCATCTTTCAGGGACCATTTTAACGTTTTAGTCTATTTTCTATTAAAAATCATGATATTTATTACATTTTATTTCTTAACCAATACCTTTAACTACCGTGTCCATAATAATTAATTAAAAAGACGATATACAATGAAAGTTACTACTTTGTTCCTAATTTCCTATTTATCTATCTACTTTAATAAGTTAAAAATTATTCCTATTTATCTTTTCATTTATAAGTCTAAAATAATATTAGTTATATTTTTCTTAATTATATCTTGGTGTTAATTCTCATGAGATAATAAATATACCACTAGCTAGCTATTAAAAAGAGTTCATATAATAAACAGAGGTAATAATAAAAAAATTTAAAAATATCTTTATTAAAACAAGAATATTGATTATATTAGTTAATCTATATATTTTTTATTTTAATTAATTAACATATAGGATATGAGGTGTTCCTGATTAAAACACAACACACCATCGGGTGATTATTTTTTTGCGAACATGTACTTCCATGGTGGGTAGGGAATGGATACCCCGTCTTTGTGCCTGCCACTATCAAATACAGTAAATACTAGTTTGGTAAGATAAATAATTAATCAATAATATATACTACTCCTGTCTCAAATATAAGCAAAAAAAAATCCACTTGTGTTGGTCTAAAATATAAGCAAATTTCAATTAATTTTACCTTATTTAATGACCTTGGACTAAAATATCCTTTACTTAAATTCAAATTGTTCTATCCAATGACCCTATTTAATGAACCATGTAGAATAGTGTTTCCACTTGTAACAAGTTTCAATAAAATTTGAGTCTCCTATGAAGGGCAATTTAGAGAATACAATTCATTTTTAGATGACATCAAGAAAATTTAATGAAGTTAACTAACATTTCTTAATTGGCGTGAGTTAGTTTTTTTTTTGCTTATATTTGAGACCGGATATGATAAACAAGAGACAATCAGGAGAGTCAGGACCCATGTCTGCCATTTAACATGTCAAATATGTTAAGCATGAATTGGTCTTTCTATAACGGATCGGCCAAAAAATCGAATTTAATCTAGGCTTAAAAAATTGTGTCAAAACCCAGCAAAATATATGAAATAAACCTGGTATATTAGTGGGCTAGCTTTATATGCTAAGTACCCCATTTAAATAAAACGGGCTTGACTAAAAATCTCGAATTTAATTTGGAACCAAATTTTGAAAACCAAATCCTACAATTTAATGAGTATGTTTGAGCTGATCCGATGAGTTGACTCATTTTTTCACCTCTAACAACAATAATACATGAACAATTATTTATTCTATATATTCATACCTATCATGTGTATTTATTACTTAACTTTCTTTTATTTATATTTCTGTCTGGGTGTCTATCACATGTACCAATTAAAGGTCTATGTAACATTTTCCGTAATAATAATACCGAACAACGACCAACTTTTTGTTGTGCAAGATACTGAGAGTTGAAATGCTTTGCTAGCTTGTTAGAGGAGAATTGCTACACAGAGAAACACCGGAGAGAGATAGAGGTAGGTGATTCTTCTCCATCTTGTTTGGTTTAACAACATGAGAGAAGAGAGAGCACAAAAAAAAAAAAAACAAATGGTGTAACGCCCTAATTTCTGGACTAAAAAATAATGCTCGTTGGAGACATTATTCCTGAACTCCTTGAAATCATTTCATTAAATTTCCGATATCGTCATACATTTGCTTAAACTTTCCAACGATTAGCTTAAGCCAAAACAAAACAAACGTCAAGACTTTAAATAGGTATGAAACCTACTTAAGCCCAGAGAAGAATTCACACTTAGAGAAGTGTGATCCAATAAACTCATACCGAAAATCCGGCAGAATCTCCCCTAAAAATCGGGCAATTACCAGAAATTCAGTTTAACCTGAAAACCAGCAAAAACCAGTTCAATTCAATATCATACATATCGTAAGATTAAAACTAGGCTTCAGTGGCCAACTCAGAAATAATTACACTTACATAATTTACATCAATACACTTCAGTGAATAACCAAATAAACAACTATAAATACTCTAGGAACTACTCCTATTACACTAATCTCCCTGCTGAAAAAGACTCAGTTCCATCCTCACATGAACTGCCTTAACCTCACCGGAGGTACCTGCATCACTAAAATATGTCCCCGAAACGTGGGGTGAGATAATAATCCCAGCGAGTACAACTAAACATGCATATATAGTGGGAAGGCAGACAAAACATCACTCATCAAATAACACATAAATCTCAAATAGATAATAGTAGCTAAATTCTATAATGACATATATAATAATACCTAAGACGTGTATAGTTAGCCAATTAATACCAAACATAAAATAAAATGTTAGTCATGAAGTATTTTCACCCAAATACCAAGGGTTCTTATCGCTTTAACATAAGTGAGCGCTCGACCATGTGACCAAGGACCATCGTCCAAGGCCACCCTGATTAAATTTTATTAGCAAATCACATGTACTTTATCTCATTGAGGAATCCCGATTTAACTCCTTGGCCTTGGAGTAAATGGAATCACCTCTCTTATAACTTATTTGGTCCGAAGACCCATGACTTAACCTTTTACTCACAGCGCAAAGGCCGGCTTGAATTAACTCGCGGTCGAAACCGGTATACATGAATCGATAGTTAAAACTATAATTTCGAACATTTAGAGTGTTTCGAGACTTTCGTAAGTTTCGTAAGTTTCGTAACTTCGAAATTCAATAGTTTTACAATCGATCCAAGCATAATCTAATCAATCTCATTACAAACATCATAATTCTATTCAATTTAATCATATAGAAAGGGATTCAAGGGGTAGGGTTCATACAATGAGCATTTCGTCAATTTCGCTACTTTCGTAAATTTCGCTACCCTAAGGTTTTCAACGAAAATCACCGATTAAACTACTCCATCTTACACCATTATCATCAATTCAACCACAATATACATAGAGAAAGGGAATCAAGAGAGTAGGGTTCATACAGTGGGGAGAAATCAAAATAAGAGAAAGGTGAGTGTGTGAGTTATACTCACCATTTTCTTGAAATTCACAAGGGGAAATGATGAATTGGAGGTTCCTTTGATGAATCCTAGCTTCAAAATCTATTCCTAAGCTTTCAATTTGACGTTTCTCTCTCTAACTCACTCTCTCTCTCTAGGGTTCTGTTGGCTTCTAGGCAAGTGTACCTATTAGTCAATTGTAGTACAATGAAAATGAATTCAGAGTGTCGATCCCACGAGGAGTTGGTAGTTCAAAGTTGTACTAATTCAAAAAGTAAATATATACAAAAGAGAGTGATTTGATTCATGATTGATATAGGTAATTAAAGTAAAATTCTAGCAAGTAGTAGAAAAGAGTATAAAAATTGATTTAAGATATCAGTGAGAGAAACAGGGATTGAATTTCATCTATCTCCCTCATCTGTATTCTGGTTGTATATCAATATATAGCAATTATAACTATCGATATTGATGCACACATAATAGTCATTTATATTGATTCCTCACATATAAAATTCATAAGATTGATCTATTGAATATTGATTCCTCATATACCCAACAAATCATCCAGCATTAAGATCAAGTGTAAAAGCATTCGCTATATTGAAATCTATTCCTAGTAAAACAATATAACGACTATTTTCGTTCAGATCGGATTTTCATAAATACTTTCCAGTTAAATCTAAAAATCTATATCGAAAATCTATTGATCAGATAGAATCCGGTAAATATAAGCAGAATGAAAATAACAACATCGATAGAACAAGTAAACTATATAGAAATATAACCAGAATACATCCGAGTTCGAATCGATTTACATTCAATCCCCAAAGAGGAAATTAGCCACTCATGGTAGCTTTAACAACCAATAAAGATGAAGGAGAAAAACCAAAGATCCAGCTTTCGCCGCTCTCGTCCTCTTGAACTCTTGATTTTCTAATTTTAGAAAGTTTCGAACTGACGATAACTCCCTTCGAATTCTATTTTGTAATGCTGAATAAGTGAAAATTCGCTTGAGCTAAAAATTTTATCTCAAGCCAATAGAATTCTTCATGGTGAAGAAAAGTAAATTCGCTCAAGCTAAATAAATTCGCTTGAGCGAATTTAGCACCCAAAAACACCCTTCTCTGGTGCAAATTCGCTTGAGCTAAAAATTTTGGCTCAAGCGAATTTACTTTTCTTGAAATCTTTCTTTTCTCCTTGCTGTTCAAATTCCTTTGCTTCTAGTTAATCATCTTCAACTTTACCTGCAATTAAACACCAAAAATGGGGATCAAAATGCCTCAATTAAGTCAGTACTCAGATATTATCATTTAAATCCAAAGTTCTATAAATTGGAGGAAATTAACTGAAGAATGACTACATTTAACCCATAAGTGCCAAGTTTCTATATGCAAATAACCTAATCTGTGGCACTTATCAACTCCCCCCAACTTAGAATCTTGCTTGTCCTCAAGCAAAGTAAATAATTACAATCAACTAGACAAACCCTTAACTCCTGAAACTGGTTATTTGGAAATCATTTCCATGGTCCTTCAAGAAACAACCTCACATCCAAACTACAGAATTGAATCAAGAATACATGGCAACCACAACATCAAATAGAAAGAGGACAATAGTGCAATCAATCACCAAAAGAAACAAGTATAACAATGATATGATTCTAATCAAGGAAATTTTTCTCTCAAATCTCACTGGTGAGTGTTTCTCTCTATTTTCACTGAAGTTGCACCAATCAATATTGCTAGTCATTTCCAATTCAGTCACAATCACACAATTGGCATGGATCTTAAGGTCTTAACAGGGATGTAATGAGGCCGGGCTTCCAAAAACATTGGTTTTTCTGGTTAATCAAAAGCACAACTTAAGAAAAGAGAGTATAAGCATTTTCACCTCAATTCCCACAACTCTCTATTCTTAACCTTAATACAACAAATTTTTCATTCTCAATCTATTCCTTTTTATTTTCATTGTCTTTTTCTTTCTCTCTTTCTTTTTCTTTCTTTTTTTTTATACATAAAGGAATAAATTATACTACCAACCTCTTTTTCATTTACAACACATTTTCATTAACCTTCTACTTGTTTGCACTAATCACATGCACCTATACTCTCCTTCCTTTAGTGTACAAAGGTAAGGATGAAAATTTTTCAATTGTAGGTTCAAGGTATGCAGTCAAATGATCATAAAGCTCAAATGGGTTAGCAAAAATTGGTTAATTTTAGGTTGGCTTTTTGGCTCTAGCTTTTTATATACAACACAAAATTGCCTTAATCATTTCCATGCCTCTTTATGCAATGTTATCAAAAAGGACTCTCAAGCAATATCAACTGGTCAATCATCAATGAAACTCTCATTCTGTCTATGGATTCACACACTCACTGGGTTATCTTTGGCTTTTTCCTTGATAATATCATCTATTGTAATAATTGTTTATATTGGTCAATTATCATGCACATATGTCCTAATCCTATTTAATTATGCAATTCACCATGGTTTCTTATTTTTCTCATCTTTCATCCAGATTGCTCAGTTGTTCTATCTAGGACACTTACTGAATCCTGATTTCCTTTTTAACCAATTTCCTCAAGAAAGATTTTTCATTAATTCCCAAAAAAAAAATTTTAACTATGTATCTACCAATATTATATTCAAGATACTAAGTAAAAGCAGTGTAAAACAGTTAATCCTAACCTAACAAAGTAAAATAACAAACATCTAAACCAACACAACTAATGCAAATATCACAAAAGCAACTACTATTTAAACACACCAAAATATTGCAGTACTAGAGTTATCTGCGAACACATTCACACAAACAGTACTAAAGTATCAACAAAAGAACAATGAAACCATGTCACAGAGTTTTGAAAGATGGAATGGTAGGGTATGTCTCCAGCTCATCATCTCCAGCAGCTCCACTCCCCCCTAGAAAAATTGGACTGTCCCCAGGCCACTGAAAGTCAGTCTAAAATTCCTCTGGTGTCATGTCTGGGTAGGGTCCCTTGGGTAAAAGATCCGCTAATATCCTCTAATTCCTTCTGATAATACCATTCAAGAAGGAGTCATATTCTGATGTGGTCTTTGTTCTAGTCATGTCCTGTAAAATTAAAATCAACCAACCAACAGGAATAATCAGTCAAGTATGTTTACATTGTGCATATAAGTTTCTATGACAAGCAATCATCAATGCAATTCCCAATCATGTTCAATAATGATGTCAAGGACATGAATAATCATTTTTCAAAGTGTACCAACAACCACTAGCAGCCAATTACTTCCAAACATATTTCAATTGCATTTTCACTTTCATGGTTCAATTGCAATTTTAATACCATGTGAGTATTCAAAAATTCAATGCAATCACCAAAGTTCATGTACTCATCAAGTTAAGTTCACAATGTATTTCAGCATCATAGGAAGCAATATTATGCCTAAAAACATATGGAAATTCATTCAAGCATTTTATCAATTCAGTCTCATGCGATTCTCTTTTCCATTCTAATTCAAGTAATCAACACTAGATGCAAGCATTGTAACTTTACAACTTCAAAACAAAGTGAATGATAGCTTACACACGTGGATGTTTCACTAAAGCATTTTATCAAACACCTTGCATGCATCATCATGACTTACACTCAAATTACTTGAATCAAGTTGCATATTTCATCCTATTGCACAATAATCATCATTTCAAGCAACATTTCAAGTAACAATCAACATTTTTCAAGCAAACCATCAACATTTCAAATCAACCCACATGGTATCTAACCTAGGGTTCAATTTAGCATGAAAAACAGAGAAATGTTTGGTGGGAGAGAAGAGAATTCGAACAACACTTACCTTGAAGTGTGATTGGAGAGTGGGAAAGGGGATTGGAGAGTGACATTTGTGATTTAAAATGAAGTAAATTGATGCCCTAGGAGAGGGAGGTTTGCACACAAGAGAGAAGACAATGGGTTTTGAAAAAAATGATAGATTTCTCTCTGTTTGCTATCAAAAGGTGCGGGCAATAAAAAAAATTCGCTCAAGCTAAACATAATTCGCTTGAGCTAATTCTATCCATAGAGCATCAGTTTTTTTCACCCCTAAATTAGCTTAAGCTAATTTAAATTAGCTTGAGCGAATTTAGCAGAAGGTGCTTTTTCCAATTTCATCTGCATAATTCGCTTGAGCTAATGAAATTAGCTTGAGCGAATTTTTCTGAACTTCCACTTCTCAAAATTTTTTTACACTTTGCAAAATTTTCCACCAATTTCAATCATTCAATTCTTGATTATTACTCCCTTTTAGACTTTAATTCACACATTAATCCACTCCCTACTTTGACCTTTATGATTCAACAAGGTTTCACCATTTCTTAACCAAAATGTAGGATTGAAAATCCCATTTTCACAATTAACAACATTTAAGTCATTTTTGTAGCATCCAACTACCTTAATTTAGCACCAAAACTCTTTTTCATGCAAAACAAGTTCAAATAGCTTCTAAACACTCAATTACATATGTTTGGGCCAATTGAGACTGTCAAATGCTAAAAATTGACTTAAAGCACACAAACACACAAATATGTACAGAATCACAAACACACATGAAATTGAAATTTAAAATGCAAAACTGAATTAAACATTGGGTTGCCTCCCAGGAAGCGCTTGTTTAACGTCACTTAGCTTGACGCCTGTTTTTTTCATCATGGTGGTTGGAATTGAAACATTGTGGTGAGCCTTGATGCTACACCCTTGATCTCTTGTGGCAACACATCTCCAAATATCATTGCTTCATGCAGATGTGTGACAAGGACTGGTTCTGAACATCTTGACCTCCTTCTGGACTTGGATGACACCACTAACTTCTTTAGTCTGTCTTTTCTTTTTGCTGGGTTCTTGTTATAATCTGCATGAGTTCTCTTCTTCTGAAGCTCGGGAGATTCATGACAATCATCTTCCAATTTCTCAATCTCAAGTAATTGTGGCCGACTGTCAGCATAAAAGACTCCTTCAGTAGAGTCTACCTTAAAGCACTCTTGCTTATCATTTGGATGTTGTGTGGCTTCAAACACATTAAAGTTGACCTCTTCATCTTGTGTTCAGACCTTAAGCTTACCATCATCCACATCAATAACTACCTTAGCTGTCTTCATGAATGGTCTGCCTAATATCAGTGGAACTTCAACATCTTCTTTGATATCCATAATCACAAAGTCCACTGGAAACACAAACTTGTCAACTTTCACCAAAACATCCTCTGCTACACTATAAGGATATTTCATAGACCTGTCAGCTAATTGCAATGTCATTCGAGTAGGTCTAACTTCCAAATTTCCAATTCTTTCCAGCATAGATAGAGGCATGAGATTTATGCTAGCACCCAAATCAAGCAAAGCTTTATTCACTGATAAACTTCCAATATTCACCGGAATAGTAAAACTACCAGGATCCTTGGATTTCTGAGGTAAAGATTTCTTAATTATAGCACTGCACCCTGCCTACAGTTCCACTGTTTCTTCTGAAAATCTTCTTTTCTTTGTTAAAAGCTCCTTCATAAATTTTGCATATTTCGACATTTGTTCCATAGCTTCTACAAAAGGGATGTTAATCTGCAGCCTTGTGAAAATATCCAGAAAACGTGCAAACTGCCTTTCTTTGTCTTTCTTTGAAAGAGTTTTAGGATATGGCAAATTTTTCAATTGTGGTAATTCTTCCCCCACTTTCTCCTTCTTTTTCTCATTCTTTTTATCACTCCTTTTCTTTTTCTATATATACATCTTCCTCTTTATTCTTTTCTGCTTCATCCCTCACACTTTTTCTTTTCTTCCTCATTTTCTTTTTCCTCCAAGACTTCCTCCTCTACAGCCAGGTTGTCATCAATCCTTCTCCCTACAACTCTTCCACTCCTTGTAGTGATAGCATGACACTGCTCCTTGGGATTGGTTTGAGTGTTGGCTGAAAAATGTCCTGCTTGCTGATCTGACAACTGCTTGGCCAACTGTCCAACCTGTGTCTCTAAATTTCTTATAGAAGCTTCTGTATTTCTCTGGTTTGTTGTAGAAACTTCCATAAACTTCTCAAGAGTATCCTCCAATTTTGTTGTTCTGTCTTGTATTGAAGGATAATGTTGTTGCTATTGCTGATAAGGGGGCTGCCTGTTGGATGATCCAACTTCTTGTCTCCAACCATAATTTTGATTCTGATTGTTTCTCCACCCCTGCGAAAAATTGTTAACATAATTATTAGAATTGGTAGAGAAATTACCTGGTCTCCCCTGATTAGCCATATAATTAATTTGTTCTTCCTGCTGGCTGTCTTGATAAGAACAGTGACCGTTTGGGTGGTCACCTCCACAGAAATCACAAACCAAAGGTTGTTGTACCGGACCAGGACCGGAATTCACTGAATGTAATTGTTGAGGAAGCTTAGACATTTGCTTGGTCAGTGCCTCAATCTGCTGTGTTAAAATTTTGTTCTGAGCTAAGATTGCATCTGTAGTGCTCAGATCTAGCATTCCTCTTCTTGGCACTGTGTTCCTCCCATGCTGAGCTTGTTGATCAGTGGATGCTAAACCTTCTATTATTCTAATTGCTTGCTCTGCATCTACTGATAACATGGTTCCACCAGCTGCAGCATCCAGAATCATTTTTGTATCACGTAGAAGACCATTACAGAAAATATTCAATTGAGTGATGTCTTCGAAACCATGATTGGGGCATCTCCTTAGCAAAGACTTGAACCTCTCTCAAGCCTCAAATAAAGATTCATCCACACCCTGTCGAAATGATGTAATATCTGACTTAGCCTTTATGTAGCGAGATGGTGGAAAGAATCTTTTCAAAAATTTTGACTCCACCATATTCCAGCTAGTCAAACTCTGGTTTGGGTGTGATTTCAACCATTCCTCAGCCTTGCCTGCCAATGAAAAAGGAAACAAACGTAAATATACACTTTCTAGATCATCTTCCTCAAAACCCATTGTTCCAGTTAATTCATAAAAAGTTAAAAGGTGAGTATATGGATCCTCATGATCCATTCCATGAAACTGATGGGCACTAATCAGGCTCAGGAATGCAGGCTTCATCTCAATTGCTTTTGTTGCAGCTGGTACTACAATGCTTGAAAAATGTCTGGGACCCTGTTGCAAAGCATAGTCTCCCAGAGTTTTCCTTGGTGGATCTCTTTTTTCTCCAGCCATATTTTCAATTTCTGAATTGATTGGACTAGGTGTGCTGAGGGTGTTGGAAGATTCACCTGTTGCCTGTCCTTGTCTCTTCTTTCTGTTTTTACCTCTGTTTTTACGAGCTGTTTTCTCTATTTCAGGGTCAAACTTCAATTGATCTTCAGATACCTGACCTCTCAATATCATAAATCAACACAACTCAAACAAGGATTAGCACAAGGATGAAAGTATAAACAAAAACTAACTAAAAAGGTAAAATTATTCAAAATACTTAATGAACTAGATAAACTTTGAACTGACACCGCCTCCCCGGCAACGACGCCAAAAACTTGTTGGCTTCTAGCTAGGCAAGTGTACCTATTAGTCAATTTTAGTACAATGAAAATGAATTCAGAGTGTCGATCCCACGAGGAGTTGGTAGTTCAAAGTTGTGCTAATTCAAAAAGTAAATATATACAAACGAGAGTGATTTGATTCATGATTGATATAGGTAATTAAAGTAAAATTCTAGCAAGTAGTAGAAAAGAGTATAAAAATTGATTTAAGATATCAGTGAGAGAAACAGGGATTGAATTTCATCTATCTCCCTCATCTGTATTCTGGTTGTATATCAATATATAGCAATTATAACTATCGATATTGATGCACACATAATAGTCATTTATATTGATTCCTCATATACCCAACAAATCATCCAACATTAAGATCAAGTGTAAAAGCATTCGCTATATTGAAATCTATTCCTAGTAAAACAATATAACGACTATTTTCGTTCAGATCGGATTTTCAGAAATACTTTCTAGTTAAATCTAAAAGTCTATATCGAAAATCTATTGATCAGATAGAATCCGGTAAATATAAGCAGAACGAAAATAACAACATCGATAGAACAAGTAAACTATATAGAAATATAACCGGAATACATCTGAGTTCGAATCGATTTACATTCAATCCCCAAAGAGGAAATTAGCCACTCATGGTAGCTTTAACAACCAATAAAGATGAAGGAGAAAAACCAAAGATCCAGCTTTCGCCGCTCTCATCCTCTTGAACTCTTGATTTTCTAATTTTAGAAAGTGTCGAACTGACGATAACTCCCTTCGAATTCTATTTTGTGATGCTGAATAAGTGAAAATTCGCTTGAGCTAAAAATTTTAGCTCAAGCCAATAGAATTCTTCATGGTGAAGAAAAGTAAATTTGCTCAAGCTAAATAAATTCGCTTGAGCGAATTTAGCACCCAAAAACACCCTTCTCTGGTGCAAATTCGCTTGAGCTAAAAATTTTGGCTCAAGCGAATTTACTTTTCTTGAAATCTTTCTTTTCTCCTTGCTGTTCAAATTCCTTTGCTTCTAGTTAATCCTCTTCAACTTTACCTGCAATTAAACACCAAAAATGGGGATCAAAATGCCTCAATTAAGTCAGTACTCAGATATTATCATTTAAATCCAAAGTTCTATAAATTGGAGGAAATTAACTAAAGAATGACTACATTTAACCCATAAGTGCCAAGTTTCTATATGCAAATAACCTAATCTGTGGCACTTATCAGGTTCGAAGGGGAGAAGAAAGACAAACTGAGTTTCTGATTTTGCATGCCTCAGGCTTATATACTGGACAACTGGTAATCGATTACAATAATGCTGTAATCGATTACCAGAGGTAGAAATTACACTAGAAAACGTTTCTGGGAATCTGGTAATCGATTACAACCCTTGGTAATCGATTACCAAAAACTCAGCCCACAAGTAATCGATTACGTAATCGATTACCAAAAACTCAGCTCTCAGGTAATCGATTACAACCTGTAAGTAATCGATTACCTAAAAACTAGCTCTCGGGTAATCGATTACGAACCCACCATAATCGATTACCAGAACCCAAATTCCCTAAGTTCACTTAAGTTAAGGCTAAAAACTTGGTTTTATACTTGAGTTTTAACTCATAGCTCCTCAATTAACCTTAATCCCTCAATTTATTTCCCTTTAATCACTAATACTTAACCCTCTTATTTCCAGCCTAATAAGTTGATAAGGTTCCTAATTTGCGGGATGTTACAAATGGGACTCACATAATTTTTTGTCTCATGGTTGAAGAGGAGAAACGGGGGAGAATGAGAGCTAAGATAATAGATTACAATATTACCCCTATATTTCACAACCTCCCATAAAATGCTTGGGTTAGTTATATAATTTTAAATATTAATAATTTTTTTAATTTATACACAATTAAATAATTATTTAAATTAATTTCTCTTCCATCTCTCTCATATTTCTTTCAAACCAAAAAAATTCTTTTTTCTATCCAAATTCCCACCTCTATTTCTATCTCTCTCTTCCCTACTTCTAGCTATAGTTAAACCAAATACTATGGAAGAGTTAACTAATTTAAACTATATTTTTGAAATTTTCACATTTTATTCTTTTACGTCTTGTTTTATACCTCTTTTTCTTTTTTATCATTATTACTTATTACATAATCCACTTTTTTTTACACTTATCACACTTTAAAATGGATTTTCAAGAAATTATTTTCCTTTAAACTGTTGTTAAGCAAAACCAATAAAACAAACTATATACCGAGAATCCGAGGGAACAATGTTAACTTTCTAGGTTCCCATAAAATTTGCCAATGATGTAATTCAATCAATAATTGTCCCTCCGGCCAGCTGCTAAATATATACCTAATTGTAATTATTGCTGAAATGAAAAATAAAGCTAATTATAGAAAAAAAATTTAAAAAATGATTACTTTATTAGGTTATATCTGTTTTTGCTTTGCTGTCAAACAACGAATAAAAAGCAGGATTAAGCGTCCTAAGCAACTTAATTAGTCAATAAAGGTTTCATTTCAATTAAATTAACTATTAAAATGGAAACTTTAGCATTTAATCACTCAAGTTGATGTAAGTACAGTAACTTTTGACACTATTTATTGAATGATGGAAAAGACATGATATATTTATTCAAAAGATTTACAATAAATCTTCAACTAGGTCCCTAAAAGATACATCTACGCGTCGTCATTTATATCCCTCAAAGATGTTTGTCATCAATTAGGTCCTTCAAAGATTAAAATGGTCACCACGTTAGTCCCTCAGTTAGCCACCGTTAGAAATGTTGTTAACAGAAGCTGACATGGAACATTTTTGTATGATTTGGCATGTTAAGTGCCAAATAAGCTAGCATCCAATTCAGTAATCCAACACGACAAGGAGCTTAAAAGTAAGGTTTCTGTTAGGTCCCTAATAATGTTGGGTTTAAACTTAAAGGTTTACAAAGACTTTGTAAATCCGTGGAAACGGAGAAGGTGAAAGGGACAAACTGTGGCGATGAGGAGAAGAGGAAGAATCGTCAACGCAAGTGGAGTATGAGGAGATTAGAAGGATTTCACCATCACCATTTCATGGAATTGTCAGCAGGGAACAATGTGAAACCCTAAATTGAGGCCCAATTTGGATAAAGTTCTCTAGAAGAACTTTTAGGAGAAAAAATGCAATGAATCAAGAAGGTAAAATGAATTCAACTTATGGAAGAAGTTGAAATTAGTCTTTGCAACTCAACTTCTCCAAAAGCTCTCACATTTAACTTCTCCATAAGTAACTAATTTAAACTTATGGAAGAAGTTGAATTAACTTTACCTCTTTGATTTAATCTAATTTCTTCTTCTAAAAGTTCTTCTAGACAAGTGTATCCAAACTGGACCTGATTAGGGCTTAGAAAACTCTTAGTTGTGGTTCCCCATTTTTACCCATGGGATTGATGCTTAAATACTGTAAATTTTTGGATAACAACTCTAGGGCTTGATGTTTAGGGTTTTAATTATGGAAGAAGACCCACCCAAGAAGAATGACCTAATAAAAACCTTACTTTTAAGCCCTATGCCATGTCGGATTGCATAATTATATTGGATACTTTTTTTTTTGGTACATCATAGTACAAGTCATATAAAAACGTTCCAATTTTTGGACTAAAGTGGTGTTTCTAACAGTGACTTGCTTAGGGACTATAACGTGGTGACCATTTTATTCTTTGAGTGACTCAATTGGTGACAAACATCTTAATTTGAGGGACTAAACCGGTGATGCATATATCTTTTAGGGACCTAGTTGAGTGTTTATTAAAAAATTAGTCAACAGAAAAACAGACATAGTTCAAAAAAACAGGAAATAATTGAGACTAAAAAATTGTGAAAGAAAATCTAAAGAAAGAAAAAGCTAGCAAAGAAAAGATATATACATTTGATGCTACCGCGTTCAAATTATATATACAAAAATAAATAATATAAAATATAATATATGTAAAACAATTATTTAATATATATAATACCATACATTTATTGTTCCGGGGGCAACCTGGATTAGGATTAGCAACCTATCCTACTCGGCCTGACTCGGATAAGGGGTGCATACTCGGACACTCCCCAAGCTGACACCTGTCCTCACCAAAGCTAGCAGGCATCTCAGAATGCCATGCATGTAGAAGCACTCCCATTACTAACGTGGCGTGATCACATTAAGACACCCATATGAGGCAGAATCCTCTCCATATTCAGGAGGACACATGGCGAAACTACCTCAGAGTTAGTGGTGTCAAATCATTCTCCACTCACATACTTGTAGAAGCTTCTATGAATGCTATAAATACTCTATGCAAACCATGAAGAAGGTACACAATCTTTCTATTTTTCCAACACTCTGTCAAAATACATATTGACTTCCGGGTTGAGTGTCGTTGCAGGTACACCAAACTACTATTTCAAACATCTGGAGAAGAGCTTGGAGAATCAGTGTTGGAGAAGCTTGAGGAGCTGAAGATGATGATTCATAGTAGGAGATTTGGAGGCTGTAGAACATTTGGCTCCGTCTATGGGAACCGTAAATTATGATTCCCATACCCTATGGTAAAAGCGTATGTCTTTATTGTGAAGCTGAATGCTTTTTACCGTTTGATTTTTTGGGGAAACCTCTTCTGGAGATTTGTTGGTGTTTGTTGGAGTTTTGCTCCCGTTGTTTGAGTTTTTGAAAAAGAAATTGAGTTATTCTTGTTGCATGCAACATTTTCTGATTCCAAATCTTTTAGGGTACCAAAATGAGTGGTTAGTCCAAAAATTGCAATTTAAATTCTTCGTTTTGGTCTAAAAAATCTGTTGTCAATTTGGGGGTCATGGTTTCTTCTGTTTGAATTTGGGAGAAATATGTTGTTAAAGCCAAATGAGCAGGAAGCATGAAAATGAAATAATTAACATTAATTAGGGACTAAAATGAACTAATTTAATCATGAGCGACTAAAATGGACTATTTTATTAATGAGGGACTAAAATGAATAATTTTATTGACATGTCATTATATACACGTGGCAGTTAACGTGCCAAATCAGCGTCTCTGTTAAGGTTAATTGACAGACTGTAACAGAGGGACTAAATTGAAAGATGGAAAGTACATTCAGGGACTAAATTGACCGTTTCCTTCTTTTAGAGACTAAAATGAAGGTCTTTTAATCTTTCAGGGACGAAATTGATAGTTAACTCGATTTTTTTTTTGTGTACACAATTTATGTACTATATTATTTAAATTAAAAATATACTTAACAGAATAATTTATATAATTATTTAAAATTTCACATATGAATAATTTTATATTGAATTTAAAACTTAATCAGATATATGAAAATAACTCGCATAAATTTACTTGTATCTACCTCCTTTTCTTTTTTGAGTCCACTTGTATCTATCTACTTCTGTTCTAGTCATTGTAGTCATTAATAGTTAATAGTTAGTAGATTGGTAGATGGTGTGAGGTTGTCGGGTTTATGTGAATGGGTTTCTGTAGAGACTGTCTCTTTCTCTTTGCAGTTTGAACCTGGGCCATCGTCCCGTATTGGATTTGATGGCTACAAAGTTCTGTTTATTTTAAATTCCAATAGAAAAAACCATGGTTTTACATAATTGATTTTAAATCACTTTCGTCCAAAGTATTTCGTAAAGTGTGCATCATCCATCTCAATCATTCATTTCTAGAATCAATTTTACTCAAATGTAAACCAAACGAACCCTTAATAATGGACCTTTCAGTAACATTAACAAATTCGACCAAAAAAAAGTAACATTAACAAACTGCAGTGCTAAATTACTAATGTAATAACTATTACTACCTCCGGTCTCAAATATAAGAAAAAAAAAACTAACTCACACTAATTAAAAAATGTTAGTTAACTTCATTAAATTTTTTTGATGTCATCTAAAAATGAATAGTATTCTCTAAATTGCCCTTCATGGGAGACTCCAATTTTATTGAAACTTGTTCTAAGTGAAAACACTATCTCTACATGGTTCATTAAATAGGGCCATATATTGGATAGAACAATTTGAATTTAAGTAAAGGATATTTTAGTCCGAGGTCATTAAATAAGATAAAGTTAGTTGAAATTTGCTTATATTCTAGACCAACACAAGTAAATTTTTTTTATTTATATTTGAGACCAGATGGAGTACCACATTACTATTGAATTTTACTGGAATATATCGATCTATATGAATAGGAGGAAGGAGATTTCTGATATTCATTCTTTTCTCCAATCAACATAAAATAGCATTGAGATGTGTGCTCATGGCCCTCCGATTGGTGTTAGCTTTTCATGTGGGTCTGATATGCTAACGTTGTCTTAACAAATGATTTAGCTCCTGTAACTCTTATTAGATTTAAATATAAAAGTGAGTAGTTCCAACCATTATTTCAAAAATCAATAGTTAACATCATAAAAATATATTTTACATCTATAACAAATTATAAATTTAATTAGTTTCTTTTTAATTTTTTATCATCTAATATATATAATTCTTCAATCTCATCTTTAAAATACATCTCTTACAATAAAGAGTTTTATTTTGTAATTAATGTTTTCTATTTCTATATACTTAACAATGTTCTGATCAAAACACTAATTGGTATACCTTTAAAAAAATAATTTTTCATTTTAGGCAAGAAAGAAGCCCAATCCCCATCCAAGTCCCATTAAGAAATTAAAGTATATAATAGCCAGCAACAAGTTTAATAACAAAACCAACAAATCTTCTTATTTCTTTTCCAGTATGGTAGCATCCAGCAATCATTACATTACCAATCAATTACCAACTTGGTATTACATAAAACTGCAAAAAAAAGTGCATAGAACCATGAATGAATGACATTACAACAGAAATAGCGTGTGTATGGTTTACTCTAAAATCACATTTTAAACATGGATTTGAGAAAATGCTATTGAGAATAGTGTTGGTTCGGATTCACATTTGAAGCGTAGTTTTATAGTAAACCAAACACAATTATAGTAGTTCCTGGGGTGAATGAGAACACTTATAAGTCGATTGACACCACCAATGAGGAGTCACCCTTGTCAACAACAAATGTCTTAGAAACTTTCTTTTCTAAGGTCACAACTTCCACGTTATATGTACCACTGAAGCCTCTGAAGCTGAATTGACCTTGTTCATCAACATGACCATGGCTGTGAGATAACCACTCTTGTTTAAGAGCAATGAATCTCTTCCCAGCTTCATTGAGTTCACCTTCTGCATTCACCAAGTGTGAATTGTCCCTGCTCATAAACAATTCCCAAAATCCCCACAACATTATACCATCTACAGAAGGGTGTGCCAATGCTTCCCTCATCATAACCTCCAAATCATCACCTCTCACATATTCATTGGTTGAAGACACATCAAGCTCAGTAAACCAAATTGGTATCCCAAGATTACCCAATTTATCAAGTGCAGAACAAACAATAGGCCCCACAGGACTATCTATGTGACCTTGAATTCCAATTCCCCCAACTGGGGCACCTTGCTGTTGCAAATCAAGAATATGCTGAATGTATTTTTCTGGAGATGATCTAGTATCACATCCATCTTCAACATGATAATCATTCACAAACAGAGCACAAGATGGATCTAGGTTGTGTGCAGTCTTGAACATGTTTGCTCTTATATCCTTACCTAGTCTATCTTGATAAAATGAACCATGCAACATTTCATTGTTAACATCATAGTGCCTGAATTTACCTTTGTAACGAGTCAATAAGTTAGTTAAGCGATTTTGGACAGCTGTCATTAAATCATTTTTATTCAGTGATTTGATCCATTGTTGAACATTGCTGTCCACTTCCCAGAAAATGCAATGACCACGGATGTCTATCTTGTACTTCTGGCACAAGTCTAACATGTCATCAGCATCCTTGTAGTTCAACTTCCCTTGTTGTGGCTCAGTCCAATACCACTTCAACTCGTTCCCAAATACAGCCCAGTTAAAATGTTGCACAAAGAAGTCAACAAAGTCTTCATTGTCGATATTTGTTCTATTGATGCATGATCCAATTGGAAAATCGTTTAGTACTTGTGTTACTTTCACAAAGGTATACTCACTTAAGTCCAGCCCAGAGAATTTTAAGGTAACATCACGCTTACGGATCTGCAGAACAACAAGTGAGAAATATTTGAAATGAGAAACAGGAAAAGATTATAAACAATGTAAGTTATCAAATATACTATGATATAAGAAATAGATTAGGCATTATTGTCTGATTACACTAAGCATTATTAACATTCTTTTCTTTTCTGTTCATATGTGACAGGTCGCAAGTTGAACCCCCACTTGTCCCCTTGGGGTGAGATAAAATGTAAGTACCTATGTAAGTACTCTTTGAGCCCAGAGGCTTTCCCTGCCTTAGACTGGGGCACCATTCCCTCACCCTAAATTTTGTTAAACAAAAAAAAACATTCTTTTCTTCCATGTAATGTTGATTTTGTCATAAAAGGAAATGAATTGTGTCAATTTTAAGTGCAAGACATCTTGAACTTGGTAGCTTTTCATATGTCTGTGAAAGTATACTGAAAAAATAAATTAGAATAAATCCCTATTTTTGTCCCTAAAAAATTTGGGGTCTATTATATTAGTCCTGAAAGATGAAAATTATATTTTTCATCATTAAAAGATGAAAAAGTCATTGAGTTTGGCATTTTTCAATGTTGAAAATGGTTGAAAAGAATTAACTTGAATGAATTTTTTTAATCTTTAGGGATGAATATGCAATTTTCATCCTTCAGGCATTGACATGATTGACTCCAAATCTTTTTGTATCAAAATCAGGGTTTATTCACTAAATTAAATTATGTATGATATAGGATAAACCTAGATGTTACCTTGTCTGTCTGCCTCCTTAAATATCTAAACCTCGCCTGTCTATCAACAGGGAAAATTTGAAGTCCAGCAACCATGAAGTCAATACCAGAAGCAGGGCCTTGAATATAAACCATAACCTTAGATGGTTGTTTTTCAATTCTAAAGGATCCACCAATTTCATGCCATCTGTTATCAGCGACCTCAACTTGTCCTCCATTGACCCATTGGTTGTCAACACTAAGGGCAATATTCACATTCTGAGGCCCAGTTGATGCAGAACCAATTCTGACCCATGCAGATACTTGATAAGTTAGAAAGAGTTTTAGTTTCTCAGTGATCATCTGAGCTGGACCCATCCATGTTTGTGTCCGATTGGTTACAAGAACGTAGCGTCCACTTAGTGATTCATGAGGCCCAAGAGAGTCTCTTGCCATTGGTGGAATTACACGTGGTGAACCACTTCCAACACTCAAAGTACAATTACCAAGGGGAAACCATCCATTGGTGCCATTAGCCAGATTACTGTTCTCAATTATATTAACACCAAAATCAGCATTCTGCAAAACAACATCCATCTTCAAGTGCTTGAAAGATACAGAATTGGCCATACAACAAAAGTGCATGAAGCTAACAGTTAAGGCCCGTTGATGTTGTTGCGAGTTTTCAGTTTTTAATTTTTAAAAACTTTAAATTAAGATTTTATAACTCAAAATCAAAAATTGAAAACCATTTTTTGTGGTTTTCAAAATATTTAAAACAAGTTTTTAATTTTTGATTTTGAGTTGTAAAAATTTTATTGAAAATTTTTATAAATAAAAAACTGAAAACCTGCAACCACCCCAACGGCCTGCCTAAGTTTTTAATTTTAACAAGGAATGTGTAACATGAAATTAAAGTAATATGCTTAAAGTATATTGAAAGCCAAACCTCAAAATCAGGGGGTGTTGAAGGTGGTGTCTTAGCTGCATGCTTTATAACCAAAGTATTGACAAGAATGTCAACGCCTGGAGGGGGACCTTCTAAATAAACAATGACTTTTGATTGGGAGCCATTTAGAAGGAACTTCCCCTGCATCTGAACCCAATCACTATTTGTTGCCTGCACACTTTAGTAAACACAAGCTTCTTTCAGCAACAGCAATTAAAGGAAATGCTAAGAGAGATTTTAGATTTAAATAGTTTGTTATTAAACACTATTCATGATTCCACCTTACCAACTGAGAAAGGCTTCTAGCATGTTCGTTTTTGTTTATTATAAATGTGGAGCCAGTACAATGCTACTCATCAACTTTTGTAAGGTAATTTTGATGTAATAATGCTAGTTTTGTTAAGGGATAATTCAAATATCAATTATACATGTTTTGGAAAGAACACAATCAAACAATATTACACTAAGTTTCTCATCTTTTAAACATATATACCAAGATTAAACCACAAAAGTCATATCCCTTGTGAAACACTAATAAAAAAATAAGATAGACACTTACTTGGCAATGCCTATATACTGTTCTCGAAGATCTGGTGTTTGAACCCACACAGTAGCCCGTACATCAGAAGTAGTGACATTATTTCCAAAAATCCGAACTAAAGCAGAGACCTCATAGGCGAGTTTGCGCTGCACTCTTCCAGTGATCTCCTGCTGAATTCCATTCCAACTTTGTGTGCGTTCTGATGCAGATACAAAGAACTTCCCTGACTTTGGAAGGATTTTCCCATCTGCCATGGAATCATGTAATACAATCTTGCAGCCTCTTCCTGACCAATTATTCAGGCCATCCTCAAACTGGGGGTTTATTATAATGTTTTCATCCTCAGTGGAAACACGTTCTGTGTTTGCTGTCTTCTGAAATGAGAGTAAAATGCATAAAAAAATTGTGAGTAAAAAATATAAAGGTTTCATGAAACAAAAAAGAAATGAAACTAATACATTCTTCTTTGCAACTTCGATCATTTAGCAATTCAAGATGCACAAGTATGAGCTTGATTTTCAGAGTCAAATGGTATTACATTGAAGAGTAATGACATCTTATATTTACAAGGATAAGAACTAGTAATTAAGGTCTAGATGAACTAGTTCCTATAATATTATCATTTCCAATGGTGCACAATCATTTCATTGTGATTAATGCAGGGGCCTTATAAACAAACTAATTAAAAATAAGGCAAGGCAAAGGATGCATATGAAAAAGTTGCAGAATAGTGGTAGTTAAAAGTTCATGCCTCTGAGTGGTTTCCAGCATTGATCTTCTGTATGTTTTCCATAGTTTCACCACACTTCTAAGCCAATACAACAATCAGCAAGGAGACCTTCAATTAGCAAGATAAAAAATAATATCAATTCATCATAAAACAAATATAACTCATAGAGAACAGGTGTGTTTGGTATAGCGTTGAAATTGGCTAAACTCAAGTTTAGATTTTACAACACAACTATTTCTAACGTTGGAAATGTGAGTTTATCATGTTTGAACGTTAAACTAAACATGCTCTACGTGTGGATGGTGAAAACATTTTTGTTACAGAAAAAGCAGGCCCAGCAGGGTACCTGAGGTTGAGGATGCTTCTGCTTCTTGTGTGTGTAGACTCTGCTTGTGAAACAAACGCCTAGAACCTCCTCAATATATATGTGCAGTGGCTCAGCAAATTTGCGAGTGAAGGCTACGAAAATTGTGGGGCCAACCAGCCTAACCTATTAACCCATCAACGAGAACCCCATTGTGGGAAAGCTATTAGCTTTTCGTCCCAGTTGTCCTTTGTCAGAATATACTCCAAATAACAGGATCAAATGAATTTCCTAACAGATTATTATTGAAGACCCTTTTAAAAAATCCCAAAAAAAAGAGAAAAATATAAAAAAGCATGACTTTCTGTTTTTCATTTTATTTTTCTTTCCCTACTGGCTATTGCTTTATCTTGCGGTTGCGGATAAGTAATGCTTGAATTGGAATGAAAGCCTAAGGCTCATAGATTGAGGAAAGAATGCTTTTTGGGTCCTTAATTTAGTCACTGTATGAGACTTCAATTACAAGGTTTTGCAAGCGTTAGGTGGATACAGCTCTTCGATCCATTTAATATAATTGTAAACTTACTACACATTCAATTTGCTAAGTATGTAAGATACGAACTCGAATTGCAGCAAAGAAACACACTAACAGTAGGCCAAATAATCCAATTGAGATAAACCAAAATTGGAATTGCTGAAAGTGTTATCAGCTTATGTATGCTGATATGATGTATATTATTTGTAAGTTAGGTTAACCAATTAACCAGATATAGCCTTCTCTTTTGCAGTTCCTCCTTGAAACTTGCGGTTATTAACAACAAGTATTCCCTAATGATGACTGAGTTGGCTAAACTCAACTGAAATTCCATTTTCTTCTTTCATTCTGCAACACAGCACGCGACGATGCATGTTACGGAAGACAGTGAAAGAGAAAGAAATCTAGCCTCGCATCATTAGGGAGGAGAAACAATAACCAATGTTGCTTGCTCCCTTCTAAATTCTAATTAGGATGAGCAAGAATCGAACAATGAAGCGGGAAATTGAATGGAAATGACCGAAGCACCCTCACCCCGCAACAAATCAAAAGAAATTGTTGTTTAGTTTAACAAATATTTTTACTCTAGTAATGTAATGGAGCGAATTGAAAACAACAGTGGCAGTTACCTAAATCAACTAAGATTCTCTGATTCAACACAAAACCACTGATTGTGGTTAAGAGAGGGTGGACCACCAGATTCTATTGACTCCTTTCGTCAGCAGAGTAACACACACGTTACTTTTTTTTTCCTGTATCCTTTCTCGATTCCAATTTTTCTTTCTTTATGGAAAAAACTTTCTTGTTCTTGACTTTCGGCTTTTTCATTCCCAAGACTTTCGGCTTAGAGCAAGTCAATGAAGGACAGGAAAGGAAGAAGGGGTCGAATGGGCTAATTAAGCCCAAACCAGAAGTCTGTATCTAGGAAAAAAAAATATTGACCATTTAAAGTGCAAGCGCAAGTCTTTCTTAGGCCTCATTTAAATTAGGGCAGTCTACTTTAAACAATATTTTTTATTTTTATTTTATGTTTTATGATTTTAATTATTGAAATATTTTCAGTTTTGAGTATAAAATATTATTTTGTTTTCTGTTTTCAAAATTTTATAAAAGAAATTAATGATAAAAATAACTTTGCATTAATTTTTCTGTTTTTTTTACAAAACTCTTAAACATGGAATAAAATAAAAAGGAATACATTTATATTATTTATAATTAAAACTTAAAAAAGAAAATAAAAACGGAAAATATTTTCTACAAGTAAATGGAACCTTAGAAGTTCTTTTGAATCAATGATTGACAAGAGGTTCGTTCAGTTTGGTCAGAACTTCGTTCAGTTTGGATAGTTTATATGAATTTTTAGATTTAAATCTCATTGCTTTAATTATACACTAATAAAGGTGTTTGTTTGAAACTTAAAAAAATAAATTGTGGAAATAACTTTTTCAACAATATAATGATGGAAAAATATTTCAGGATATGTTTAAAAAATTATTTTATTGTCATTTAAATTTTCTAGAAATATTTTATAAAAAAATTGGAAATAATTAAAATATTTAGTTAGTTTTTCATGTATATTATCAGGAATATATGCTATAATCCTTCTCAAAATATAATATATTATTTAAATAATTTTACATGTAATTAATAAAAAAATAAAATTATCATATCCATAATATAAAATTATTAGTTAAATATTTTAAATTTATATATATAATGGTAATAATTAATGAGATTTGATTCTATAAATTCATGCAAATTATCTAAACTCCTCACCACTAATCTGGCTGGAACGATTTATTACTTTAATTAACTGCTAAACATCTAAAACTCATAAAAAATATTTGTTATCTTAAATGTCCAATTTCATCATATTAAAAAAAAATAGATTGAAATAATATTAAACAATTTTAAGCATATAAAATATCCAATTTTATAATTTTAAATGAATTGAAGTATCAGTCGTGGGATGTCGAGAGTAGAGCTGTCAATTTGGGTTGAGCTCGGTGAACCAACCCGGCTCACCGGTGGGTTGGGTTGGTAAAATATAGGCTCACATTTTCACGGGTCAAAAGTGGGTCAACCCACTTAACTCGCGAGCCAAGGTGGGTTCGAGCCGAGTTAAGGTGGGTTGGCTCACTTTTCAATTTTTATTTAATTTTTATATTTTTTAAAATCATTTTTATAATTTTTTTCTATTTTTTTACCTTTTTTATTTTTATTTTTTTTATAATTTTTTAAGTTAGGTGAGCCAACTCGCTTAACTCACCAACCCGCGGTGGGTCGAGCCAGGTTGGTATTTTTTCAGCTCACCAGAAAAATGAGCCAAGCCGGCTCGACTCACTTTTAGCCTAACCCGTGGTGAACCGGGTTGGCTCACTTTGACAGCTCTAGTCGAGAGTACCATCACATTTGATTTGACTCAACATTGTGATAATATCAATATTTTAAAAATGGACCGTTAATTCAATTGACGAATATTTTGGTTCATGATTCACTGGTTTAATTGTGGTTGAATTATGATCAAATCAGTATTAATTAAACATATATTTTTAATATTGTATAAAACTTTAATCAATAAAATAACATAAATTTATAAAAAAATTAAAATATATAAAGTTTTAAATTAATATAAATAACTTTATTATATGTTTTATAAATAAAAAATTAATAATAATTTGTAATATAATAAATATCTATGTATAATTTTAAAACATATGTCTTTATTTATTTTAAAAATAAAAGATTAAATAATTTTTTTTAAAGAACTTGATTCTTTTTAAAAAAATCGGTTTAATCGGTTTTCTTATATTAAATTTCCTTTGTTTTTAACAAATTTGACCAATTTTTTACTTATTCTCCCCAATTTTGAGAATTACCAATTTTTTTGTGTTGAATAGGTTTTCTTATATATTGTCTCATTCCTTATTTCATTAATTTCAATGATATCAAGATAGAGGTGTTTAATCTTCTCTGTGAATACAATCCAAATGCAGAAAAGTCAACTGAAACAAAAATATTTAACCGAGGTAGAAATGAGGTGTTTAATCCTTTAAAGGTGTTGGTTCCATGTAAATTAATATAATACATTAACGGTTTTTTAGTGTGCCCCAGGGCACACTTTAACGATCATTAAAGTCTGATTTCCAATGTCATATTTAATGCATTTATTATGTTAAGAGAGTGACTTATAATTATATAGCATTAAATCTGGTTTTTAACATTAAATGACTTCCATTTTTAACCCTGACTTTTTCACTTCTATCATCTTTTATATTTTAAAATGCAAGTCAAAATATTCATGCTGAAAATAAATAAATTAATTTAAAAAATCAATCGTTGCAATTTTTTCATATATAACAGCAACGCGCGTTCTTTAATTCAATATGAACCTATGTGGGGTTTTGATCAATCAGAAAAAGACTTGATCTCTAGTGATTAAACCTATGTTTTTAAAAAATAAAAGTTAAAAAATTAACTAATATTTTTTATAGAAATAAAGACATTGATTCATTATATAGACTTTTTGTACTGGAGCAATAGCACTTGAAAATATAAATGAGGCAAGATGAATTTCGTTTTATTCTTTTAATTAAGAAACAAACCAAATGGAGGGTAGCTTTTGTTGGCTGGTACTTGAGAATAACAAATTTAGAACGGAGACAAGCAAAATGCAACGATTAATTTTCTAAATTAATTTATTTATTTTCAGCATGAATATTTTGACTTGCATTTTAAAATATAAAAGATGATAGAAGTGAAAAAGTCAGGGTTAAAAATGGAAGCCATTTAATATTAAAAACCAGATTTAATTCTATATAATTATAAGTCACTCTCTCACATAATAAATGCATTAAATATGACATTGGAAATCAGACTTTAATGATTGTTAAAGTGTGCCCTGGGGCACACTATAGAAAAACCGATACATTAATTAACATATATATTGAATAACGCAATTAAATAGAGTTTTTACCTGAAAGTCTTGGACCTATTATTATTCACATTACAAGATTACCTTCCTTAGGAACTTATGAACATGACTGCTTTAATTTTCTGGTTGATTAAGCAAAATTATTGAATATTGAATGAGATGGAACTAATGCAATCGATCAATCCTCCCCGTAGCTTGGCCTGTAAGGAAACAAGAGGTAGATATTTTTTGGTAACAAGGTATAGATATGATGATTATCAATGAATAATTAAACCTATTGTTAAAAAAAAAGCCTATACAATTACCCTAAATTTGCTCTCCTCCAAATCAACATGGGAGGGATCTCTTTCTATTGATTTAAGAAATTTGTCGAGATCACGTGCATTTTATAGAGCTACATTTGCAGAGAATCCGTCTATTTAAAATATTTATTTAACCGTGTATTACATCAAAAGCACAACAGATCTGAAATGTACCCAAAACCTAATCGACATATATGTCATAATTTGGATACAAAATATTAGGAATATTTAATTGCCAAAATAGTAAGTAGCCATGAAAAAGTCCAGTTCTGTTTAATTTGGATTTCGGATATGAAGTCTAATAAGAGATTTTATTTATTGACAAAAAAAAAGAGATTTTATTTGCCCCCTTAATTAAGTCTCTGTGTGCTGGGTGTGTGTTCAATTGTTTGACAATAATCAACGACTTGAAATACAAAGTTACAAACTAACAATCCGCACATTGTATTTCAAAGTAAATAATACTAGCTGCTAATATTGTAATTAAAATTTACTTTCATGACCCCAAAAACAAAAAACACTAAACAGAGCACCTAGCATCTCATATTTATATTCACATTTATTTGTGTCCAACAAATGAAACAGTCATGCATTTTTTTTTCTAAGCAAAATAAAATAAATTAAGAGGGAGTACAATATATATTCCAACCCATACAAAGATTTCAAATGAAACAGTCAATGATAATATATAAAAGAATATATAGTAAAAAATGTAAATATATAACAACAATAAATTAAATTAACAACAGTGATTGTGGAAATTTGATATATATAATGCAATTGTTAAATAAAGGGAACACTGAAAAGAAAAAGTAGCAAGGAAAACAGTGATTAAAAAATATAAACAACGACAACTAGTAATAGAGACATGATATTAATTAATTAATTAATTAATATTTATTTATAGAAAGTATACTATGTACTTTTTGTCTCTTGGATTAATTTTAATGTTAAAATACTAGCAAGTGGCTCTAAGAGCTATAGAGTGAAGTAATTTTGCGGGCAGTTTAGTATATTTTCTCTCCTTGTGCTAAGTATGCGTAATTCTATATATTTTCTTAACAAAAAAATCAATGAATTTAAATATGAAATGGAAATACTGTGTACTGACGTGTAAAAGAGCCAAAGAAACTGGCGATACAAGTAAGTTACTCTGCATTGAGACACCCAAAAAAATGGATCTGAATTATCTCTTGCCTCTCCAGCAAACATCAGCTATAAAATGGCCATAGAATAACTAGGCAATTAAAAACCGTAGCGAATCCGTAGCTATTTGGTAGCTAATGCTTGCTGAGACGCAACTGAACAAGATCCCTACACAAAAAATGCCCGAAGTGTAGCAGTTTTGTCTTGTATTTCATTCCCTTCCCCCTTTTTGGTTCGAAACTTATTCTTATGTTAATAACTCTTATCTAAATTATATTATGGGCCAGTTTGGATGCAACTTCTACAGAACTTCTAGGTGAAAAAAATAGAATGAATGAAAGAGGTCAAATGAATTTAACATCTCCATAAGTTAAAATTAGTGTTTGTAGCCCACCTTCTCCAAAAGTTCTCTCAATTAACTTCTCCATAAGTAACTAATTTCAACTTATGGAGAAATTAAATTTATTTGACTTCTTTCATTCCTTTTATTATTTTTTACCTAGAAGTTCTTCTGCAGAAATTGCATCCAAACTGTACCTATATATTTATATAAGTTATAAAGTCAGGTACTTCTAGACACATCTTAACTTTTATCTCCCTGGACTAATTGAATCAATTATATATATATATATATATATATATATATATATCACTAAGGATCCGTTAACGTGTCAAACTTTAAGAGTTACACCACTTAATAACATTTTGGAAAATATAAATTTGATCAATCCAATCGTTAAACTAAAAGATCTTATAAGATCAAACTTATAAAATTTCATAAAAATCGAAAACTAATTGATACTTCATCAAACTAATTTATTTTAACGTATAATATGTTATTAAAATATAAGTAAAAGTCTACTATCAGATAACATACCTATGGATGTCCAAATTATCTGAAATTTGATATACATGATTATGAAGGTAATATAATGTGATTCAACGGTTATATTGGTTAAATTCTCATTTTACACAAAGTTAATAAGATGTGTAACTCTTAAAGATTGACACCTGGTGTCAACGGATCCTGACTTATATATATATATATATATATATATATATATATAGTTATTGTGTTTTCCTTTTATTTCCTTTCTTTTCTTTTGGAGAGTATGTATAGACATTGGAAGCTCATACTTTGACAGTGTCTTCTTGCAGCTGAAGGGAATCAAGTATAGTCAGGGTGCAGCGGAACAATTGGATTCTCCCCTTTTTGAACGTTATTGTGAAAACATGTATTAAGGTGCTAATTTAAAAACAATTATCATATCTTTCAAATTTCAAATGAGCCAGTTGCAACCGCGTTTCTAGAGGAATTTATTTTTTGTTTAAAATAAATACAGGGAGAGAAAAAGGGAATTGGATCTTTTGAATTAAAGGAAAAAAAAGTTTTTTGTTTATTTTGGCTCGACGGATTTGGTTTCCGCTCCTACGTATCCCCAGGTGCAATGGAGAAATCAAAGCCACGTAGTTCTAAAAATGCGTTGGAAAAAAGATTGATTTCGTTTTTAAAAGAAAATGATTTTTGAAAATAAAGGAAAATGATGAAATTGGTTTTGGATGTGTTTTTAATTCAAAGAAAAAAGGAATTTATTTTCGGCAGAGTTGATGCTAGCAAATGGCTATACAACGAACTCTTGAAATTGTTTAGACGACATTATTGATAGAAATGTTATTCAATAAACATCATTTATTCTAAGGAGAAAATATTTTTCAGGAAAAGATTTGAAATTCAGCATTATTGAGTTAGCAAATGGCTATACTCAATATTTTTCTTCTTTTTACGTTATTGATAGAAATGCCATTCAATTAACGTAACTTTTCTGATGAAGATTATTTGAAAAAGGGATCTGAAATTTTTGCATTATTGAGCTAGTAAATGACTATACTCAATATTTCCTTTTTTACATTATTGATAGAAATGCTATTCAATTAACGTAATTTATTTTGAGAAAAATATTTTAAAAAAAGATTTGAGATTACGCGCATTATTGAGTTAGTAAATGACTATACTCAATATTTTTCTTCTTTTTACGTTATTGATAGAAATGCTATTCAATTAACGTAATAGATTAGTTTTTAGAAAAAAGAGTTATTTTATCTTTATTTTTTGAAAAAAAGAGTAAATTAAACTAACCGCGTTTACACGTGTCATAAGTTATAAACGAGTACTATTTACAACGGCAGCTAAGTTGTACGCCACACAAATATCCACAATTACTTAAAGGAGGCCAAATAAAAAGAACAAATATTTACAAATAAATACAAGATGGTGGGTCAAAAGAAAAATAAAAAAATGAGATAAACAATAACACAGAAAACTAACAAAAATTACATACAACGAAATAAAATTGGGCCTCAGGTTGCATCATCGGCCCCGCACAACACACATAAATAGTTAAGAAAACATGTAAAACAATTAAACCAACTATTTACAAAACTAGAGAAAAGAAAAAAAAGGGGGGAGGTGGACGGTGTGGGGGTTTCTAGAAACCCCCCACTAATCACTCACTCACCCACCCTAATCACTCACTCACCCACACTCACTCACTCACTCTCACCCCATTCACGCGTCCCTCTCTCTTCCTCTCTTTCTCACTTTCCTTTTCTTTCTTTTTCTCAGACTCTCTTCCCCTCAATCTCTCTTTCCTTTTCTTTCTTTTTCTCAGACTCTCTTCCCCTCAATCTCTCTTCCTCTCCCTCACTCACTCACCCGCCCCCTCAACTTCTCTTTCTCTCTTTCACTCACTCTCCCAAACAATCAAAGCCATCCTCTCAAACCTCTCAAACCCTCAACATCTCTTTCTCTTAGGGTTAGGAAAGATATTCAGGGAAGGGGAAGGGATAAGGGGCGGCCGCCCCCCATGCATGGCCGAGGGAGGCGCGGCTACGGCCGCTGGTGGTTCGGCAGTGGCGGTCGCAGGACGGCGGCGGACGGAGGCCGCGTGGAGTGGCGACGGAACCCGTACAGCGGCGGCGGGAGTGAGAGGCCGCGGAGGTGCGGCAGTGAGAGGTGGAGCTACAGCCGTTTGGAGCGGCGGAGGAGCGACAGAGCTGCCGCAGAGGGCTGCTCACGGTGGCGGCTGCAGCGGCGGTCGGTTGGCCGCCGAGAAAGGTGGCTCCTTTTTCCTTGTTTTATTTTCCCTTACCTCCTCTATTGGTTTGGTACCCTGTTATTATTTGTCTTTTTAGGGTTTTGATTTTTCTTTGAAAAGAAGGATTGTTACTGATTAATATTTTTTGCCACTGTTCTTCAGAAAATATGGAAAAGGAGCAAGGGGAAGCCTTAGAGGGAGAAGCAAACTGTTGGAAAGCCGCGGCTGCAGCCCAAAAGGGATGGTTCAACCCCTTTTCTTTTACCTACTGTCTATTCATTTTCTTCTAAAAAAAGAGACTGTTAAGACCCCTTTTCTTTTACGTTGTATTGTATATATTGGACTTGTTAAACCTGTGATTGGGACTGTACATTTTACTGATTCATAACCTATTGCTTGCTTTTTCTTGTTTTTGATTAATCAACACAAAATCTATGTACATAGTTAAACATGGGGGATAAAACAAAATGAACGGTGTGTTTAAAGGAATGTACCTGCACAGCAACTACACCTTAAATGTATTATGTGACACTGCGACCCCTCTTCTCTGCGTGATCTCCTCTTGCACTTCCTCCTCTAAATCTCTTCTTTTCCAAATTCTTTTTCACCTTATGACTATACTGTTTGTTTTGAATTGGTTTTCCGATGTTGAAAACCAACTCTGTTTTTTGAGAAAATTTTAGAGACCCCCCTTTTCTTCTAATGCCATATTTTGTTTATAAAGGATGTACTCAGCTCAACTACTCCAATCCTTTCACTCATGAAAATCAGCTGAACTCCCTCTCCATAGGGTGTAAGGTATGGCCGTTGGAAAGTGCTCAGACACAACTCACGCTACCTC
Organism: Sesbania bispinosa; assembly: GCA_026901365.1. Taxonomy (NCBI): domain Eukaryota; kingdom Viridiplantae; phylum Streptophyta; class Magnoliopsida; order Fabales; family Fabaceae; genus Sesbania; species Sesbania bispinosa. The sequence continues at coordinate 1,354,568 of QLOH01000095.1, read as the reverse complement.
CATCCTTTTCCTTTATTTTTTGTAATTTTCTTCCTTTTTTATTTATATGTTTTTACAACAATTAAAATTAAAAAAAGCTGGCTATGGCTCCATGAATGGTTCAACCCAAAGAAAGAAGAGAGGAAAAAAATCAAAGTTGTGCCCATAAAGAAATGGAGAGGAAAGAAGAAAAAGATGAAATAAAAATCAATTGATTAGTTATTATAAAAGAAAAGGGTAAAGTTAGAAAGAAAATTATGGCTATCAATTTTTTCTATTTTCTTTTATCAAAATGTGTTAGGAAAATTGACTTAAACTTTGGGATAAAAAAAACTTACAAGTGTGGGTGATTGGAGTGGATCAAGAGTATTCCGGACAAAATTGGGTGCTCACAGCTGCCCCTCTTTACTTATATTTTTACTAGAGAATATGAATAAACACGTTTTTCATATTCCAAAGTAAAAATTAAATAAAGATAAGAGCTCCTATTTTGTCCGGGAAAGAATTGAAACAAAAGGGGTGGACCGGGAATAGACTTTTGAACGAAAATTACAACATGTTGGTTCAAACTAAAATTCAAATGATGCTGGTTTGGGATCAGGCTTGCGAAAACATAAAGAATGTTAAGAAGGTGATGAATTTTAACTGTAATTCAAACTGCTGCTGGATCAGGACCAGACTTTGCTGAAGCATAAACGCTACTCGGTGGGTAATGAACTTAAATTGAAGTCTAATTGGTGCTGGACCGGGACCAGACTTGCGAGAACGTTAACGGTGTTTGACAGGTATTGGACTAAACTGGAATTCAAACGCTGTTGGATAGGGACTAGACTTGTGGAAACGTAAAAGGTGTTATGCATGTGCTTAAACATGAATGTTAAAGATGCTGGATCGGGACCAGGCTTTGTGGAAACGAAAAGGATGCCAGACATGTGCTAGGCTTAAACAGGAATTTTAAAGATGCTGGACCGGGACCAGACTTGCAAAAAGGGAAAGGATGTTGGGCATGTGCTTAAACAGGAATTCTAAAGATGCTGGACCGGGACCAGACTTGCAGAAAGGGAAAGGATGCTAGGCATGTGCTTAAACAAGAATTTTAAAACCAGACTTTGTGCAAACACAAGGGTGAAAAAAAAAACTTGTACAAAGCGTTAGTAAATTATGATGCAAGATGTGTAAATGAATGCATGATAAGAATGATGTAAGATGCTATGGTGTTGGATATTTAAAATTGGTTTAACAATTGAGTATTGCAAGAGAGTCTGTTCAGTCATATTACTGTGAATATCGTTCTTTCCCTTCTTTTTTGAAAACGGCGACCCTTAAGGACGTTGCTCTTGGATTCAAAGATGAAATGGAACAGAGATCCAACTAGAATTAAGCATCCTTTTCTACTGACCGGGGGCCTGGTGCCAGGCTTAATTAGGTTGGGTTGCCTCTTCAATATGCATTTCTTACGCAGTCACTTGGTTATTTCCTCATATGAATTCATAAACTATTAAGTCCCCTATGATTTCATTAAACTCTTTTCGGGTTATGTTTTTCTGAAGCCAATCTTTAATGCTTTTGAATTTTGACACTTGTTCCACTTGCAGTATTTTGATTTTCAATGAAACGTTCTTTTGGACTTTCAAAAGGGCATGGATAAGGCAAAATGGTCTTTATTATTTGAAGGGAAACAATTTGTACAGAAGTGAACAAAAGGAAAGATAATATATATATAGAATACTTAGGTTACCAAAGAAAGTAAGAGGAGCAAGAACTTAGCAGATCTTTCAATGATTCTCCAGAAGATGCACAACGCCATAATCTCTCGTCATAATTTTGAATGTTCTTCAATTAGCCTTCGAGGAGAAAGGATAGCTTTATTCCCCACACCCCGAGATCCTCAATCAAAATGCCCAAGCGGTTCTGACTGACTCTTGATGGGTTGCCGTGACTTTTGCTTCAGTTGCCCTTTTCGACCTAGCGAGCTGTATATCGTTTTTCTGCCCTTTTTCTTCTGTTTGGACCCTAACTTTTGCATAGGCTGCCCTTTCGGGTTTTCAACCCATCGGGTCGCTCTGATTTTTGCCTAAGCCGCCTTTTCGGGTTTTCGACTTAGCGAGCATATATTTTTCTTTTTTGTTTTTATTTCTTCTCTTTTTTGTTTTTTTTTATTTTGACCCTAATTTTTGCATAAGTCGCCCTTTCGGGTTTTCGACTTAGCGAGCATGTATTTCCTTTTTATTCTCTTTTCTTCTCTCTTTTTTTTAGGGATAATATTTCTTGACGGTGTCAAAATTCACCGTTAGTGGGAGGTCTTCGCCATCCATGTTGGTTAAAATCAGTGCTCCTCCAGAAAAAGCTTTCTTTACCACGTACGGTCCCTCGTAATTTGGGGCCCACTTGCCCCGGAGATCCTTCTGTATAGGTGAGACTTTTTTCAATACTAGGTCTCCTTCTTGAAATTCTCAAGGACGCACTTTCTTCTCATAAGCCTTCTTCATCCTCTTTTGGTACAATTGCCCGTGGCAGAGTGCGGTCAATCTTTTTCCACCGATGAGGTTCAACTGATCATATCTAGCTTGGACCCATTCAGCTTCCTCTAGTTTTGCCTCCATCAGTACTCTTAACGAGGGGATTTCTACGTCAACAGGTAGTACTGCTTCCATTCCGTACACCAAGGAATAGGGGGTTGCCCCGGTTGAAGTACGAACAGACGTCTGGTAGCCGTGTAGGGCGAAAGGAAGCATTTCATGCCAATCTTTATATGTTACCACCATCTTCTGAATAATCTTCTTAATGTTCTTGTTTGCTGCTTCGACTACCCCGTTCATCTTGGGGAGATAAGGGGAGGAATTGTGATGTTGGATCTTGAAATCTGCACACATTTCCCTCATCATTTTGTTGTTCAGGTTGGTGGCATTATCTGTGATGATTTTATTTGGCAAGCCGTAGCGACAGATCAACTCCCTCTTGATGAACCTGATCACAACGTTTCTTGTCACATTGGCATAGGAGGCGGCTTCAACCCATTTTGTGAAATAATCGATGGCAACAAGAATGAAGCGATGCCCGTTGGACGCCTTTGGCTCAATTGCCCCTATAACATCCATTTCCCACATTGAAAATGGCCATGGTGATGTCAAGACATTCAAGGACTTCGGAGGTGCATTGATATTGTTTGCATATGTTTGGCACTTGTGACATTTCTTCACATAATTAAAACAATCAGTCTCCATGGTCAACCAGTAATACCCTGCCCTTAGAATCTTCCGAGCCATGGCATGCCCGTTCGCATGGGTCCCAAAGGAACCTTCATGAATATCTTGGATGATTTTTTTGGCTTTCGTTGCATCAACACATCGAAGAAGCATTGCATCATGGTTCCTTTTGTAAAGCACCTCCCCGTTTAAGAAGAAACCCATTGCCAACCTCCTTAGGGATCTCTTGTCATTTTCTGATGCGTCTGGAGGATACTCCTTCTTTTCTAAATAATGCTTGATGTCATGATACCATGGTTTCCCATCTGATTCTTCTTCTATCATCTGGCAATACGCAGGCTGATCCCGAGTTTCAACCTTTATGAGCGGCATGTCTCGATCCTCACTTATTTTGAGCATTGAGGAAAGGGTGGCTAAGGCGTCAGCCAACTGGTTTTCATCGCAAGGGACATGACGGAAATAGATCTTATCAAACTGTTTGATCAGCCCCCTTATATAAGCCTGATAAGGGATCAACTTTGAATCTCGAGTTTCCCATTCTCCTTTCAACTGATGAATGACCAAAGCTGAGTCTCCATACACCTCAAGGATCTTCACTTTAGATTCTATAGCCGCTTGGATTCCCATGGCACACGCTTCGTATTCTGCTATGTTGTTCGTGCAATCAAAAGACAATCGAGTTGTGATGGGAATGAAATGATCCTTCGGGGATATCAAAATGGCTCCAATTCCATGCCCCAGTGCGTTGGACGCTCCATCAAACAACAAGGTCCACTTCTCTTCCTCTAAGGAGTCTTCTTCTTCTTCGAATAATGCCATTATGTCCTCATCTGGGAATTCACATTGCATTGACTGGTAATCATTTAGGGGTTGATGGGCCAAATAATCTGCCAAGACACTCCCTTTTATCGCTTTCAGAGTGACATACATAATGTCATATTCTAATAACATCACTTGCCATCGAGCAATTCTCCCAGTAAGAGCAGGCTTCTCAAAAATGTATTTAATTGGATCCATTTTAGCCACCAACCAGGTCGTGTGACATAACATATATTGCCTCAAACGTCGGCCAGCCCAGGCCAACGCGCAACATGTCCGCTCTAACATTGAATACCTTGCCTCGTAGTTAGTAAACTTCTTGCTCAAGTAATAGATAGCGTGCTCCTTCCTTCCAGATCCGTCATGTTGCCCCAACACACATCCCATAGATTCATCAAGCACCGTCAAATACATAATGAGGGGTTTCCCGGGAACTGGAGGTACTAGAATTGGGGGATTTTGCAGATACTGCTCGATTCTCTCAAACGCCTTCTGGCAATCCTCATTCCATTCTACCGGTTGGTTCTTTCGCAATAACTTTAAAATTGGCTCACAAGTTGCAGTCAGCTGAGATATGAAGCGAGCAATACAATTCAACTTCCCCAAGAACCCGCGAACTTCTTTTTCAGTGCAAGGAGCTGGCATTTCAAGAATGGCCCGTACTTTGTCAGGGTCCACTTCTATCCCCTTTTGACTAACCATAAACCCCAACAGTTTACTAGACTTTACTCCAAAGGTGCATTTAGCTGGATTCAACCGTAACTTAAACTTCCTCAAGCGCTCAAAAAGCCTGCGCAAATTGACAACATGCTCTTCTTCTGTTTTCGACTTCACAATCATGTCATCCACGTAAACCTCCACTTCCTTATGCATCATATCATGAAATAGAGCCACCATCGCCCTTTGGTATGTTGCCCCGGCGTTTTTCAAGCCAAAGGACATAACTTTATAACAGAATGTGCCCCAAGGCGTGATGAACGTGGTCTTTTCCATGTCTTCTAGAGCCATTTTGATTTGATTATACCCCGAAAAGTCATCCATGAAAGAAAAGAATGAATGTTGAGCAGTATTGTCCACCAAAACATCAATATGCGGCAATGGGAAGTCGTCTTTGGGGCTAGCCCTGTTTAGGTCCCTATAATCAACACACATTCGAACCTTCCCATCTTTCTTAGGGACTGGAACAACATTGGCCAGCCACTCAGGATATTTTGCTACGGCTAGAAAACCAGCATCGAATTGTTTCTTGACTTCCTCCCTTATTTTCAGCGACATATCAGGTCTCATCCTCCTCAACTTCTGCTTAACGGGAGGACATTTAGGCTTCAGGGGTAATTTGTGCTCCACTATACTGGGATCCAACCCTGGCATGTCTTGGTATGACCATGCAAAGACGTCACTGTACTCATGAAGGGGAGCAATTAGCTTTTCACGCTCAACACCGCTCATGACAGTGCCAATTTTGATCTCTTTTCCTTCTTCTTCAGTCCCCAAATTAATGACTTCAGTCGGTTCTTCATGGGGCTGAATTGTTCTGGCCTCTCGTTCCACCATTTTCAGTAGCTCAGGGGAGGGTTCCAAATCATCCTCGTCATCCTCGTCGGCGTAATGAACAGGACATTCAAAATTATGAGATGAGACTTTAGCACTGTCATTTTCAAGTGATTCATTTTCAGATCTGCATTTTTATGGTAAACAAGGATTATTATGAAGTAAGGGAGGAAAGGGAAGTGAAGGAAACAAAGGAGAAAAAGAAAGGTGCAAGGGAAGATAAGAAAAAAAGTGATTTGCAAATTCCAAACATGTTTCATTGATTATCAAAATACTGAAAATAAGACAAGTTCACCCATTTTCCAAAAAGAAAGTGATCCTAAAGCCCTGGGCAAAGCGATAGGACTTAGCATTACAGAATTACTTCGAAACAGAGCTTAAAACCACAGGGAACTCAATGATCTTCCAATTGTTGAGCTTAGTATCTGGTGCACAAGGATAAACCAGGCTTCCTGCATCATGAACTCTGGCAGTGGTATCCTCTTCTTCGATTACAACAACTTGATCGTCAAACATGAATCCAACGCTCCTGAAGCTTTGGCGAATGTCGCAGATGGGAATACCTCGTGTAACAGGCTCTCGATTCTCTAGTCGAGCCAACCTCTTTTCTTTTTTCTCCTCAGCCACCCTTCTCCTTTCTGTCGGTGTGGCTTTGTATCCCAACCCAAACTTGTCTTTATTCTCACGAAGGTGCAACACATCCATCATGCCTTTCATGGTCTTTCCCAGTCCTTGTCCATGTTGATAACCTTTCTCTAACATGGTCTTAGCCATCATCATGGATGCCTTTGACAAATGAGGGCCCACAATGGGGGCTCCTTCCTTTGTATAAGAGGCATTGGCTATTTCGAAGGTCTGAAAGGCAGTTTCCAGAGTTTCTTCCACTGCTTCGATATAAGGGGTTGACGCTGGTTTACTAACCAACATGTCCTCCTCGCCTGAGATTATTATCAACTTGTTACCAGTGACGAACTTGACTTTCTGGTGCAAGGTGGAGGGCACAACTCCTGTGGTATGAATCCATGGGCGTCCAAGGAGACAACTGTAGGCTGGTATGATATCCATTACCTGGAAGAGTACTTCAAAATTGATGGGCCCAATTTGGATTGGGAGTTCGATCTCTCCAATAACCTTCCTCCGTGTCCCGTCAAATGCTCTTACTATCATGGAGCTTGGCCTCATATGAGTCCCGTCACAAGGCAACTTTGACAGAGTTGACTTTGGCATGACATTCAACGACGATCCATTGTCAACCAGAACCCTCGCCATTATATGGTCGTGGCATTTAACCGAGATGTGTAATGCCTTGTTATGCCCCAATCCTTCAGACGGAATCTCATCATCGGTGAAAGTGAGATTATTAATGGTGGTGATGCTACCCACAATACCATCAAACTTATCCACCGTGATGTCATGGGAAACATGTGCTTCATTTAGTGTTTTCAACAAGGCTTTCCTGTGGGGTTCCGAGCTCAATAGCAGAGACAAAACAGATATCTTGGTAGGAGTTTGATTTAATTGATCGACCACCTTATACTCACTCTGCTTCACGAATTTCAAAAATTCGCTGGCCTCTTCGTCGGTCACAACTTTCTTACGTTCTTCCTTCCTCACTACTCCTTCTTTCTCCTTTTCTTTTCCTTTTTCTTTGGCCATCTCTTTTTCTTTCACCTCCTGGAGTTCCTTTGGGGTGTAAATACGCCCACTCCGGGTCATTCCTCCAATGCCTGAGATATTAGTGACATCGGGGAATCCATGGCCAATTGAGGGATCTACTCGGTTGCCCTGAACATCACCAACCCCTACTTGCACGTCGTACTTCCAGGGGACTGCCTTCGAATTTTTGTAAGAAAATGGTGACGGGACCTGGATAGTGAGTGGTCTCGGTTTACAGCAGGTCGGTGCCTGTGTGTTATTAGTGCCATGGAGCGTCAAAGGCGTAGGCACCCCGGGAAATGTTCGGTTCTGGGCACTCTCTGACCCTTGGACCACATTAATCCTTCTTTCGTCCTTTACGTGACTTATCTGCACCAATTGTGAGTCTATCAGACTTTGGAGGATTTCTTTGAACTTCGCACATTCCTCAATCGAATGCTCAGCGTCTGGATGAACGGCACACATCACCACTTTTCTGTTATCCCCTTTCTTCTCGATTGCCCCAACTTTGGAAAGTTCCTAAAAAATAAACTCCATTGGGGTTTTGATATCGGCCACATCCCGCACAAGGAGGTGTCCTGAAACATCCTCTAGCGTATTGACTCCAGATCCAGAGGCCCCATGGCCAGGCAAGGGATTGTTCCCAACATTAGGACCATCTTCTTTGAAGTTCAACCACTTAGCATTGAGCAAATCTTGAACCTTAAACTTCAAGGCCCTACAGTTTTCAGTAGAATGTCCTATAGCCCCTGCGTGGTAGTCACACTTAGCATTGGGATCATACCCCCTCGGGTAAGGAGGCTCAACTGGTTTCATGGGGGTCGGAGCTACCAGGGAGTTACGGATGAGGTGAGGTAGGAGGTCGGTGTAGGACATCGGGATTGGGTCAAATTGAATTGGCTTTCTCTCTTGGTTATTTGGTGGTGGTCTTTGATTGGGGATAGGGTTTGGGATCCAAGGTTGACTAGGCTGGCGAGGCATGGGGAGAGGTGCTCGTGGCCAGGCAGGGGGTGGTGGACGGTATGGCATTGGTGGGAGAGGTTAGGGGTATGGCATGTGTGAGGCTGCAGCTACGTAAGGGTGAGGCATATAAGGGGGTTGGAAATTTGGCTGGAAGTGGGTTGGGGCGTAGCTTGGTCTTGTTTGGAAGGTGTTATTATGCTCAAACGTCACCGCGTGTGTTTCTCTCTCCTTTTTCTTACCTATCCCCGATTGAGGCTTTTTCACACTAGAAACTTCTGTTACACTTCTCGCAATCTTCCCGTTTCTCATCCCGGTTTCTACTCTCTCCCCAATAATGACGATATCGGAAAAGTTCGATGATACACTTCCAATCATCCTATCATAAAAGGGTGATTGGAGTGTATCAATGAACATTGCGATCATTTCTTTCTCAGTTAGAGGGGGTTCCACTTGAGCAGCAGTTTCTCTCCACCGCTGAGCATATTCCTTGAAGGTGTCTGTATCCCTTTTCATCATACTCTGTAGTTGCATCCTATCAGGGGCCATATCAAGGTTATACTTATATTGCTTTAGGAAGGCATCCGCCAGGTCCTTCCAAGTGCAGATGTGGGTTCGTTCTAAGTGCATGTACCAACTTAGGGCCGCCCCTGCTAAGCTATCTTGAAAGACATGAATCAACAACTTGTCATCATGGGCGTAAGAGGCCATTTTTCTGCAGTACATTGTAAGGTGGCTTTTTGGGCATGTTGCCCCCTTGTATTTCTTGAACTCTGGTGCTTTGAATTTTGGAGGGATCACCACATCTGGTACTAGACATAACTCAGTCGCGTTTCCCAAGCCATAATACCCTGCACCTTCTATTGCACGCAGACGGTCTTCCAGGATCTGCAGTTTCTCTTTCGAATGGGGGTCATTTACCATCGTGTCCTTGGGTTGGGTGGTTGACACGAGCAAAGGGACAGGCTGTGGGATAACTGGTTTCCCTTGGGAGTCCAGGCAGAAGTTTGGTGGTTGAAAAGTGTTTGGAGGAGTGTTGGTGGTTGGTAAAAAGGGGTAGGGCATGAAGGTGGGGAATGGAGGCGGTGGTGCTGAGGTTTCATTAGTCGTTTGACCCGGATCTAGTTGTTGTATTGGGTTTTGAGAGTCAGTGTTGGCTGCAGTTGCATTGTTGTCTTGGGGGTTGGTGAGTTGAGGTGGGGTATAGCCAGGTGGAAGGCCATAAGGGGGCCATTGGACTCCCTGAGGCATTTGGCTTTGAGGATCAAGGTTGGCTGCTGGTGTGTGATTATCTGGAGTGTTGGTAAGCACGGGTGGGGTATAACCCGGTGGCAGGCCATAAATGGGCCATTGGACTCCCTGGGGCGCCTGCGCTTGGTGGTAGGGGTACATCGACACTGATATCATTCCTCCTTGAGAACTTATACCATGGGATGGTGGAGGAGTTGGAGTGAACCCAGGTGGATGATCAGGTGTGGCTGACTGCTCTTGGTTTGCTGCCGAGGCATTCCCATCTGCTTCCTTCTTTTGCAGTAACTCAAAGATCTTGGCCAGTTGTTCCTTCATTATAGTGACATCTCCCCTCAATTCTTGTTGGTTCTGTTCCAGTTCATCCATGATTCTTGACTGAGCACGAGTCCTATAAGAGTGTCGCCAGTTTTGCTTTTTTGCTTGGTTAGTTATTTTTCCTGCTAAAAACACTTTGTAAGTAGAAAGGAAGCTCAAAAATTTATTACCGGTCATGGGAAGATCCTGTCAAGCGCTCAATAACCAAGGGACGTCCCCCATATTCTAATGCTAGAGGTATGTTTCCTCTTAGACTAGATATGGTTGGTGATCATTCTTAGGGAGTTATTCGCTCCTCTATAAATGACACCTCAACACTAGCCATGCAACGATTTCTTCAGCGGGCATCCCATATTTCAGTCAAAGACTAATGGTTGACAATTAAGCGAGGGAGAGTTTGCTCTTCAAACGTTAATGTCTTAGATCAAAGTCAATGAGCATAGGTAAAACATAGAAGCAAAATGTCATTTCACACACCAAAAGGTAAGTACAACGTTTGATTTTAACGAGGTTCACATAAGGAGCAAGATTACATCAAGCACTTTGGCTCCCTCCCAAAACCCCTAGCTAAGTCTTGGCAATATCTCATGAACCTAACAGTCTTTGGTGGCAACTGTATCTCAGGGTTCCTGTCAATCTCATCTTCCGCTTCACCAAGTCGCCTTGATAGCTCTATACTGTGATAGTTGACGCAGTCAGCCATGTCATCGCATCGTTTCATCCACCCTCTCTTTTTGTCCCGCTGAACGTTGGTTATGAGTCTCCATCCTTCTATTGCCTCATCTACCTCTTGCTTTTTCCTTTTAGCTTTAAGTTTCCGTTTGATAACTTTCTGGCTCAATTTTTCATTCTTCTCATGGTAATCCTTAGCCAGGCCCCACCAGTTTTTAGTATCATTACGGGTGTCTGCTAATTCTGCTAGTAACTTCTTCAGATGTTCTCCCTGTGTCTGATTTTCTGCTTCCAATGCTAACTTTCCTTCTAGAATTTCTGCATTCTCTTTTTCTAGTGCTTCTATCCTATCTTGCATCTTTTCTTCCTCATTTCGTTCTACTCCTTTCCCCTTCCACTTTCTTCCTTTCTTAGCTTGACTTGGATGTGCCCTTTCAGATTGGGTCTCCAAACGCTCAATTTTTTCATCCTTCTTCTTGCATTGGCCCTTTAGGGCATCAATTTCCCATTCAGCGGACTCTTCTACTTCCTCTAACTGTTTTATCTGTGCTCTTGCTCTTTCCAACTCAGATGCCATGGCTTTTAGGGCTTCATTAGATGATCGGGATGAACCTTCGTCGTGTGGGGCTTCTCTTAGGATGTACTCTGGGACTCCCCTTGCCTTTCGCCACTCACGGTACTCCTGTGAGGCAGATATTCGTGGCTTCCCCAGTTCATCATCTCCTTTCCTTTGGACACTCCTCCATGCAGCTCTGACTCTGACTAGTAACTGACTCACATCAGGTGCATCATACTGAAAACAGATACCTCCCAGTTGCGCTTCAACGGGTTTGACTTGGGCCTGCTTGAGCTGTCTGATAGCAATGGATGGGGTATAAGCTACGCAACCTCTTGGGCCCATCAGCGGCACATTTGCGAAATCGCCGCAGCTGAATATAACATCATAAGGGGAATACCAAGGACATGTCCACGCGATCTTATTATCCTGGGTGTCTGCAAGCTCTTTCTTCCACTCCCTCGCCTCTTGACTCTTGGATGCGGCCAAAATCCCTCAAAGGATCAGGAAAGAGAGTCTGAAGCTCGCATGCATACATATGTGTGATGATCCATACATAAAGCAGGTGTGTACAACATTTCAGAGTGCCTCCATTCTTTTTTTGACAAACTTCCAGTGTTAGGAGAGTATCAACTAAGATGGCTAGAACGGGATTCAATCCCTGAGTCTCATACTGTGCAAACACATCCATGGCTGCATGATCCACCATATTTGGCGCGAAAGGGAAAAGTATCAATCCATAAATGGTCAACGCCAAGGTCTTGTTAAAGTAATGCCAACTCCCACGCCCAGCTAGCGCCTCTAAATGATCTTCTAGGAATGATTTTCTCAACCCTTGTATTGCCCCTCTCTTTTCAAATTTCAACTGGTCGGGGTGCAAGCCAATAAGTTTTGCAATTTTCCTCTCATCGGCATATCGCCCCCTGTAGGAATACACTCCGACATTGTCATCGATGGGCAACCTCGTCATTCTCATATACTCCTCTATGGTTGGCACTAGGTCAAGATTTGGCAACTCAAAGCAGTGAAGATCAGAACTCCAAAACTGTGCTAAGGCGCTTATCACTGGTGTCTTCACAGAGATATCCAATAAGTCCAATATCCGCCCATACATTTTGTCAAAAGCTCCCCTCATTTCCTTGCTCATTAACTTAGTGATCTCAACCAATCTTTCCAAGTTGCTGTCTGTTGTGGTGATCCTGATGCTCTTCTTTGCCTTGGGTGCATTGCTAGTGTTGCCTTGATCCTCTACCATCCCTTGGTATTGATTGCTATCAAGTCTTTCCATTCCGAGAATCTAAAAGGAAAAGGGAAAAAAGGAAAAAGTGAGAATGACATATATGGACAAATGCAACCTACCACATGCAGAACTATCTTCTATTCTATGTGATGATGAATGAACATGCAATGCCTTTTTCATTTATTATATTTACAATGTACATGAGATGATGCATGAAAGAATGAATGGGATGAAAATTCCTCCTTTTATTTATCATTTCTTTTCTAGAAAAAGGAAAAAAATGGCTTTATTCTAATCATGTTTTGTGATGCCCCTTTTTTCAAGAAAGAATGAAATGTTATGTACATATATACATGCCCTATTACTAAATGTCACAGTAAATATGAATGGAAAGAGAAGGAAGAGACGTGCCCCCATGTGTCCTAACTTAGGTAAATCCTATGGCATTAGGGATACCTAAGGTTAAGGTCCTAAATTTGGTGGCTTGCTAGAGCAACTTTTTGTGCACGGTTTTCAAGGTTGGGACTAAACTCTCATGGATGATGGTTCCTGGATTGCCCTTTATCAAATAGACAAGGACCCCGGTTTCACAAATTTACCACAAGGAGGCATGGGGCCCTCTAGATTGTGGTTAATTTGTAAAACATGTGACAATCTGAGTGGCGAATCAACAAAAGCCACGTGAGCATTAAGCCCCTCAATGGCAATTTGTTGAAACACCTTCTACTCCTCGGCGCGCACAGGCTCGGGTTTAGAGCCAAAAAGTGTGTGAGGTTGGTGATGGTGTGGTGTGTGTAGGGGCACACAAACCTTTTCCTTCCCTCCCCATCTGCAAAACAAACCAAACATCACAAATATATACAAGAATACAATCTTCTATCCTAGAGTTGAAGCAGAATATAGTACAAAGGGATATTTACAGAATATAAGAGCAGAAAATATTTACAAGAATATTCACAAAACAAATAAAACAAGAGGGGTAAAATGAATATAAAAGATAAAAATTTTGCACAATTAACTATGACAGGCTTGACTCTCAAATTTCCCCAGTGGAGTCGCCAGCTGTCGAAACCGGGGTCACGACGGGTCGGCGAAACATATTGGAAAAATTGAGTTTCAATGGAGTCGCCACCAAAGTTTATTTTAGGGGAAAACATTTGGAAAAACCCTTTAAAAAAAGAAAAAATGGTCTTCAAAACCGGATTTGGGTTCGGGAGTCATTTATGCGTAGGGAAGGTATTAGCACCCTACAACATCCGTTTAAAAAACGGTTACCTCTAATTGATTGTGCAAAACTGATTAACTTTGAAAATATTCATTTTACCCCTTTTGATGAAAATGAAAATTATTTTTGTGATTTGTGCTATTTCTATTTTTTGTATTTTTTGTTTAAAATAAATATAGGGAGAGAAAAAGGGAATTGGATTTTTTGAATTAAAGGAAAAAAAGTTTTTTGTTTATTTTGGCTCGACGGATTTGGTTTCCGCTCCTACGTATCCCCAGGTGCAACGGAGAAATCAAAGCCACGTAGTTCTAAAAATGCGTTGGAAAAAAGATTGATTTCGTTTTTAAAAGAAAATGATTTTTGAAAATAAAGGAAAATGAGGAAATTGGTTTTGGATGTGTTTTTAATTCAAAGAAAAAAAGGAATTTATTTTCGGCAGAGTTGATGCTAGCAAATGGCTATACAACGAACTCTTGAAATTGTTTAGACGACATTATTGATAGAAATGCTATTCAATAAACGTCATTTATTCTAAGGAGAAAACATTTTTCAGGAAAAGATTTAAAATTCAGCATTATTGAGTTAGCAAATGGCTATACTCAATATTTTTTTTCTTTTTACGTTATTGATAGAAATGTCATTCAATTAACGTAACTTTTCTGATGAAGATTATTTGAAAAAGGGATCTGAAATTTTTGCATTATTGAGCTAGTAAATGACTATACTCAATATTTCCTTTTTTACGTTATTGATAGAAATGCTATTCAATTAACGTAATTTATTTTGAGAAAAAATATTTTAAAAAAGATTTGAGATTACGCGCATTATTGAGTTAGTAAATGCCTATACTCAATATTTTTCTTCTTTTTACGTTATTGATAGAAATGCTATTCAATTAACGCAATCGATTAGTTTTTAGAAAAAACAGTAATTTTATCTTTATTTTTTGAAAAAAAGAGTAAATTAAACTAACCGCGTTTACACGTGTCATAAGTTATAAACGAGTACCATTTACAACGGCAGCTAAGTTGTACGCCACACAAATATCCACAATTACTTAAAGGAGGCCAAATAAAAAGAACAAATATTTACAAATAAATACAAGATGGTGGGTCAAAAGAAAAATAAAAAAATGAGATAAACAATAACACAGAAAACTAACAAAAATTACATACAATGAAATAAAATTGGGCCTCAGGTTGCATCATCGGCCCCACACAACACACATAAATAGTTAAGAAAACATGTAAAACAATTAAACCAACTATTTACAAAACTAGAGAAAAGAAAAAAAAAAGGGGGAGGTGGACGGTGTGGGGGTTTCTAGAAACCCACCACTAATCACTCACTCACCCACCCTAATCACTCACTCACCCACACTCACTCACTCACTCTCACCCCATTCACGCGTCCCTCTCTCTTCCTCTCTTTCTCACTTTCCTTTTCTTTCTTTTTCTCAGACTCTCTTCCCCTCAATCTCTCTTTCCTTTTCTTTCTTTTTCTCAGACTCTCTTCCCCTCAATCTCTCTTCCTCTCCTTCACTCACTCACCCGCCCCCTCAACTTCTCTTTCTCTCTTTCACTCACTCTCCCAAACAATCAAAGCCATCCTCTAAAACCTCTCAAACCCTCAACATCTCTTTCTCTTAGGGTTAGGAAAGATATTCAAGGAAGGGGAAGGGATGGGGGGCGGCCGCCCCCATGCATGGCCGAGGGAGGCGCGGCTACGGCCGCTGGTGGTTCGGCAGTGGCGGCCGCAGGACGGCGGCGGACGGAGGCCGCGTGGAGCGGTGACGGAACCCGCACAGCGGCGGCGGGAGTGAGAGGCCGCGGAGGTGCGGCCGCGAGAGGTGGAGCTACAGCCGTTTAGAGCTGCGGAGGAGCGATAGAGCTGCCGCAGGGGGCTGCTCACGGTGGCGGCTGCAGCGGCGGCCAACCGCTCCTTTTTCCTTGTTTTATTTTCCCCTACCTCCTCTATTGGTTTGGTACCCTGCTATTATTTGTCTTTTTAGGGTTTTGATTTTTCTTTGAAAAGAAGGATTGTTACTGATTAATATTTTTTGCCACTGTTCTTCAGAAAATATGGAAAAGGAGCAAGGGGAAGCCTTAGAGGGAGAAGCAAACTGTTGGAAAGCCGCGGCTGCAGCCCAAAAGGGATGGTTCAACCCCTTTTCTTTTACCTACTGTCTATTCATTTTCTTCTAAAAAAAGAGACTGTTAAGACCCCTTTTCTTTTACGTTGTATTATATATATTGGACTTGTTAAACCTGTGATTGGGACTGTGCATTTTACTGATTCACAACCTATTGCTTGCTTTTTCTTGTTTTTGATTAATCAACACAAAATCTATGTACATAGTTAAACATGGGGGATAAAACAAAATGAATGGTGTGTTTAAAGGAATGTACCTGCACAGCAACTACACCTTAAATGTATTATGTGACACTGCGACCCCTCTTCTCTGCGTGATCTCCTCTTGCACTTCCTCCTCTAAATCTCTTCTTTTCCAAATTCTTTTTCACCTTATGACTATATTGTTTGTTTTGAATTGGTTTTCCGATGTTGAAAACCAACTCTGTTTTCTGAGAAAATTTTAGAGACCCCCCTTTTCTTCTAATGCCATATTTTGTTTATAAAGGATGTACTCAGCTCAACTACTCCAATCCTTTCACTCATGAAAATTAGCTGAACTCCCTCTCCATAGGGTGTAGGGTATGGCCGTTGGAAAGTGCTCAAACACAACTCACGCTACCTCCATCCTTTTCCTTTATTTTTTGTAATTTTCTTCCTTTTTTATTTATATGTTTTTACAACAATTAAAATTAAAAAAAATCTGGCTATGGCTCCATGAATGGTTCAGCCCAAAGAAAGAAGAGAGGAAAAAAATCAAAGTTGTGCCCATAAAGAAATGGAGAGGAAAGAAGAAAAAGATGAAATAAAAATCAATTGATTAGTTATTATAAAAGAAAAGGTAAAGTTAGAAAGAAAATTATGGCTATCAATTTTTTCTATTTTCTTTTATCAAAATGTGTTAGGAAAATTGACTTAAACTTTGGGATAAAAAAAACTTACAAGTGTGGGTGATGGGAGTGGATCAAGAGTATTCCGGACAAAATTGGGTGCTCACACATGTAGGAATCGTAGTGATTTTAGGTCAAAGGATTTCATATAACACTATCAATTTAAGAATCGTCCATGACACTTATGTAACAAACCATGCAACGTTCTTATAGCGAGTTAGTCTAGTACAACATTACTCTTAATATGTACTTATGTGAGTACTTGATATATCATATCCATGATCCGTGTGATCATCAATAAACTCACATACAGTCTTAATGCATCAAATTGTCCCAAGATGATGCTTGACTAGGGACTATTTTAAGATTATAAGATCTCACGATCAAGTCGTTTACTTGATGTCTTTTGAAGTTTAAGCTTACTATTCTAAGGACATTTATTATACTCTATCGAAAGAAATAACAGAAATGAATTGCCTTTATAAGATAAATAGCATGATACAAGTGATAAATGTTCGAAAACATGAGTCTCTGGTGAATACAGTAACAACAACTTCTTAATTTATAGCCTCTTCGATTCTCTTCTCCTCTGTTTCGAGCTCAGTTATCCTTTGCTGGTTTGACTGGATAGACTTTTCATACTTAAAGACTTTTAACTTGAAATCTTTGAGTTTATCCATTAAGTCTGCTCTTTCGAGTTTCTTACTCCCAAGGTCAAAAGCAATGCCTTCAATTTAGGAACCAATTTACTCCTTGAGACTAAGCTTTGGAAAGTTCATTCTTTCTTTTCTCAAATAGGACAATATAGCTTTCAGTTTCTTCTCTATAAGAATGGTCCTTAGGGATGAGCTCCATTAATGGTCTTTCAAACATTAGTTTCCTGAAATTCTCAAAGACCATTTCGATTGAAAAGGGTCCTCTAATACCTTTTGAATAGCTGCTTCTAATTGAGCTGAAGACATTAAAGCTTCCCCTGAGAGCATTTCAAGAATAGCAAAAGGATTTTCATCTAAGTTTTGCAGGCATTCATCAAGATCTGTTGACATGGGTTTATCGAGATGAATCCTTCGAGAAACCAGGTGCCTTTGAAGGTTCTAATTCAGATTTTCTAGAAATAAAGGGCTCATCAGCAGGAGTTTGGTCTTTTTGTTGATCATCCTTAGGAGAATCTCGAATAAGAGAAAGTGTTAGAGACTCTTTTTTGCTAGTGAGTGAGACTTAGGATTTTCATTTGGAGACTGAATGTTTTGATCATTTTCCTCTTCAATGTCTTCCATAAGTACATCCTTAGTATTTTGTCTCCTAGAAGAGGTGACATGGAGTGGGTTCTCAACGGAATGATCATCATCAAAATTGCTTTTTATGGGAGTACTCGAAGAAATGTCAGTGTGAACAAAAGAAATGTGTAAGGTTAGTGATTGATATATTAATCAAAGATGAAACTTAGAAATAAAAGAAAAAACAAATGAAATTTACCCTAATAGCTTCCCCGGATTTGAAAGGCCTTCTGTTAGCCCTTTGCTTGAATCTTTGGCCAACTCTCTATTGAACGAGATTAGAAATTAGAAATCGAAGATTCTTGTTGGAAAATTTTAGAGAAGGGAAGAAAGTTTTGGGTTAAAAGTATTTCTTACAATGGGAATAGGTTGAGTAGTTGGAAGAACCATTTGAATTGGTTTATGTTGTTTAGTTTTTTCAACCTCATCAATAGGAAGTGTACTTTCTCTTGAAGGAACTTTTTGTTTTTCAAGGTGATCCTCATCTTATGAGAGTAGGAAGTTATAAACATTCATTGGGACTTTAAATTCGAGAAAGGCTAAATTCAAGGGGGATTTGAGTCTACCTTCGAGAGAGATTCCTTTTCTTCAGACTCAACAACTTCTTCTTCGAATTTTTCTTATTCGACTCTCTCTTTCTCTTGATTTTTGACCTCTTCATTAGCATCTTTAGAGGTCATGTGACTTTGGCTTACAGGTTCGTCATTCTTTTCGACCTGTGTAGCCTTAGCCTTTTTTGGAGGTTTCGAAGAAACAATCTAAAATCGAAAAGAAAGGAAAGTGAACTTAAGATGAAATTAAAATTGATTTCATTTATAATAAAAGTTAACAATTTCAAATAACTTACAACTTGATCTTGAGAAGATATATTGATTTCATTTTTCTTTTCTTTGTTTTATTTTCCTCATCACTTTCCCAGTTTTCTTTTTGTTCCTCAGTGACTTTCGAGCTCTTTGTAACTAAAAGGTCACAATTTTGAGGGTTAGATAAATTCTTTCATATAATCGAAATAATAAACTAAGAAAGTATCTTACCATGGACAATGGAGTTCTCATATCGAATTTTCACGTGTTCTAAATCCACACGTGGTTTGAAAGGGCAATTATGAAGGAAAATTTTGGTTAAAGTTACTCTTTTCGAAATAGGTTTTGCATCATTAAAAAGAGTTTCGAGTGTTACAGGCCTAATCCACTCAGGACCTTGTAAACTCTTTGAAAGATCAAACGTTGCAATTGGAAAAGGAGGAAATCGAAAAAAATATTTCTCGAAGATATTTTTTCCATATGGATTTATAACTTTAAAATTTTGTTGGTTTTGATAAATCTTTTCTTTCAAAGCAGATGCAACTTTTAAAGTAGTCCTCAAGATTTTATCTGGATTGTAATTGATTTCATTTTTTTCTCTGTTTTCTTTTCCTCATCACTTTCCCAGTTTTCTTTCTATTCCTCATTGACCTTCGAGCTCTTTGTAACTAAAAGGTCACAATTTTGAGGGTTAGATAAATTCTTTCATATAGTCGAAATAATAAACTATGAAAGTATCTTACCATGGACAATGGAGTTCTCATATTGAATTTTCACGTGTTCTAATAGATATGGTTCGAAAGGGTAATTATGAAGGAAAATTTTGGTTAAAGTTATTAATTTCGAAAGAGGTTTTGGATCATTAAAAAGAGTTTCGAGTGTTACAGGCCTAGTCCACTCAGGACCTTGTAAACTCTTTGCAAGATCAAAAGTTGCAGTTGGAAAAGGAGGAAATCTAGGAGAATATTTCTCGAAGATATTTTTTCCATTTGGGTTTATAACTTTAAAATTTTGTTGGTTTTGATAAATCTTTTCTTTCAAAACAAAGGCAACTTTTAAAATAATCCTCAAATTTACTCTGGATTGTAAAACATGTGAAAATATTTCTCGAAAGCCCATACTTCTTTAATACCATACCTTTACTTCTCTTCTTGTTTGGTTTCTGCATATAATCAATAACATTGGTTAATCTGGTGAAGCATTTGTCATGATCCACTTGAATGGATTTATAGTAGCTTAACCACCAGCCTTCAAAAGAAGCAGTGCAGTAGAAGGATGTCTCAAAAGAAAATGGGCACATAGGTAAACTTCTTTTTTCTTTGGCCTTCTGAAGATCATGCAAGCATTCCTCATCAACCACAGCCTCTTCGACTAGAACTTGTGCTTTCGATTTGAAAAAAAGGGTTGGTCGAAGTTGGCTGAGACCAAATGGGAGAGATACCAATTGTGGTTGGTAAAAATAGACTCGAAGATCTTTTATGTTGAAACTATAAAAAAAGTAGGTCACAAGACAAAAATCGCTTCCAGAGTTCAAAACTTTCAGATTGAACCCCTAGAGTAGAACAAGGGAAGCCTTGAGTTAACCAATCTGGTCCTCTAGACCTTGATGAGAAAAGGGCTAGAGAAGGGGAGTGTTTCTCTGTTTGCTAGACCTAGGTTCAGAACTTCGAGGTTTACCTTCGAGAATGGTGTTGAGCCATAGCTGAAGAAACCAATAAGGTCCACTCTAATTCTTTACTGGTTCTTTAACTTTAAGATAAAAAATCCCTTCTCTTAAAGAATCATAAACATGGGCAACAAGAAATTTGTTCAAATATAGTTGAACACCCTTAGCCAAGATTTGAGCCAAGGTTAAGAAAGATTTAGGGACTTGAAGGGAATGAGAACAAAATATAAAAACTGAAAGCCACACTAACAAAAGGCTATATGTTCATTCTCAGTTACTTCATCTATTTGGGCATTGGTTTTTATGAAGTGAGTGTAAGTTAGTTTTTCCCAGTTGGGCTCATAGCGGGGATTTTCAACTTTCATATTTGGCAAAATCAGTTGGCCTTATGGTCGAAGGCTAGTGATAGCAGTCACATCGAAAAGAGTGGGTGTGATCATGCCATAAGGGAGATGAAGAGTATTAGTAGATCTTTCCCAAAAGAAATGCGAAGTGAGAATAGGACAAGATCAATGTTTAAATCGAATTTGCTTGGTTAGATGAGATCAAAGATGCCAAGTTTTTTCTGAAGATCTCCCTTGACAGCTTCGATTTTGTCCAACCATTTAATATATGAGTCCTTCTTTGTTGAAGGGGTAGATTGCAAGACATTAGGAATTGTGTCTAAGAAATCTACTCGAATAGGATTTTTAAAAGCTAAGATATTTTCATCCTTGTAACTAGGAAAGAAATCAGAATACTTTTCTATGAGGAAGGAGTTCGATAAGGACCACCGAAAGAAAATTGTTTGTCCCTAATCGAATGGGGAATCAGTACTTGAGACTTCCAGATAACCCATTTCTGTTTTTGATTTTCTAGTTCTGGAACGTAGTCTATGTTGTCTCGAGGGATCAGATCTCCCTTCACCATTACCAATGGAACTGTGTCTAAGCTTTCAGAAACCATTAATGGAGTTTTGAAGGAGCTTAATGGAAGATAGTTCAAAGAGCAATGTTGGTCAATCAACACAAAAGGTGTTGATACGAAGCGTAGATGAAGTTTAAGTGGTGAAAACCAATTTAAATGAGGCAATGGAGGCTAAGAGCATCCACAATGGAGCAACCCTCTTTGGGTGCTTCCAATGGGACCCATTTATACACATCATTAATTTCTACTCTTCCCGATACAAGCACCTCTCAACACTTTATCTCTATAATGGAGCAATTCTTTTTGGTTGCTTCTCATATCTCTTTAACTATTTTTTATTATTTTTTATCACTTTTGAGAGTTGCTTTAGGAAGCAATTGAAGCCCATGAAGCAACTTATGAAAATTACTTACAATGGTTGAATCCCAAAAAGCAATAATGTTTCTCTAGCTAGGTTGCTTCCCAAGCTCCCATTGTGGATGCTCTAAGGGATTGAAGCTCGAAGCTTTTCTAGTCATAAATAATGAAGGAAACTTGCACAGAAGAGATAAGCCTAGAGTTTTACGCTCATGATGAGGGAAGTTACGAAACCCAAGGGTTCATGATGTCACGTTTTGGAAAGATAAAAAGTAAATTTGACCATGATTAGCAGTTATTTTGAAATTGCATAACTAGCAAAATAATGGAATTTAAAAAGGTTGTTAGTTAAAAATCTTTTATAGATAAAATAAAATCTTCCCCTCCAATTTTTATGGATTATTTGAAATCTCAAAAGTGAGTCACTTGAAAAACTATATCTCTTACTTTGGGAAGAGTAAAATGTCATCTTTCTCGAAAGAGAATATTTTGGGGAGCATATGTCGGTATAGTGAATGAAATTTCATTGAGTGTTTAAAAGGAAGTCTGCACTTTATAAATCGAGGAGCCTTGATGAGTTGTAAATCAGAAAGGATGAATATAGAGGCTTTCGATTATATAAAAGATAAGATAAATTCTTTCTCTTTTTGATTTGTCTGTGTTGATTAGTTGAAAGAATTTTTTTGGTTTCCTTTGATTTCTAAGGGAGGTTTTAGAAGGAAATAACTTAGAAGAATTCTCGAAGTATTGAAAAATCGAAGATTGATTTAAATTCGAGTAACATAAGAAATTGAAGAAAAAAGGATATGTTCCAAAAGAAAAGTAACTTGGAATAATTCTTAGAGAGTTAGAAAAGGTTCTCATAAAAAAGTAGGCTTCATAAAGCAGTTTGTGGAAGTTAAAACAATTGTTGATATAGTTAAGGACATATGTACATTGTAATTATGCCAGCACAAATGTAACCATTGATGTGTCTTGTTTGTATCAGTTAGCCGTTAGAATAATAACCTATAAATAAGTGATTTCTCAATGTAATAAGGGTTGAATTCCATTTTAATGAAACTCTCTAAAAAAACCAAAAGTCCATTCTGTAAGTGATAAACTGGTAAAAAGAGACGCTCAAGTATCTGATTCCACCCATTTTAATTAATGCAAATTTATTGTTCTTCATGTTATTTATTTTCTTTCATTTACTTTCTTTTAATTGTTTAGTTATCATTTTTGTTCTTTCTTCCTTATCTTTCTTTTATTTTCTTCATTCTTGTTTCATTTATTTCTTTCTTCCTTTTTCTCTTCTAGTTCGATTATCTTTATGTTGAATCAAAACATGAAGTTGCAAATAAATTTCTTTTGATAATAAGCCTTCACACAAATAAACTCTTAAAATCAATAAGGACACTATAAACCCACTTATTAAACGTCCCTTTTTGAGGACTGGATTCTAAGTCTCAGATTAATCTTAGAATCAAGAGTGAAATTTTCTCTCAAAGAATTTTCACCACAAACAGTATGTAAACTCATAAATAATTTTAATTTAATTTTCCTCAAACATAATTTTTAAAACCTTTTAAAATATATTGGGGATTGTTGTAAATATTTTATTTAAAATTTTCAAAAGATTTAATTTATTTAACACATTTAAATCTAAATTTTAAATCATAACAAACACTTACCCTTAGTTTTTGTAGAAAAAAGGAGGAAAGAAAATTAAGAGGGGAAGAGAGTGAGAGTTTTGATGTTTGGCGGAGAAGAGAAAGATAGAGGTTTCTTTCTCTCCAAAATAGGAAGAAAGTTGAGAGAGAAAGGGGTCTCATCCCATGTGTGAATTTTCACGCACGTCTTCATAAAAACATTACACATTCCATTCTCTTTATTTTAGGAGCAGTTTTGTCTTTCTATAAAAAAAAACTATTTTTCCTTCCCTCCCTTTCCTCCAACAAAATAAAGGAAGGACATAAATCAATAAATTGTCTACCTTCTTTCTCTTAAAGCAAACAACACAAAATATCTACTCTGATTCTTTCCTCTTTATTTTTTATTCCCATTTCTCTTTTTCTGCTTTCTCTCCCTCCTCCAAACAATAATGAATTTAATTGTTTGATTCCTATGTTATTGTATGGGTGGGGATCAAGTTACTCCATGAGTAACCCTTTGTTGAGTTACTCCGCTTAATAACGTTTTATGAATGTTGATTTTCATCAATCCAACCGTTGAATTGAAAGTTCCCATTATGTAGATCAAGTATACAAATTTTCATAAAATTTGAAAACCATATGATAATTCATCAAATAACCTTAATTTAACGTATAGTATACTTTTCAAAATATAAGTATACATTGACTGTAAAATTACATACCTATAAATGTCCAATTTATCTAAAATTTGGTATGCATGATCATAATGTTAATATCACATTGTTCAACGGTTAGATTTGTGAAATTCCTTTTGTACAAAACATTATTAAGCGGAGTAACTTACCAAGAGTTACCCTGGAGTAAGTTGATCCCCATCCATTGTATTATTTAACTAGTGTGTCTACCCGTGCGATGCACAGATCTTAATATCTAGTAATTAATTTTTTATATCATTAAAAAATCTATTATATAAATTTAGTTAAAATTTTTAATTTAAATAAAGATATATATGAAAAACTAATGTATGGAAATTATCAATGAAATAAGATTTTATCAATGAAATGAATTTTTAATATTTTTAAAATAAAAATATTAAGTACTTACATTTTTTATATTGTAATTCATTTTTTGTAACCTTAAAATATTTTTGAAAAAAAAAATTATATTTAATATTAGTTGTTTTTCATATTTTATAAAATTTTCATCTTTTCATGTTACAACTAATTCATGTTTTTATTTTCTAATCAATTATTTTTGTTAAAAAATGTTTAAAAGAGGAATAGTCAAATTCGATTTAATCACGTATTAAAATAAAATAAAGTTTTCGACTAACTATGTGAATATGTTACCAAATTATAAATACATAATCTTTGATTAAAATTCGATAATAAATTATTCATTACTCAAATAATTTCTATTTGTTAAAAGTTAAAATCTTTTTGAAAAAATATTTTCATAAAGGTTGTTACTTATAATAACATTCTTTATATTAGTTCTTATTTTAGTAAGCATATTAGTTCTTATTTTAGTAAGCATATTAATAACATTCTTTATATTAAACTCACATTTATGTCTGTTGGGGATTACCGGTCAAAGACAAAAAAAAACCAATTCATTCATTGTCAAACTAATTTATTTTAACATATAATATGTTTTTAAAATATAAGTAAAAGTACACTATATATTAGATCACATATCTGCGAATGTTCAAATTATCTAAAATTTGATATAGATTATCATACAGGTAATATAATACGCTTCAACGGTTGGATCAATCAAATTCACATTTAAAAAAAATTATTAGGTGGTGTAACTCTAAAAGTTTGACACCCAGTGTCAATTGATCATGTCCTTAATTGATTACTTGTTGATTTACTATTAAAACGTAAGGAGACATATAAATAAAAATAATATGTAAAGAAATATATAGCATGACTTAGCATTAATACAATATTGTAATAATCAAATTCAATTTTAAAATTTAATTTTTTATACTTCATAGAAATAACTATGCAATATAAGGGATACTTGTAAGTTTAATTATAAAATTAAAGAAAAAAAGACAAAAATAAAAACTAATTTGAAAAATAATACATGACACAAATCAATATTAAAATAATTTTTAGTAAATTTTCTTTTAATTTTTATATTTAAATTTATTTGTATTGAAATTAAAATTATTTTTGTTAATTAAATTAAATTTGAAGATATGTTGTAATTGAATTTTTGTTAATAAAAAAATTAATTTTAAAATTCAAAGAGTAGAAATGCATAATAAACAAATACATGGAGATAAATTATTTCTAAAATAATTTATTTTAGTTAAAGTGATTTATTGAATATATGGAAATATAAATTTTAAAATTATTTTATTTGTTATATATTTTTGGGTAAAATATGTTTTTGGTCCCTGTAAAATATGCGAGTTTTACTTTTAGTCCCTGTAAATTTTTTTTATTAAAACGTCCTCCCAAATTTTTTTTTTTGCAATTAATCCCTCCCCTCAATTAGGGTGGGTCAAATGCTGATGTGGCACATTTTTGCAATTAGTCCCTTCCCACGATTTCTTCTCCCCACTCTCTCTTCTCTACTCCCTCTTCTCCGCCTCCGCCGCTCCCTCTTCTCGCTTCTCCCTCTTCTTAGAAAAGCCATGAAGATTATTTGCATAAGTGGAAACAAATAACTAAATGACAAGTTGGGGAACACTTGTCACCAACAAAATACAGATGACCAAAAGAAGAAAAAAGTTTTGGACTTTTTCTCATAAGAGACTTGACGAATCATATTCTCCAGATTCACAAACGAAGATCCATCTGGGCCAGAAGCAACTTTTTTGCCAATTTCTTCCAATCTCAGAGCGTGAGAAATCTGATTTGGAATTTAAACAACAAAAATGGCTTCTGAATTGTGGATGACAAAACCCATAGCTCGTTTAAGCAATGCAAGCTTAGTACCTGCCATGAGGAGCTTTGAGATGAATTAATACAGCGAAGGCATCATATTAGTTCCCATGTTTCTATTCTAAATTAATACATCTTTCCATTTTGCTCTGCAAACGGGGCAAATCTGGTTCCCATGTTTCACATTAGAAGTAATGCAGTGGAAATGAAAAGAGTGAGAACATTCTGCAGTAAAAATGGCATGGCCCTGCATTGGTTTCATTGTGTTCAGACATACTGCACAAGTCCCCTTGGGAGATTTCGATCCGGATTTAGGTAGAAGAATACCAGAGGAGGATGGTGTGGGAGTGCTTGGGCGATAACCGGATTTGATGACTTGATTCGAAAACAGAGAGTGGAAGGCTTTCTTTTCAAAACAGAGCAGGGATTTTCATGATGGAAGAAATTATGGAAGGTGTTTTGGCATGACTAATTCATTATATTTATATTGGTATAGAAGCTGCTTAACAAATCAAAATTCAAAACCATGGGTATCATCAGTAACAATCATATTAGTTCTAAAGTTTTAAATATGCCCTCAATTATTCATCTACTTACCCCCCACGAAGAGATTTCAAACTATGATGACAGAAACTTTTATATCAAAAGAACTTGTAATAATATTATGGGTCTTAGCTTCTCGGTTGGACCGAATATAATGATAATTAAGGCAAACAATCATTTCCATTATGCAAATTGTCATCGATGCCATGAAACAATACTCTGCTTTATATATGCTATATTTTACAGTTGTTTGTTATGAACAAGTTGGTGCGGTCTTCGTTTTAATTTTAGAGAGGAAGATTACAAATTTTGATGCAGAACAAAAAAATAATGTGAAGCGAATTCTTTTGCACATTCCTGGTTTTTTTGTTGGGTAAGTTATTTGCAGAGATGGAGGGAGAGGAGAAAAGGAAGTGGGGAAGAAGAAGGAGGAGTGATTTCTGGCGGTCTAAAAACGCTAGAAATGCATTAATTGACAATTAGCACAGAGGAAATGTGCCACCTCAGCATTTGACACACCCTAATTGAGGGGAGGGACTAATTGCAAAAAAAAATTTTGAGAGGATGTTTTAATAAAAAAAATTTTTACAGGGACTAAAAGCAAAACTCACTAATTTTATAGGGACCAAAAACATATTTTACCCTATATTTTTTTTATTTTCATAAAAAATATTTGTTTAATATATAAAATACTGGCTAGTTTAATTCTAAAATATATAAGATGTTTTTATACCTAACTTTCCTTTTTAGTTATCTGTTTCTTCTTTTCATATCATATCATTTATATTCTCTTTTTTATTTTAATTTTTATATCTCTCTTCCTTACGCTTCTTACACCATAAAAATGTCTATGAGAGTTTTAATACACTTAAAAAAGAGTACTGATATTTTCACATTACATCTTTCACCTTCTCTTATTATTTTATTATTCCTCTATATTTCTCTTTTCCACACACTTTTCACACGCAAACAAATGGACTATCAAAGTTTTAATATTCTTAAAAAAGAGTAATGATATTTTCATATTATATTTTCACGTTCTCTCTCTTCATTTTATTTTTTATATCTCTCTTTTTCCTACATTGCTCACACCCAAACAAATAGACTGCCAGAGTTTTAAGACTCTTAATAAAGAGGGATGATATATTTTCATTTTAATTTATTATACACTATATTTCACACCTTTTTTTCAATCGCTCTCTTCCTTTCCTGACACTATTTTAAATAAACCTAACACATTAAAAATACTCCCTCCGCACTTTATTATAAGACCCTTCCAACTGTTTCACACCATTTAAGAAAAATTGGTTAATACATTGTTTTTTTTTTTAAATTACAACATTCCAAATATACCCTATTTAAAGGTCACTACATTGATAAATGAATAATAAAAAACATTCATATCAAACTACTATTTTAAAATAACTCAATTCATCTTTTACATTCTCTCTCTTCATTTTTTTTCTTTATATCCCTTCATTTTTTTACTACTCTTAAAAAAAGTAATGATATTTCACATACATTTTTCACCTTCTCTCTCTTAATTTTTTCTTTATATTTCTATTTTCCTTACATTTCTCACAAAAAAAATAACTTTCAAAGTTTTAATACTCTTATAAAGTTGGAATGATACTTTCACATTCATTTACTATACATTTTCTTTCACACCTTATTTTTCTTGCAATCTCTCTATTCTTTTTTATAACATCAAAATATTATTTTAAATAAACCAAAAACAATGAAAAAATATTTAATTTAATCAATGAATTAATAATTATTATTGATGGGTATGCATAGGTGAACTTTATAATTTGATTTCAAAATTTGAAAAATGAGAGATGAAAGAAGGATGGGACACAAAGCTATTTCTATCCATTAATGTGACAGAACTTCTTTTCCAAGACTCAAGTAAAAATTATTAAGAATTAGTCATTTCAAAAATTGCAATAATTGATGTCTTAAAAAGCAACACAAAACCTTCCATAAATAGTCATAAAAAAAATTAAGTGATCCCAATGAATAGTGAAAATAAAAAACTTTTTGTATTATATTTAGAATTTTGAAAACTATACAATTATAACTTTTTTATATTAAACGGGGCCAAAGACCTATACACTATTATAACTCTTTGTCAGTAATTAGTAAATTCGATTCATATTATTAAAATTTTAATGGATACAATGGTAATATAATTTGGCCCTTAATGACAACATAGATTTCTTGGTCCTTATATAGAAGTGGTTTTTTATATAAATTAATTTCTGGATGTGTCAAGTTTTTCAAAAATTCATTCTTCTACCAAGTAAACAATAACTTGACACTAATATAGACATCTACTTAGGCAACTATATTAATGTGACACTAATCATGTGTGTAGTTAACATGTCATGTCAATTATATTTTTTGGTTTAATTAACAACATGTATCCTAGAGGTAATCTTATTCTAATTGGGAACATTCACATTATGGTAAGGCTATAGCTCTCCCAGCCAGGGTCGGAGCATTACAGGGGCTAAAGGGGGCCATATGGCCCCCTCCCTTTTTTAATATATACATATATATATGTGTATATATATATATACAAATTTATACACCAATCTTTTTTATCAAACTCTATTACATCATTTATCATATTTCATCTTTTTTTCTCTCATTATTGTAGAGATTGTTATTGTATAATTTAATTATACACATGCATTTTCTCATATATTTATATAAAATTATATAGTGAA
Source organism: Sesbania bispinosa (assembly GCA_026901365.1). Lineage (NCBI taxonomy): Eukaryota > Viridiplantae > Streptophyta > Magnoliopsida > Fabales > Fabaceae > Sesbania > Sesbania bispinosa. The sequence goes on along the minus strand of QLOH01000095.1, from coordinate 1,325,300 downwards.
AGCTTAAAAAAAATACTGCCTAAGTAAAAATTAACTGAAGAGAAAATATTGAAGTATTATCTCCTTTTTATTGAAAGAGGAATTACAAAAAGTTTAGTGTAGATTCATTATAAATGGATTTCGTGACATGAACAATTAAACATAGAACTTTTTATATATTAGTAATATATTTTGTTAGAGCAAAATTCTATCCTACAATTTAGTTACTTTCATTTAATCTATTTTCTATTTTATCTTATTATTATCTTATCTTTTATAGCAATATTTATTTAATAATAAATTTTATACTCTCATTTACATTTTGAGCAAAATGTATTTATATTTGGCCCCGCTTGCTTCCGGCGGAGATTTAATTTTTCCTATCCACAAGAATCGAATCTGAGACCTTACTTAAGGGAAATTAAACATGTATCACTTGAACTAACTGTGGTTAATTATTAGGTCAATTATATGGTTACACATTATTACTAGTAATTAATAAAATGTCCAAACTATGAAGATAAAAGACATATGAAGAAATTGAGAGATTTGGAGATTTTGTTGGACATATACATTTGAGAAACCAAAATAACACAAAGCTATCATTTTCAGAAACAAAATTATACTTCATCCGCTCCATATATTTTTTTATTGTTTTTCATTTTTAAACTTTTTTAATTTATGTGCATAAATTTTAAAAAAATATGGAATAAAGGGATTCAATTAATTTTTTAAATTTTATAGTGAGATTCACATATTTCTATAAGGGTGTCAAAATTACCGGAAGGTTATGAAATTTTATTTTACTTAATTGTGACTAAGCCCCGAATAGGATTGCCCCTGGTAATAGGGGATGCCTATGATTTACACAAAAAAATCCCCTTAAGGAGAACTACGTTCCCCCATAAAAGACACATAAACAATATTTCAAAAAAAATAAAAATAAACCACCACTTTCATTCTCGAAGTGTCACTCTCTCTCATTTCAACCCCTAAAGTAAATAAAAATAAAAGTTAGTACTCGAGCTTAATCTTTCTTGAAAAAGATGTAGGCTCCTATATGAAGCAAGTAAGTGTTAGAACCACAGGCAACACTAGAAGGGGGGGTTGAATAGTGTTTTAGACATTTTAAGACAATTTTGGAAATCTTTAATTAAAACAATCACGTAAGTGATCATTGTGCAAACCAATCTTAAGATCAGAGTTATTTTAATACATGCGGAATATATAAAAGATTTAGGTTGAAAAACTTTCTCTTACACTTAAGATTGTTTTGATTTTAAAAACTTCTCTCAGGGTCTTCTGAAGAATATTACTAAGAGTACCTTCAGAACTACTTCTGAAATACTTTAGATGATCAGAGACCATCTATATCATGTGTCTGAACTGAGTTCCTGTTGGGCTCACTTCAGACAGATATTTCAGACAGCCCTCTGAATATATTCTTCTATAATACTTCAACCTACACTAGAGACGTTTTAATGTTATGTTTGTATGAAAACTTGTTTTATTGAAATCCTTGAGTTAAGCTGTTATGAAAAGTACTTTTCAATCCCCATAGTAAATATAAAACTGTAAATAAAAGAGATCAAGAGAAGGAAAACTTAGACACATAATTTATCCTGGTTCACCCACAACCCCGTGGGCTACATCCAGTCCCAGAGGCAAACCACCACTGGCTTTTCCACTATCTGAAACCACAGATACACATATTAACCTCTCCAGGCCAATACAACAAGTATTCTTTTCTATCAAGCCTCTCCAGGCTCTACCACAAGTATTCTTTCTTCCACCAAGCCTCTCCAGGCTCTCAGACACTTAACTAAGTGTAGAGTATTACTACTCAATCTATGCTAGATGTTCGCTAGAACCTCTCAACTCAGATTCTTCTTGTACATAGAGATTACTGAATACATACTCAGGATACAGTCATTACAAACTAAATACAAGGATAGACAGTGATACAAGTGTTTGAATTAAGTACAATCCATGTCTTTTCTATGAGGAATACATCCTCTGAGAGTAGGCTAACTAAGATATGAAATTAAGCTCCAGCCTCATTCTCCAACCATTGGTTTCCATGGGCTACATTCTCACCCGTATCATTGGAATACCAAGGTATCTTCAAAGCTTCAAACCGTACCCAGTTTGATAGTCATTTGTACAGCATGATTGCCTTCCCGACAACCAACTCACTTGATCAACAGACCAACTGTACAATCTAACTAACTGACCAGCTGATCAGTAGCCCGATTGAGAATTAACTCTCTGATCAATTGTCGTTGACATCTTCCTGATGTATTTAAGCTCGAGTCAACTCTTGTTAACTGTAAGACACTCAGCCTAGTTAACAATTTTCATGCTGATTGATTTCAAGAACCTTCTTGAAAAACAATCCCAATTGATCCAACTTGGTTGCAACAGCGGCTGCATGGTTGTTTCCAACAACCTGATTGATCTTCCAACCAACCATCTTGGTTGTGCACCGCAACAACATCTTCAACTTCTTTCTTGAGGCTATTTATATGTTCTTCTTGAGTATAGTCGTTGAAGATAATTCATAATACCGTTGAGCTTTTGATGATGTGGCTCATATAGCCGTTGTGTAATAGCTTCTCAAACGGTTGCTTCTCCTTTAGCATATTGAGCGTTCAGAATACTCCCGTTCTGACACTTCTGTTGATGAGCTCTGTTTTGAGAGATGTGATGATTATGTGTATTCTCTCTCTTGAATTCTTTTTGCTTTCTTGTATCTATTTTATCCAGCTTGCATCTGCTTGCTCCAGCTTGCATTATCTTGCATCTGCTTGCATCTGCCTTTATCTGTTTTGTCCGGCTTGCATCTGCTTGCTTTCTTCTGCTAATTTTCTCTTTTGATTTTCTTCTGCTTTCTTCTGCGTTCATCTGCTTTCTTCAGATTTCCTCTGATTTTCTTGGGAGTGTATATGAGTAGGTATCCGTTGAATTTGTCTTTTTGCTTATTCTACATATACTTCTTTTTTCATTTGCTCCTGACACCATTACTTCTTTGAATGAGATGTCTTGACCAAATAGTCGTTGTTTGCAGATTCCTCTTTTGAGATTTAGATAAAGATGTTGAATTGAATATATTTTATTCAAACATCTTCCTTGTTGCTTTTGCTTAGTCTCCTGAGCTTTTCTTCTGCTTTGTTCCAGATTGCACAAATGAAGAAATGTCTCGTTGAAATACTATCGTTTAGAGATAGCAAATAGTCTTCTTTTAATCCGTTGTGAGACACGCTTCTTGAAAGTTCTGACATAGTACAACGTTGGTGCTGCAGTAAAGCTGCCACTGTTGTTGCTGCAACTGTTGCAGAGGTTTCCTCAGTGGTGTATGAACTTTAAATGTACCAGGAAAGGCCTCTGTGTTTGTTGCCACAAATGTGTTCCAAAACGTACGAGCAGCAGAGACTCAGAAAAGCCTTCTCGCAAGGTTTCAGCAAAGATGCCACGTCATTACTAAAGCTTCAGACGGCTTCCAAACTTCAGACGGGTTCCAGTCTTCAGACGGGTTCCAATCTTCAGACAGGTTCGAGTCTTCAGACGGGCTTGGCTCTTCAGACAGCTTCAACACTTAAGACAGGTTGACCACTTCAGACAGCTCAAGTCTTTCAGACAGCTTCGTTGCTTCAGACATGTTACGTACTTCAAACAGCTTCAATACTTCAGACATGTTGCGTACTTCAGACAGCTTCAATACTTCAGTCCGCTTCATCTTGTATTCATTTCTTCAGTTCATTGTTGTTCTTCAGACAGGTGTATAGTTGAATATGTACTTCTTCATATATCTTCTGCCTTCAATTCTTCAGATAGTCTTCTTAGTCTTCAATTCTTCAGATAGTCTTCTAATCTTCAATTCTTCATATAGTCTTCAAGTCTTTACTTCTTCAGACAGTCTTCAAGTCTTCACTTCTTTTCTTCAGTTGCTTCAACTCTGTTAAGGATTATTCTTCTTTAGATTCTGCACTCTTGTTCTTCTGATTCTTTTCTTCTGATTCTGATTCTGTTCACAAAATCTTTTTCTTCTTCTAAAGAGTATTCCATCCTGAAACATAATTAACAAACCAATACCTTTCTCAGTAGAACCTGTTTATATAATCTAATTGGTTCTTTATATAATCTTATTTTTTCTTTATATAATCTTATTTGTTAATCATTAAAACTAAAGGATGTTAAGTCTTATAATCATGTTTAAATACTTAACCTGATTTATAGACTTCACAGTAAGGACCATAGAGAACAAACTAAAGGATGTGGAACAATGGGAACCAACAGCTGAGAACATTACTCGCAAAAAGGCATTGTTAGAAGCCTATGATGACATTTTAAGGTCGGATGAAATTTACTGGTTACAGAGATCTAGAGCTCTTTGGCTTAAGGAAGGGGACAAAAATACCAGGTTTTTTCACGATAAGGCATCCATGTGACAAAAATACAACAAGATCTCCAAGATAAAGAATGATGAAGGAATATGGGTTAATGGGCAGAAGAATGCAAGTCATATTATCCAGCAATATTTTGTCAACATTTTTTATACTTCTAACCCCCAAGACACAGCTAATGTATGCAAGGCAATTCAAAAGAGATTGGATTCTGATGTCAAAGAAAAAATAGGACATCCTTACACTGTAGAGGAGGTTAAATCAACACTCTTTCAAATGCACCCCCTGAAGTCACCCGGGCCAGATGGTTTTCCAGCTTTAATTTATCAGCAATTCTGGGACCTGGTGGGTACAGATGTGATACAGTTGGTTCTCCAAATTCTCAACAACAATATGGACCCTGCAGGTATAAATAACACATTTATCTGCCACATTCCTAAGATTAAGCTTCCTCAAACACCTAAGGATTTAATACCTATTAGCCTATGCAATGTAGTTATGAAAATTGTAACTAAATGCATTTCTAATAGACTTAAACCTTACCTGGACTTGGTGGTGGGGGAAAATCAAAGTGCCTTTATACCAGGAAGATTAATCACAGATAATGCATTAGTAGGTTTTAAGGTTTTTCACCACATGAAAAAAAAAGAAAAAAAGGGAAGAAGGATATCATGGCTCTCAAACTTGATATGTCTAAGGCCTATGATAGGCTTGAATGGAGTTTTTTTGGAAAGGGTGTTACATGAGATGAATTTTCCTACCTCTTTTATTCACCTAGTCATGAGATGTGCTTCTTCAGTCTCTTACTCTATTCTCATGAATGGTAAATGTAACATCCCGCTACTTAAGACTTTAATTCATAGGAAAGTTATAACATGACTAGGATGAAGTAAGGAATTGATAAAGAGAAGCCTAAGAGGCAAAAATCAGGGTTTTATGCATCAGGGTTCTCGCTCAAGCGAGTAGATCTCGCTCAAGCGAATTATGCAGCAAAAACTGTAGGATTTTGGTTCTGCAAGTCTCGCGCAAACGAGAGAATCTCACTCAAGCGATCCAGGGCACAAAAATGTGTTGCTCTCTGGATGATTTTCGCTCAAGCTAAAATTCTCGCTTGAGCTAAAATGTCAATTTCGCTCAAGCTAAAATTCTCGGTAGAATGACAGTTTCAACATTTTTAAAACACGACTACAGGCAGTTTCCCACACAGTTTCTCTTCTTTTCTTCGTTCTTCCAGAGAGAAAGAGAGGTTTTTAGTGAGAGGAAGTCCCATTGAAGATCAAGGAAGGTTTTCCACCCCAAGATCAAGTTCTCCACCATTCTCTTCACCCTCAACGTTCCTTATTTCCATTTTTCCTCTGTTTTCTCGACTCTAAGGTGAGTGAAGCTCACACACCTCCACTACATCATGTATATGCTTATATTATGACCCATATTCTCCTATTCTTCTTCCCTTTTGGTTGTGAATGTTGATTTATGGTTGGAATTATATGATATGCATGCCTTGAGGTGATTATGAGATTGTATGTGAACGCTAGTAGGGCTGGGCAGCGGTCGGGTTCGGGCCCAAAATGTCCAATCCGACCAAAACTGATCTTCTAATTACAAGGCCCAATAACGACCGCAAATGGGCTCGGGTTGCTCGGATTTCGGGTTGGCGGGACTCGGTTGGAAGCGGGTGGGTTGCTTCGGATTTGGGCCCAATTATTTTATTTTTTATCTGAGCATGATTGTAATATTTTTTTTGCTTTCAGCAACTTTATAAAAATGAAAATACAATTTGGGCCTCAAATAATCCACTGGGCCATTTAAACTATATCAGTCCAATCTTTAGAATACAATTTTACACTATTAAATAAGTCTAAATATTACATCAGATATTGTTTTTTTAATCATAATATCAATTAAAAAAATAAAACAATATCCAAATATATTCATCTAGTTTCCAGAACTTCAAACCACAAAGTTCAAACTCACCAAAAAAAACTAACTAAAAAAAAAACCCACAAAGTTCACAGATTCATTCAAATCCTGCATGCAAATCAATAAATCATAGAAATTCAATCCATTTCGTTTTCCACCTCCTGGACAGTGTAAGGAATTTAGTAGAATCCAGAAAAAATCAAACAAGAAAGAACCCTAAACAAGAAAAAAAAACATCACCGTCTCTTTCCCTTCTTTGGCCTCCATTCACCACCGCCTCCGTTCATCCCTCGTTCCTCCGTTCGTTTGGTCGTCCGCGCCCATCTCCTTCTTCTTCCGTCGTTCCTCGATTCGTCCGTCGTGCCCTTCCGTCTCCGGTCTGCAGAGGCCCCTCTGCGGCTGCTGCACGTCCCCTCTAGTCCCTCCTTGGCCGCGCGGACGATGGCGTTAAAGAAAGAGTTAAAGAAAAAATAGAAGAGGAGGGGAGGTGAGTGAATCCAAAGAAATCAAAGACACCAACGCTCGCACCACCGCACGTAGCCGTTGCGTGAGAGGCAAAGAGAGTGTTTCTTGGACTGAGTTTGACAAAGGGGGTGTTACAACAACACCACAACGAAGGAAGGCGTGAGTGAGGAGGCGTTGCAACAGTACCACGGCATAGGCACTCGGAGAAGATGAGAGAATATTGAGTGATGAGAGAGAGACAGTGTTTTTGGAGAAAGGCAAAGGGTTTGAGAGAGAGGGGCGTATGGGTTTAGATCTGGAAGTGGGGAGTGGGAGACTTTTGAAGTGAAAGAGGCTTGGGAAAAAGAGAGAGCCTTGGGGAAAAGAAAAAAGAAACGTTGGATTAAGAGAAAGGTGTCACTGCCACTGGACCGAGAGTTAGTGAGGTGAGAGAGTTTTGGAAAAACAATATTTAAAAGTAAAAAGCATGTGCCGGTGGATCATTTTTTAATGTCATCTCAACCATTAAAAATAAGCACAATCTGTGTGCTATGTCAAAGAGCCACTTGAATGATGCCACTTGTCTCGGTCGGTTCGGTCATCGATGGTTTTGATTTTTCAAAACTGAACCGATCGATTTAACCCAAACTCAACCGATTTTTTTACTCGTTTGAACCCAACCAACCGTGCGAACCCGTCCGCATTGCATTTTGATGATTCGGTCCTTTCGGCTTCGGACGGGTAGCGTAATTCTGCCCACCCCTAAACCCTAGGGTAGAGAATTTGAGGATTTTGGGAATATATGTGAAATTGATGATTGATTGGTAATTATGATGATGATGGTTGCCCTAATTGATAGGTTTAGCGGTTTTTGCTCATGTTATGTGAATGTAATTCCTAGAGTATGAAAAGGAAGTGTAGTTAATTAATGTTCTATGTAAAGCTTCACCTATATGTCGAGGGCGTATATGCCGAGATCAGAAGTGGGCGTATGCGTCGAGATAAGTTGAGGGCATATGCACTGAGTTCAGATGAGGGCGTATGCGCCGAATTAAGATGTGGGCGTATGCGCCGAGTTCAGATGTGGGCGTATGCGCCGAGATCAGTTGAGGGTGTATGCGCCGAGTTCAGATGAGGGCATATGCGCCGAGTTCGGATGTGGGCGTGTGTGCCGAGATCAGTTAAGGGCGTATGCGTCGAGTTCAGATGAGGGCGTATGCGCCAAGTTCAGATGCGGGCGTATGCACTGAGATCAGTTGAGGGCGTATGCGCCGAGTTCAGTTGAGGGCGTAAGCGCCATAGCCCGTCGTCTGGGTTATGCCGATCATGTGCTTTTATGTTTAAGTTTTCTATCCAGACAAGTTACTAAGTGTTGAGCTAAATTTATATAATATGCCAATTGGGTTAAACATGATGTGATGATTCAAGTGATTAGAATAGTTATGTATGTCTTATGAATTGCGCTGGGTGTTGCACTGCATATGACCGTTTTCCCCACACTGCATATTGCATGATCTGCTCGCTGTGACCATAGTCTCAACTCTCACCCCACGTTATAGGGATACATTTTAGTTATGTATGCAGGACGGTTTCGCTGAAATCTTTAAGAGAGGATTGAAGTTCGTAGAGTGGAGTATTCCACCCCCAGCGTTAGTCTGGACCCAATAAGGGATTTGGATATATTTCAATTTGTATAATGTTGTGTTAAAGTAGGAACTATGTAGATTGATTGTATATGTAACATCCTAAATTCTATTAGGATAAATATTAATTAAATTAAATAGATTAATTAAGGAGATAAGTAATTAATGAGAAAATAAATAATAGGAGTATTATTATTATTATTATTAGTTTTATTTCGTAAAAGTAAGATTGAATTGAAAATAGAAATAAGGGGTGAGAGTGGGCCCAAGCCCAATTAGACAATTCAGTAAGGAAGGGTTAACAGAGCACCCTAATCCTTATTCGTATCATTCGTGAGTAAGCGAAACGCTAAGGAGGGGAGAAACAGAGTCTCAAGAGAGAGCTGTTGAAAAGTGAAAGTCAAGATCCAAGAAAGGACTTCATCGATGTGATCAAAGCTTCGCTTAAGGTACGGTGGGGGAGAAGGTATTACCTGTATATGCATGTAGGGATATTGGGTAGTGAGGGAAATGTTAGAACCACAGGCAACACTAGAAGGGGGGTTGAATAGTGTTTTAGACATTTTAAAACGATTCTAGAAATCTTTAATTAAAATCAATCACGTTAAGTGATCATTGTGCAAACCAATCTTAAGATCAGAGTTATTTTAAATACATGCGGAATATATGAAAAATTTAGATTAAAAAAAAAAAACTTTCTCTTACACTTAAGATTGTTTTGATTTTAAAAACTTCTCTCAGTGTCTTCTGAAGAATATTACTAAGAGTACCTTCAGAACTATTTCTGAAATACTTTAGATGATCAGAGACCATCTATTTCATGTGTCTGAACTGAGTTCCTGTTGGGCTCACTTCAGACAGATATTTCAGACAACCCTCTGAATATATTCTTCTATAATACTTCAACCTACACTAGAGACGTTTTAATGTTATGTTTGTATGAAAACTTGTTTTATTGAAATCCTTGAGTTAAGCTTGTTATGAAAAATACTTTTCAATCCCCAACGTAAATATGAAAACTGTAAGTAAAAGAGATTAAGAGAAAGAAAACTTAGACACAGAATTTATCCTGGTTCACCCACAAACCCGTGGGCTACATCCAGTCCCAGAGGCAAACCACCACTGGATTTTCCACTATCTGAACTCAGATACAAGTATTCTTTTACTAAAGCCTCTTCAGGCTAAACAACAAGTATTCTTTTCTATCAAGCCTCTCCAGGCTCTACCACAAGTATTCTTTCTTCCACCAAGCCTCTCCAGGCTCTCTGACACATAAAGTGTTTACAAACTAAACTAAGTTTAAGTTTCCATGAAGCATAAACTTAATCTCTTCCTATACTAGAGGTTGACTGAGTACTACTCAGGATACAATGAATGATTTCTAGATACAAGGTTAAGACAGTGATACAAGTGTATAGGTTTGGATACAATCCTGTCTTCTAATATGAGGAATTTCGTCCTCTGAGAATTGGCTAAGTAGATGTTGAAATTTAAGCTTTAGCCTAGTTCTCTGACCATTGGATTCCAAGGGTTACATTCTCACCCGTATCATTGGAATAGCCAAGGTGCTTTTGTGACTTCAACCCATTCTAGGTTGATTAGTTATCAACTTGCCAATATGATTGGTCCAACTGACTAGCTTCTTCAAATTCAATCTTGAGGCTATTTATATGTTCTTCTTGAATATAGCCGTTGAAGATGTTTCATAATACCGTTGAGCTGTTGATGATGTGGCTCATATAGCCGTTGTGTAATAGCTTCTCAAACGGTTGTTTTTTCTTAAGCAAATAAGTGTTCAGACAATCCTGTTCTGACACTTCTGTAGATGAGCTCCTTTTAAGAGATTTTCTTGATATTCTTCTGCTAATTCTCTCTCTTGATTTTCTTCTGCTTTCTTCAGCTTTCCTCTTATTTTCTTGGGAGTAGGTATCCGTTGAATTTGTCTTTTTGCTTATTCTACATATACTTCTTTTTCATTTGCTCCTGACACCATTACTTCTTTGAATGAGATGTCTTGACCAATAGTCGTTGTTTGCAGATTCCTCTTTTGAGATTTAGATAAAGATGTTGAATTGAATATATTTTATTCAAACATATTCCTTGTTGCTTTTGCTTAGTCTCCTGAGCTTTTCTTCTGCTTTCTTTCGGATTAGCGATGATGATATATCAATTGTGATACCACCGTTTAGAGATATCTGACAAAGTACAACGTTGGTGCTGCTATAAAGCTGCCACCGTTGTTGCTGCAACTGTTGCAGAGGTTTCCTCAGTGGTGTATGAACTTTAAAGGCACCAGAAAAGGTCTCTGTGACTTTGCCAAAAATGTGTTCCAAAACGTACGAGCAGCAGAGACTCAGAAAAGTCTTCACGCAAGGTTTCAGCAAAGATGCCACGTCATTACTAAGCTTCAGACGGCTTCCAATCTTCAGACGGGTTCCAGTCTTCAGACAGGTTCAAGTCTTCAGACGGGTTTGAGTCTTCAGACGGGCTTGGCTCTTCAGACAGCTTCAACACTTCAGACATGTTGCGTACTTCAGACAGCTTCAATACTTAAGGCATGTTGCGTACTTCAGACAGCTTCAATACTTCAGACATGTTGCGTACTTCAGACAGCTTCATCTTGTATTCATTTCTTCAGTTTATTGGATAGTCTTTTAGTCTTCACTTCTTCAGACAGTCTTCAAGTCTTTACTTCTATTCTTCAGTTGCTTCAACTCTGTTAAGGATTATTCTTCTTCAGATTCTGCACTCTTGTTCTTCTGATTCCGATCTTCTGATTCTGTTCACAAAATCTTCTTCTTCTTCTAAAGAGTATTCCATCCTGAAACATAATTAACAAACCAATACCTTTCTCAGTAGAACCTGTTTATATAATCTTATTTGTTCTTTATATAATCTTATTTGTTAATCATTAAAATTAAAGGATGTTAAGTCTTTGAATCAAGTTTGAATCCTCAAACTGATTAATGGACTTCACAGGAAACCATAAGACCCTCTAAAGACTCTAAATTCGTAGGGATGTATGTGTCAATAGGAATGAATGATATAATCTGTTGATTGATGATTGATTGTATGTAAATTGATGAGTATTGGATGAGATTAATGATGTTATTGAGAATAATGAAAGAGGGATGATTAGGGATTGAGAAATTGGGGATTTTGATGAATTGATGGTAAAATCTGTAATTGATTGATGATTTACTGTGTATTGGATGTTATTAATGAGTATGGATGATGTTTAGACGAAAAAGATTGATTAGGGATTGATTGGATGAGATTAGAGATGTTTGAAATCAGGAAATCTGCGATCTGCATCGCGGGTAATCGATTACCAGGTGTGGTAAAATCGATTACCAGGTGTGGTAATCGATTACCAGAGTGTCTGGGCAACCCAGAACTACCTTTTGATGGCTGGTAATCGATTACAGGGGTGCTGTAATCGATTACCAGAGAGCTTTTCTTTGGGTAATCGATTACCAGAGGTTGGTAATCGATTACCAGAGTGGATTTTGAGATCCTGAGTGTTTGATATTGATGATTAATGATGTTTAATGATGTTTGTGATGATTATGACGATGTATAATGATGATGATTGATGTTAATAGTGTATATCACTTTACTATAATGATGTTTAATGATGAGCATGATGATGTATGATAATAATGATGATGACGACGGTGTATATCACCTTTGATGATGATGTTACCTAATTTGTGCGGGCCCATAGAGGGGGTACAACTTAGGAGAGATGCTTTGTGCATATGTTATGTTACCTAAGTTGTGCGGGCCCATAGAGGGGGTACAACTTAGGAGAGATGCCTTGTGCATATGTGATGTTACTTGAGTTGTGCGGGCCCATAGAGGGGGTACAACTTAAGAGAGATGCCTTGTGCATGTGTGATGAGACCTGAATTGTGCGGGCCCATAGAGGGGGTACAACTCAGGGGATCAAGATGGGGCGTTCGATGCACGGGCCCATAGAGGGGGTGCAACCTAGGAGTGATTGTACGGGCCTATAGAGGGGGTAGAACCTAGGGTCGAATGTCATTGTGCGGGCCCATAGAGGGGGTACAACCTATCGGATAGTGTGTGGTAACACCGGTAGACTATCTTGGTACTAACTAGAGTGATTGACGAGGTGCATCCATTGTGTGGAGTTCCAAGTCATGATCTTTGGGTAGATGATGAGAGGAGTATTGATGTTATGATGATAATGGGTATAATGATAGATGAATGGTGTAATGATGATAATGAATATGATGATAGATGAATGATGTAATGATGATAATGAATATGATGATAGATGCATGATGCATGATGATAATGAGTATGATGCTATATGCATGATGTAATGATGAGAATGAGTATGATGATAGATGAATGATGCATGATGATAATGAGTGTGATATTATATAAATGATGTTATAATGTTAGTGAATATGATGATATATGAAAGATTCTATGATGATGAGTTTAGGCTAATGTTTGACATATCTACATGTCGATATAGATGATCAATTATATGTTGAGTTTTAGATGAATGTTATTATTGGTGATTGATGTATTGATGGCATGATGTAATGATGTTGTGGGTGAGGACAGGTCTTCTCTATGTGTATGTATATGTAGTATTCCTTTTCCTCACCGTATTCTGTGGATATATTTTACAGGTGTTGATGAGGACACGACTGGTGTCGATTATGATTAAAAGGGTATGCTCTGATAGATGTGACATCAGGGTGTATTTGGGAGTTTATCATGTTTCTAGACTAGGAGTATGTTTATGAACCTTTTAGGATGCCTTGTATGGCAGTAGGTTATTAATGGTTTTATGTATTGGTGATTCCGCTGCTTTATGTTTGACTTATATCTGAGAGTTTAATTTCTTTTAATAAAGTCATTTTCGAACTATGAGATTTAATAAGAACGATTGTGAACCTTTTTACCTATCGTGGGGCTTTCCCCTTTTCTAAGCTTCGATTTCTTAAACATATAAGAGTATGGGGTAGAAGGGTGTCACAATATACGTTAAGCCACTAAGTGGCAGATGGACTATGATATGTATGTAGAATGTATAATGTATTCAGCTTAAGTAAACGTTGGAATTACTTAAGCGTTTGATGAGTGTGTATGTATAGATATCGGTAATGGCGCGAAATAATTTCAAAAATTTGAGAATAGTGTCTCCAACGGGCATTATTCTTGAATCAAGAAATTAGGACGTTACATTATGGTATCAAAGCAGTTCAATCCAATTGGACTGTGGTTAGGTTAGTTACCCGTGACTTACTATGATCCTATAGTATTCCGTTCTCAATATAGGGACTGATCACCCCTCTATTAAGTGTGTTTTACGCAGGATTATGGTTTGTGACGTAAATAGGATGTCTTGTCAGGGAATTTGGGACACTTCACTAACAAGGTTAGAGCCACCCACTTATTAGAAAGGAAAGGATGACATGGTTCATTTCCTAGAGTAAGATCTTCACCCTAGAAATCTTATGGAACATACCTTTAGTCCTTAGGGGACTTGAGGCACACTTAGGTGGAAGGATAAAGTGTGAGTGTTGAGGGAGAGTGACAAAGAGGGATTGATGAATAGGCTCCCTAGTAGGCTAGGAGAGTATTGGTTGCTTGTAATAGAGTTTTGTTGATGTAAATTGTTTGGCTAATAATGATGTTTGATTCAGCTTGAACGATTGTTTAACATGTCTGTTGTTTGTGTTTCCGGAATAATTGTATGCTTTGTGTGCTTGGAGGTGATTTAATGAATGAGTTATGATGTTGCATGACTTGTATGTTGGGTTGCATGGCCTAGAAGGATATGTATGCATGGGGTTAATAGTAACCTTTTAGGGTAAGGGTTGAATGATTTTAGAGTTTGGTATTTTGTAGATGTAGGATTTCATGCTTGGTTAGAGTAAGGAATGTAGAGAGGATTTGTAATGCAAATTTTGAGGACAAAATTTAATTTAAGGGGGTAGAATTGTAACATCCTGCTACTTAAGACTTTAATTCATAGGAAAGTTATAACATGACTAGGATGAAGTAAGAAATTGATAAAGAGAAGCCTAAGAGGCAAAAATCAGGGTTTTATGCATCATGGTTCTCGCTCAAGCGAATTATGCTGCAAAAATTGTAGGATTTTGGTTTTACAAGTCTTGCTCAAGCGAAAGAATCTCGCTCAAGGGAGCTCCAGGGCACAAAAATGTGTTGCTCTCTGGATGATTTTCACTCAAGCTAAAATTCTCGCTTGAGCTAAAATGTCAATTTCGCTCAAGCTAAAATTCTCGCTTGAGCTAGAATGACAGTTTCAGCATTTTTAAAACACGACTGCAGGCAGTTTCCCACGCAGTTTTCTCTTCTTTTCTTCGTTCTTCCAGAGAGAGAAAGAGAGGTTTTTAGTGAGAGGAAGTCCCATTGAAGATCAAGGAAGGTTTTCCACCCCCAAGATCAAGTTCTCCATCATTCTGTTCACCCTCAACGTTCCCTATTTCCATTCTTCCTCTGTTTTCTCGACTCTAAGGTGAGTGAAGCTCACACACCTCCACTACATCATGTATATGCTTCTATTATGACCCATATTCTCCTATTCTTCTTCCCTTTTGGTTGTGAATGTTGATTTATGGTTGGAATTATATCATATGCATGCCTTGAGGTGATTATGAGATTGTATGTGAACCCTAGGGTAGAGAATTTGGGGATTTTGGGAATATATGTGAAATTGATGATTGATTGGTAATTGTGATGATGATGGTTGCCCTAATTGATAGGTTTAGCGGTTTTTACTCATGTTATGTGAATGTAATTCCTAGAGTATGAAAAGGAAACGTAGTTTATTAATGTTCTATGTAAAGCTTCACCTATATGTCGAGGGCGTATATGCCGAGATCAGAAGTGGGCGTATGCGTCGAGATAAGTTGAGGGCGTATGCGCCGAGTTCATATGTGGGCATATACACCGAGATCAGTTGAAGGCGTATGCGCCGAGTTCAGATGTGGGCGTGTGCGCCGAGATTAGTTGAGGGCGTATGCGCCGAGTTCAGATATTGGCGTATGCGTCGAGATCAGTTGAGGGCGTATGCGCCGAGTTCAGATGAGGGCGTATGCGCCAAGTTCAGATGTGGGCGTGTGCGCTGAGATCAGTTGAGGGCGTAAGCGCTGAATTCAGATGCGGGCGTATGCACCGAGATCAGTTGAGGGCGTATGCGCCGAGTTCAGTTGAGGGCGTAAGCGCCATAGCCCGTTGGCTGGGTTATGTTGATCATGTTCTTTTATGTTTAAGTTTTCTATCCTGACAAGTTACTAAGTGTTGAGCTAAATTATATAATATTCCAATTGAGTTAAACATGATGTGATGATTCAAGTGATTAGAATATTTATGTGTGTCTTATGAATTGCGTTGGGTGTTGCATTGCATATGACTGTTTTCCCCACACTGCATATTGCATGATTTGCTCGCTGAGACCATAGTCTCACCCCACGTTACGGGGATACATTTTAGTTATGTATGAGGGACGGTCTCTGAAAGCTTTAAGGGAAGATTGAAGTTCGTAGAGTGGAGTATTCCACCCCCAGCGTTAGTCTGGACCCAATAAGGGATTTAGATGTATTTCAATTTGTATAATGTTGTGTTAAAGTAGGAACTATGTAGATTGATTGTATAAGTTAAGCCACTAAGTGGCAGATGGACTATGATATGCATGTAGAATGTATAATGTATTCAACTTAGGTAAACGTTGGAATTACTTAAGCGTATTCAACTTAGTTGCGTGTAGTCAAAGAAAATAAAGAATAGGTTTTGGATGAAAAGGGTTTTTTGTAATAGGCGGCAGTTGAAAACAGGAGTCACATGACTCATTTATACAATGTTTTAATCTGGACCGTTTATTTTTATCGTGTGGCTAAAATTGATCCCTCTCACTCTCACATAAAAACTTTAATGTCTTTTAATCTACTACCTTCAGAGGAATGAATTCCTATGTGTGATGAAGAATTGAAATCTGTAGTTGGTGCGGTTTTTGATACTTT
This sequence comes from Sesbania bispinosa, assembly GCA_026901365.1. Lineage (NCBI taxonomy): Eukaryota > Viridiplantae > Streptophyta > Magnoliopsida > Fabales > Fabaceae > Sesbania > Sesbania bispinosa. The sequence goes on along the minus strand of QLOH01000095.1, from coordinate 1,308,881 downwards.
AGAAGAAGGAGAAAACTTTTATAAAAGGTATGCACATGCTGCTGGTTTTAGTGTACGCAAGTCATCTGAAACAAAAGATAAAAATGGTGTAAAGTGGAAATATTTTCTTTGTTCAAAAACAAGGTTTTAAAGTTGAGAAAAAAAAGGCCATGGTTGAGTTGCTTGTTGGTGAAAAAAAATTGCATGCCTAAAACTAGAAGAAGAAAGATAACAAGGGAAGGATGTGATGCAAAGATTGTTTTTAGGAGTTCAATGGAAGAAAAATATGAAGTTGTGCGATTTCATGAAGTTCATACACATTCATTAGCCATACCTAGAAAGAAATAATTCTTAAGATCTGCTAGAGAAGTAAGCAATGTTCACAAGAATTTATTGCTTTGCTATAATAGAGCCAATGTGGGGCCTTTAAAAGCTTATCAATTATTGAAAGAGGAGGTTGGGGGTTATGACAATATTGGATGCACAAAAAGGGATCTCCAAAATTATTCTAGGGATTTGAAAGACTTGATCAAAGACTTTGATGCACATATGTTTATTGATGATTTTAGGAGTAAGCATGAGATGAACCATTCATTTTACTATGATTATGAGGTTGATGATGAAGGCAAGTTGAAAAATGTGTTAGCAGATGAAAAAGTTGAATCATTTGTGTGGTTGTTTGACACATTTTTAAAAGCAATGGGAGGACATAAACCTATTGTGATCATAACATATCAATACCCAACTATGAAGATTGCAATAGAGATGGTTTTCACAGGCTCTTCTCATAGATTTTGCATGTGGCACATTATGAAAAAGCTCTTAGAGAAGGTTGGTGTTTCTTTGAATGCCAATACTAGTTTTAATAATCGCTTTAAGTCATGTGTTTGAAATTCAGAGTCTCCAGAAGAATTTGAACTGACATGGAAAACTATTATTACTAATTTTAAGTTGGAAAAAATGGTTGGCTTTCACAAATGTATGACATGTGAGGTATGTGGATACCAGCTTATTTCAAAAATATGTTTTTGGATGGAATTTTGAGAACAACCTCAAGATCAGAGGGTGAAAATTCATTCTTTGCTAATTACTTAAATAAGAATCTTAGCTTGGTAGAATTTTGGATGAGATTTGATTCTGCAATGGAATCACAGAGGCATAAGGAATTACTTGCAAATAATGATACATTTAATGCTTTGCCAGAATTAAAGTTGCATAAGGATATCGAGAAGCATGGTAGAGAAGTTTACACTCACGAAAATTTTTACATATTTCAAAGTGAGTTGTGGAGTGCATGTGTTTATTGTGGAGTTGAGGAAACGAGATAGTTAGATTGTTAGTTTGGCTTTTTTTTGTTTAGGTTATTATTTTTAGCTTGGTTCAGCAGGCATTTTTTTAATCAGATTTGCATCTTGCAGCAAACTGATTTTTTTTGAAGTTCTACTTCTTATAAGTTCATATACCTAATAATAAACTGTTTCAATTCAGATTAGGTTTATTATCAAATTATACTTTTTGCAATGCAGACTGGTTCTTTATGTACATCAGATAGCAATGAGTTATAATGATTAACAAAATGCTTGGAATTCGAATAAAAATGCTCGTTATTCGTGTGGCAATTATGGGTTTTAGTGAGTTGATGCCTTTATACTATTGTAACATTTGGAAAGTATTCTCATTTGGACTATGGGCACTCCTTATCATGCTTCTATAAATAAGAAAAGGACGCTGAGTTGTCTCTCACACACTGTCTAGTAATAAGTGCAGAAAAAGGTGGACGAATTGGGGACCAAGTTCTCCTTATCAGTTCTTTAACCAGACTTGCAACTTTCCTTATCTTCCCATCCTTACACAGTCCCAAAATCAAGGCATTATAAGCCAATATATCAGCCTTCACTTGATTTCTCCCCGTCTCCTCAAAAGTACCAATACCAACATTATCAGCATGTTTTTGGTTGAGATAATTTTTCTCAGCAATAAGTAACAATTTTATACTCTGGCATTATTTTCTCACACTTTTCAAAATAATTCAGTTCAATGCAACAATTCCCCCTTGACGCAAGTGAAAGGATCGGAAAACCAAATGTTGTATTTTACTTTTTTGTGCTAGGTTTCAGAATTAATTCTGTTAAAAGAATATTCTACATGTTGATTTACACAAAATGTGATTGCATAAACATAAAGGTATATATAGGTCTAGATTATAGAACAAACGGAGTGTAAATTGACAGTACCTAACATGACTTTCAACTTGTATTTGTTAGAGTAAAAAAGAAAAAGATTATTATGACTGGATCATAATGTTATTGGTAATACTAATGTTCACGGGAAAGAGTAAAGAGCTCACTGTATTATAGATCAAATTTTCAACAAACATTGAAAAGAAAAGGAGGACAAGAGTTAAAAGTAAGGGCTAAAAGTAAACTCCACTGAAACAACTAAAGCAGAAATCTCATGTTAAATGATTTTCATATTACAGTAAAAGAGACAATAAATTTACATCATTCAATTTTTGCCACATGCATTTTAACAACATAGTATTGTGTCAAGAACTACCAATAGTCACCACAAGAACAAGGTTCACATCTCTAACAAGGATCTCTCTATTAGCAAATTTGGAAATGAACTTTGTAACATCATGACACTTTGGTGGTATTAATGAGTCCAAAAGCACAACATGCTTTTCAATATTTCCCAATACAATTCTTTCTTTCTCTTCTTCATCAAGATCATAAAGAACAACATTTGTCTGTGGGACAAAACCTTGCTCCTTCATCTCAGTTGACAATTTAATTAGCAAAGCATGGAGCTCTTCAATTTGTGGGTTACACTCTTAACTATATACAAAATTAGTATATCTTCCTTTTAACAAGTCAAAAAATTACAAACAATTAATCGTGAATTGCGAATACAGCTAGCACGGATGCAACAAAAGCTCTTAATGCTAGAGGAGTGAACGAATGAATGAATGTAGAGGAGTGAGTAAACAAGGGGCTCATGCATTCTGACTGGCTCAGTTGGAGAAGTGACGTGGGTCCCATTCCCAAGATTTGTGCAGAGGAATTAACATGCTGCTTTGCATTAATAAATAAACAGATGCTAAAGCTAGTTGCAAGGTCCATAGTTACAGGGACATCATGGATTCAAGACTTGTCGTGCAACTTGAATTCGAGAACGAGTCCATGAAAACTGTAAAGGAAAATTAAACTTTTCTCATTTCAGTAATGATACTCTGCACCAGTAATCTAAGCTAGGTCCACAATTTGAGCCATTGAAGGCAAAGCTGCAAAGGGACAATTATGCTATAGGCACAGTCCTTGGCTGCAAATTCCTCCTCAACAGTCAACACCACCTTCAGCTACATACCTTCTTTCCAGTCCTCCAACTTCTGCCCAACCGAATGAAAAGCGAAGGACCAGACCCTGCTACAACTTATACCAAGAACAAGGAAGATGACGTGGCTAGAGGCAGAGATAGAGAGGATGAGAAAGGATCACAGCTTGCAGCTAAAGGATAAAAAAATGAAGCTTTTGGGATATAACTTCTGCAAACATATGGAGGTGCCAAACCCTTCCAAGTCGCAGAACAGTGAAGTGAGATGGAGGATGGCGACTTTCCCGGCACGATGGCGACCCTACACCAGCGGCGCGAGATGAACCATGGACGATTCAGGAAACCGCAACTGGTTCAGCGGTGAAGGATGGTGACTTGACTTCAGGTCACGATGGCGACCCAGGGATGAGGTACAACGGCGCCTTGATTTCATAGAGGTAGATCGGCTAAAAGCTTTCGGCCATGGAGGATGAAGATTGAAACAACTCAGAGATGGGGATTCAAGGTTACACAATTTTGGGGGAGAAGGAAAGTTGGGAACAAGAAAGGGGGACTCACGAAGTCTCACGTGATTTGTTTTTGGAAGTTTTAATCTGAAACGTTAATTGTCATCTAACGGATGAAATTGATTCCTCTCACTCTCTCATAAAAATGTCTTTCTCACAAGATACATCCCCTATATCTATCTATATAATATATATATATATATAATATCCTTTTTTAAAAAATATTCAGCGGTGTAAGACTTGGTGTAACTTACAGGTGTAATTATAACCCTCATCATATATATATATATATATATATATAGTATCTTTTTAAATTGCACCGAAGGTTGGACGTTTGACACATTCGAACACCGAAAATTGCACTTAAAGAAAATTATCACGATTTTTTAATGTACAAATGGCATCGTTCGCCTAATTAGATTTACGGATTATAAAAGAGAAACGATTCATGCACATCACAATGTAGTAATCGTGTATTTTATGCTCCTCATCTTACTCTTTTATTATATCATATTATTCATTAGATTTATTATTTCTCTTTTTTATTTCTTATTTTTTTATTTGTGTTTATAGTCAAAAGGTGTGAACCCAACATTTTTCATTCTAAAATATAATTAATTGTGAAATCCATTAGATTTTTTAAAAAATATTTTTTTCTCTCAAAAAACAAGAGAAAATGCAATGAATAGTAACTGCCCAAAGACTCCAAACGTACCATAATCCATTTTGAAAAATTGGAATTGCGTTTTTTAACTAAAATCCAAATTGGCTTTGTATCAACTTGCCTATCACGTGCCTTAAGATAGGAGCCAACAAACCTCAACTCTTGTAAGTTAGCCATGTGGACACATCAGGACTTCAGATATTTATCTCAAAACACACAAAATCCGCGACTTCAACTCAACCGTGGTTAACCAAAACCACATACTTTCCTCTGCACAAACACAACCACTTTATATACTCATACGCCACAACCAGACTCAACCACTAACTCCATTTCCACTCACTCACTCACTCATTGTTTCCAAAAACAATGATCCAAATCCCAAACCTTCAAATTCCTGATTGGGACACATCTCAATCCGATGGAGGAAATGACACCTTCATCGGAGAAGATTTCGACGTCCCCATCCACCCTTTCTCCACTGATCAATTCCGAATGTTCGAGTTCAAAGTGAGGAACTGCCAGCGTGGCAGGTCACACGACTGGACGGAATGTCCCTACGCACATCCCGGCGAGAAGGCTCGCCGGAGAGATCCTCGGAAACACCACTATTCCGGCAACCCCTGCCCTGAGTTTCGCAAGGAAACTGCACGAAAGGTGATTCCTGCCACTTCTCTCATGGCGTATTCGAATGCTGGCTTCACCCTTCTCGTTACAGAACCCAGCTTTGCAAGGACGGAACCGCTTGCCGCCGGCGAGTGTGTTTCTTCGCTCACACCGCCGAACAACTCCGTCTCTTCGTCACTCATGCCTCTGCACGAATCGTTTCTTTCTTTCTTCGCCTACTTCGGTTCTTAACTCTTCTCCTCTCTCCGTTTCGCCTCCCCGAAACTCACGATACGGCGTCGTACCGTTAAGCACAGCGAGCGTGGGTGAAATAGTGGGTTCAATGCGTAATGTTCAGATTGAAGAGGGAATTCGGATTCAGCCAGGGGAACCAAGATGGGTTGTGTGTTGGGTCTCCGCGAGGAACGCTGTTTGGATGCGAAGAAGAGCCTGCTATGGAGAGAGATGGAATCGGGAAGGGACCTTAGAGCGAGAATCTATGCGAAGCTTAGTAGGGAGAATTCCATGAACGCAGCGTTTTATATTCAGCTCCTATACCTGATATTGGATGGGTCTCGGAACTGGTGAAGTGAAGCTAGAAACTGATTTTACTCTGTATAGCAAGTTTTATTTGATGATAAAAATTCTCCTGTATATTATGTTGAGAAGGGTGAGACAGTTGGTGTCTCTGTGTTTGTAATTCCTTTTCTCATTCTGACATTTGATTCTGTCCATCGTTTTAACTTGTAATTCTCGTTTTGTTTTTCGGTTAATAATGATATATCCTTCTAATTTATCCTCCTAATATTATATAAAGTAAGTATTAAATAAAAAGGAGGAAGAAGTAGGAGGATATATAATTATTCTTTTCTGTTTCGTTCCGAGTCTGTGACACACAAGGGGAAAATTGCATTGGTTTATGTAATTTGTATTTTATTTTCGGTGCAGAACATTCATGTAGAACCTGTTTAGGTGGAACTTCCACAGAAGTACTTCTAGGTGAAAAAGAATAGCATGAATCAAAGAAGTCAAATGCATTTAACTTTTCCATAAGTTAAAATTAGTTACTTTTAGATAAGTTAAATAGGAGAGCTTTTGGAGGAGGTGGTCTACAAAGACTAATTTTAATTTATGGAAAAGTTAAATCCATTTGACCTCATTCATGCTATTTTTTCCACCCAAACATGCTCGTAATGTAATCAAATTTTGATTGGAGACTTGGAAGCTAGAATTTGACTTAACTTGTAAGCGACATTGGTCTCTTATTTGATTAATGAGATCGCCTAATTTTCGTTGTGAAGCTCTGATCCTTCAAATGTACTACTGGTTCTGTGCTCTTGTCCATTTTATCTGAATTTAGGCGTTTGAGACCATATTTTTCGCACTCTATTGTAGGAAGGGGAAGGCAGGCAGTCAAGTCATCGAGATTGCGATATTTGAAATACTCGTACGTGTTACAAATCCAGACGAAGTTGTTACCCCAATACCCTCAAACAAACGTGTTCTTTAGTTAACAGAACATAAGGTAAGTGACATGAAAGAATGATGGTGACATTTAGGTATTATTTATTTATCCGAAAGTTAACAACTAGGCCACCAAAACAATTTTAATAAGTTCATTTTGTTAATTAGTAGCGAATTTCACTTCTAACGTCGGTTGTTTAAATAATAGAATTGTTAAATATTTATATATTTTTTAATTTATTGTGAATGGTTGACAAGTTACTTATTCATCTAATTATTTAATATTAATGATATTTAAAAAAATTAAATTTATGATATTATTAATTATTATTCACAGATTTTAACATTCCTGGATCATAATTATTTTAATATTATATTTCTTATATATAAGATAAAAATATTATTTTATAAGAATTTTGTTTAATTATAATTTTGAGTTCACAATTGTATTTTATAATTGAATAATAAATACCTTGTTCATGTAATTTGTTGTATGAAAATGTTTGTGCACAATTGTCCTTCTCATGTTTGGATCCCTTTAAATAATTTTAAATTCTCTTATTTTCTTTCTTTAAATTTTTTAATTAATAAATAAATTAAACATTAAATATTTTTTTATACTTTTAAAATAATAAGTGAATTTATTTTTTATTTGATATTTTTTAGCTAATATAAAGGAGATACCCATATGATTAATTTTATCATGAATCTATTATAACCACACATGTCACATCAAATATTACCATCTCCAACCAACATGTATTGGTCCGAGTGGAAGGGGCTCGGGTCCCTTAAGCACGTGGTCCTGGGTTCGATCCTTGGATCCATGTGTATGAAAAAAATACTGTTGGGAGGAGTCCCCGCTTTGCGCCTGACAGTACCCCCCGAGAGATTAGTCTCTTACCTATTGGGTGGGAGGATACTCTGAGAAACCAAAAAATATTACCATCTCCATTATTTCCTTTACATGTGTCTTGAAAGGATCTATTTTCGAATAATTCACTTTAAGGATAAAATAAATAACAAAAATCATTGATCAAAAAATTAATGAACCAAATTAAAACAACAATGTTGTTGTATGTAATTATAATTATAATTTCCGTCATTGATTTATTGTATTATTGTTTTATTTTATCCTCTAAAGTGAATCCCTTACCTTATTATATTATAAACAAGTAATTTATGTTGAGGTTAAATTATAGAGGGACTTTTTTTTGTTATCTAATTTCAAAAAGGAAAATAATACTTGGATAAGACTCGACTCCTAGCTAAGTGTGAGAGATGTAAGGAATAGAAAGATAGAAAGAAAAATAAAATAAATGAAGAGAAAGTAAAAATGTGATAATTGATGTTATGAAGAAAGAAGAGAGATAAAAAGAGATGGAAGATGTAGATTATAGTATGACAATTGTGACACATAATCTAAAGAATTACTACCTCTTATTTTTTTATAAGAAACAAAATTATGTATTTTTGTTGTCTTAATTATAAGAAAATATACCCATTTTTCATATGTATTAATTGCTAAATTTCGTTCATATCCTTAATTTATTATGAATTATATGTTAATAAGACAACACATGTTCCATGTGGTTATGATAATTTATCATGAGTTATATGTTAATTTATGATGTTATTTGTAGAATAAAATTTAAATGGTTATGATAATAAATATTTTTTATTGATCATAATGATTTTAACCATTTGCTTCTTATAAAGAGAACGATCAAATGTAGTAATTACCATTATAGTTTTCATAAAATTACTCTGTAAGGTCTCAAATATAATAATAAAAAACTCAAGTATTATGGTCCAAAATATAAGCAAATATTAATCAAATTCACTTAATTTAATGATATCATCCCCAAAATACCCTTATTTTGATTTAGATTTTATTTTTCAATAATTTTTTTCTTGTGATATATATAGACCATGTGCCATTCAAAATGAAAAAAAAATAGTATGCCTATTTTGAAATTTGAAACAAGTTACAATAAAATTGAAGTATTACATGGAGAGAGAGAGTAATAAATATGCAATAAATATATGAAGGTTGTTTAGGGAATGAAATTCACTCTCATATGACATTATAGAAAATAAATAGGTTAAGTAACATTATTAATTAGCATGAGTTTTTTTACTTATTTGAGTCTGATTTGAGGGATTACTTCTTTCATTTCATTTTAAGTGTCATTTTAGCAAACATTTTTTGTTTCATTTTGATTGTTATTTAATAAGTAATTAATTTTTTTTTTCAATTGTACCTTAACAATTGATATGTGAGACGGAAATTTAAAAGAAATAATAAATGAGTGAGAAATTAATTAATATGATAAGAATCAATTAATATATTAGTTAATAATTTTTTAAAAACAATTGAATATTAAGTATATATTTATTTTTGGTTTATGTGCAAATATTTACACTATTATTTAATGACATATTGTCGATCATTATTGAGTTTAATAATAAATTGTGTTATATTTATTAAATAACATAGAAATACATTATTGAATGACAACATATAATACTCATTAAATTAAAGATAATCGAATTAAAATAAAGAGTATTTAATTACTTTTTATTATTCTTTATTTTTTTACATTAATTAATTTCTTCATTTTTGTTATTTTTAGTTTATCTCTCATATAATTATTAAGGTTAAACTAAAAAAATACTTATTTATTTTTTATAAAATCACAATCAAAATGAAATAATAAAAATGTTAAATAATCATCAAAATGAAATATAAGAAGTATATAAATTACCACAATCACACACTACATTAGTTAACGACTAATTCGATGGTTGGGTTTGATCGTTTGGAGTTAAGGTGCAAAATGAAATAGGAAAATGATTACTCATAATTATGTTGTGATAATGAAATTAATAGAATATTACGAAGTCTTATCTCTAACCAATTGCTTGTATAATATCGCACTAGGATTTATCTGAACCAGATTAGATTTGTGACGTGGATGGCGAAGTTGACAAGGCCACCCTTATCTCTATGCTCTATTCCCTGAAGAATCTTATAATTTATCCATTTGGTACCACTAGTTGTTGCTACTTAACTGTATCTTTAATATATTCAAAGAAAATAATAATATCGATAATATCCACTGATTGAAAATCTTGAGAGTTGGAAGAGACAATCTGTGGTCAAGTTGCTTTGGGGGCCCTTTAAGTTAAGACAAAGCAAAATGTAGTTGTTTTAATTTTAAGTAAGAAGTAATTAAAAAGGCTAAGAGTGGGGACTGGGGACAGAAAGAGGAATAGTAGCCGACAACTTAGCATTAATTTTTGCAGTGAGTAGAAGTAATAATATGTAAACGAGACAAAGTGGGCGGTGGTTTTCTCAATTCCATCCTAAATTCGACAACCTTTACATAAACTCTAGCGAAAGTCACTCTCATAGGGGTGGGAATCAGATAGGTCAGACCGAGCTTTGCATAAACAGGCCAGGCCTGTTTCTAAATATTAAAGCCTGAGCCTGACCTTTTATTTGTGATAGGCTTTAATAGTACCTAGACCCGTTCGTTTAAAGACATGTTAAGCCTACGAGCCTATTTAAAAAAGCCTACATGTGATAAAGGCCGATAAAAAGGCTTAAAGCCTATTTATATTCTTGGCTAATTAATAGTAATAGGCTAGCAGGCTACGAGTCTATTAAAAACCTATATATATATAAAAATCAACAGTATGACAGCAATTTAAAGTCATTGGCAGTAATTTAAGAGAGCCTATTTAAAAGCCATTGGTAGCAATTTCACTTCTATAGTATCACAATTACAATGTAGCAACAATAAGTATATACAACAAATCCACATTCAGCAATATGGCAGCAAGCTAGCAACAATGAAATTAACATAAAGGGTCACAAACAATACATTCAAAATACTCAAATCCCACAAAGGGTCACAAATCACAATCACAATTCACAAATCCCAGCAACATTAAAATAACAGAAATTGTCCAAGAGCTAAACAAAGTACTAAGATCATAATAAGTCCATAAGAAAGATAAAATTACAAACTAAAAACAATGAGTACGACATCAAATCTTCAAGAAGACTCTCAAGTTTTCATCCACCTACAAATAAAAAGAAATTGTTTTTTTACAATTAAAAGTAATTTAAGAATAATAATTCTAACATGTATAAGAAATTACAATTTAAAAGTATAGATAACAAACCTTTGATTTTTCTTCTAGTTATATTTATGCTTTTTTTTCTCCAGCCAATTTTAGCCTCCTTGAAAGCAAATTTCTGAATGCCTCTTTAGATGAGTGGTACTATCTCCTCTCCCACCGGTAGTAATAGTATCTTACAATACTTGCACAACTTTCTTTACAACCCTCCAGTCATTTCATCCTCATCAAAATCATTCCACACTGCTGATGTTTTTTGTCTCTTCCTCTTAATGAACCCTTCATTTTGTGTGTTGATTTGTTCTTTATCACTTTCAGTTTACTATCTCCAACTCCAACCTGACTAGAATATGTTGGTCTAGTTTCCACCACCCCATCAACATTTGCAATTAAAGGAGTAGAAGAAACACCTTCATTTGGAGAAACATTTCGAACCTATTTCATTATAATTAAAAGAACAAAATTAAATGATATAACAAGATTAAAAAACAAGTCAAAGGCAACCGAAAAAAATAAAAACCAACGGCAAAACAGAATGGCTGATAGCAGCAAACTGAATTCAAAAGTCCATATATGACTAACTTAGTCATTTAGATATTTTTATATTGCCAAAAATCACAATCACCCTTACCCTTACCCTTCTATCAAGAATCATCAGAAAAAAAGGCTACCAGCCATTTCAACTGCACAGTATGTTCACATGATAAAACTACAAAATCCGCAATAATAAAACTAAAAACACATAACTCCATCATTGGTAGTGAAAGTGTAGATGCCTTAATGTAGGTTTTGATGATGCCAAATGAGAACAAAAGAAAAGAGGAAGATTGACAAGACAAAGTATAGAACAAATTCAAGTCAAGTCAAGAATCAAGTTCAAGTCAAAAGTCAAGTCAAGTTAAGCAACAAGGTCTATTAGTTTAAGCTTAATTTGGTTATATAAATGTCAAAAGATTTCTTAAATATTGCAAGGAATTTGGCAAACAAAATATAAAATTAAATAAAAGTATTTTATAAAGTACAAATCAGTTCAAAGAATAAATTTTGAACTGGTAATCGATTACCAAGATGTGTAATCGATTACCAAAAGTTCCAGAATTCAAAATTCAAAAATTTTTGAACTGTGTAATCGATTACCAAAACTTGTAATCGATTACCAGAGTGCAGGAAATTCAGATTTTTGAATTTCAGGCACAACTGTTCGCAAATTGAACTGTGTAATCGATTACCAAACCTTGTAATCGATTACCAGTGTTCTTTTTTTGAAAATTTTGAAGAGACATGACTTTTGATCAAGGATTACAATGTTTCATCATCATCCTTATATATACTTGTCTCAAATTCGAAATTCAATCAGTTTCTCATGTGAAATAATTAGTGATTGAAATCAATTTTTTAATTATCTTGTGCCAAGCATTTGCAATCATTAAGATTTCTTATAGGCTTTCAACTTGTAAATTCTACTCTAAAGGAGAGTTCAGTTGTACTCATTAATTAAATCAGTACTTGTACTTTGGGTTGAAGAGAGGGTGTCCTCTCTTGTTGATTGGATTGATTCTCAACACAAGGAAGGGCTCCAAGGTGTTGGAGAATTGATCGATTGTAAAAGACTTTTACAATAGTGGAAATCTCAAGTTGGTACTTGGGGACTGGACGTAGGCAAGTGGATTGGCCGAACCAGTATAAATCGTGTTTGCAATTCCTCTTCCCTTAACTCTTGTTTACTTATTGCATTTACAATTTCATTATATTAAGAGTAAACATTCATACTTCATCTTTGAAAGGCATTTTAAGCATAATAAGTGAAGAGTATTAATAAAAAAAGTTTAGTTAAAATCGAATAACTTAATTCACCCCCCCCTTAAGTTAGTGATGCCACTTGTCTAACAAGTGGTATCAGAGCTTGTATCTTGTTTAAGGATTAGAAGCCTCAAGATCAACTATGGCCTCATCCAACTCTCTTTTTGGTGAAGGAAACTCCTTTAATAGACCACCTGTGTTCAATGGAGAAGGATTTCACTATTGGAAATCTAGGATGCAAATCTTTATAGAATCTATTGATCTAAACATTTGGGATGCTATAGAAAATGGACCTTTTGTTCCTTCAATGCAACTAGGAGATGAAATTAAGATAACACCTAGGGATCAATGGAGTGAGGAGGATAAAAGAAAAGTACAATATAACTTAAAGGCCAAAAACATAATCACATCTGCATTAGGCATTGACGAATATTTTAGAGTCTCCAATTGTAAGAGTGCCAAAGAGATGTGGGATGCCTTGGAAGTAACTCATGAGGGAACTAGTGATGTAAAAAGATCTAGAATAAATACCCTCACACATGAATATGAACTATTTAGAATGAATCAAAATGAAAGTATACAAGAAATGCAAAAGAGATTCACTCATATTATTAATCATCTTGCATCATTAGGAAAAAGTTTTCCAAATGAAGATTTAATTAACAAAGTTCTAAGATGTTTGAATAGGCAATGGCAGCCAAAAGTGACCGCGATTGCAGAATCAAAGGATCTTACAACTATGACTCTTCATTCACTCTTTGGGAAACTTCAAGAACATGAGTTAGAATTGACAAGACTAAGTCAAAATGAAGAGAATGACAGAAGTAAGAAAAGCATTGCTCTCAAAGCTTCATCATCAATAGTCCATGAAGAAGAAGATATCATCGAAGATGAGGACTTGGACGATGACGAAGAATTTAGTCTTTTTGTTAAAAGATTCAACAAGTTTCTAAGAAACAGAGGAAATAAAAGACCTACACCTAACATAAAGAAGAAAGGAGAAGACTCCCAATCAATCCAAAAATGCTTCGAATGCAACCAGCCAGGACATCTCAGACTAGAATGTCCAATTTACAAGAAAAGAATGGAAAAATCAAACAAGAAGACATTCAAAGACAAGAAAACAAAGAAAGCTTACATCACATGGGATGACAATGACATAAGTTCCAGTGACTCAGAAAATGAAACTGTCAACCTAGGACTTATGGCCAAAGACTACGAAAGTGAAGAAGAGGTAACATCTTCTAACAATGATACATCCATTTCATTTGATGAATTACAAGAAGCATTTAATGATTTACATAAAGAATCATTTAAATTAGCAAAACTAGTTTCATCCTATAAGAAAACCACTATAAAACTTGAGGAAGAAATCTCTAAATTAAATAGAGAACTAGATAATCTTCAAAATGAACTTAAAATAGTAAACTCTAAAATGAAAATTTGAGTTCTATCATTAATTTAGAAAACAACAAAGAAATTCATCCATGCACATCATGTTTAAAGCATAAAGAGGAAATTAATAAGTTAAACACTACTCTTGCAAAATTCACCTTTGGTAAAAATAATTTAGATGTTATTTTAGGAAATCAAAGGTGTGTATTTGACAAAGCAGGATTAGGATATAACCCTCAAACTCAACAAAAGAGTTATAAGAATTTCTTTGTAATGGCTCAATCTACTAGTCTCCATTCTTAACATGCTTTTATTGTGGAAAGAAGGGTCATAGTGCATCAAACTGTTATTTTAGAAAGAATTCTACAAATCTCAAGAATATGATGTGGATCCCAAAAGGATCTTTGATTAGCACTAACGCTAAGGACCCAAAGAAAGTTTGGGTACCTAAATTAAACAATATTGTGACTTGTAGGATTCCATGAAACATACTTGGTACATCGACAGTGGATGTTCCAAGCACATGACCGGGGATATCTCAAAGCTTATGGACATCACTCCAAAGAATAGTGGACATGTTACCTATGGAGATAACAACAAGGGTAAAATCTTGGGAATCGGAAAAATAGGTACAAATCATTCAACCTCCATAGAAAATGTCTTACTTGTTGATGGCCTTAAGCATAACTTACTTAGTGTTAGTCAATTATGTGATAAAGGATTCTTAGTATCATTTGATTCACAATGTTGCTTTATTGAATCTAAACATGACAAAAACATTAAGTATATAGGATATAGAATAAATAATGTATATAAAATAAAATTGGATAATACTACAAATCACAACCAGTGCCTTATTAGTAAAAATGATGAATCTTGGTTGTGGCATAAAAGAATTGCTCATATAAACATGGATCATTTAAATAAATTGGTTCAAAAGAATTAGTTATTGGTTTACCTAAGATAAAATTTGAAAAAGACAAACTTTGTGATGCTTGTCAAAAAGGTAAACAAGTAAGAGTCTCTTTTAAATCTAAGAACATAGTATCAACCACTAGGCCTTTACAGCTTTTACATATGGATCTCTTTGGTCCATCTAGAACTATGAGTTTTGGTGGTAGTTATTATGCTCTTGTAATAGTAGATGATTTTTCTAGATTCACATGGACTTTTTCTTGCAAATAAAGTGATGCATTTCATACCTTTAGAAAATTTGCAAAAATGATTCAAAATAAGAAAAATATTAAAATAGCTTCCATAGAAGTGATCATGGAGGGGAGTTTGAAAATAAAAACTTTGATATGTTTTGTGATGAAAATGGCATAGATAATTTTTCTGCCCCTAGAACTCCACAACAAAATGGAGTAGTTGAAAGGAAAAATAGATCATTAGAAGAACTAGCAAGAACAATGCTTAATGATTCTAATTCCAAAATATTTTTGGGCAGAAGCAGTAAGTACTGCTTGTTACACAATGAATAGGGCTCTAATTAGACCAATCTTAAAGAAAACACCCTATGAACTATTCAATGGTAGAAAACCAAATATCTCTCATCTTCATATTTTTGGATGCAAATGTTTTATTCTAAATAATGGAAAAGAAGATTTAGGTAAATTTGATGCTAAATCAGATGAAGGGATATTTCTTGGATACTCATTGAATAGTAAACATATAGAGTATATAACAAGAGAACTATGACAATAGAACAATCTATTCATGTAGCTTTTGATGAATCTAGCACATCTTATCCTAGAAAAGAAATAATTGATGATATTGTAGAAAATCTAGAAAATACCCACATAAATGAAGAAGTTCACAAAATAAAGTATAGAAAATCTAGAAAATCCTATAATAGAAGAAAGCCAAACAAACTTGGATCTTCCAAAAGTGGAGAACTCTAAAAGATCATCCTATAGATAACATCATAGGAGATATATCAAAAGGAGTAACAACTAGACATTCTCTTAAAGACATATGCAATAATATGGCTTTTGTTTCTAAAATTGAAGTTAAAAATATTGATGAAGCCTTAAAAGATGAACATTGGATTATTGCTATGCAAGAAGAATTAAACCAATTTGAAAGAAACCAAGTTTGGGATCTAGTTGATAGACCAAGTAATCATCCTATTATAGGAACAAATGGGTTTTTAGAAACAAGTTAGATGAACATGGTATAGTTGTGAGAAACAAAGCTAGGTTGGCCAAAGGATATAATCAAGAAGAAGGAATAGATTATGAAGAAACCTATGCACCTGTAGCAAGATTAGAAGCTATAAGAATGTTGCTTGCATATGCTTCCATAATGGATTTCAAATTATATCAAATGGATGTCAAAAGTGCATTTCTCAATGGTTTTATTAAAGAAGAAGTGTATGTAGAACAACCTCCTGGTTTTGAAAATGAAAAATTGCCTAATCATGTTTTTAAATTAAAAAAGGCCCTATATGGATTGAAACAAGCACCTAGGGCTTGGTATGAAAGATTAAGCAAATTTCTTTTAGAAAAAGAATTTTCAAGAGGGAAGGTTGATACAACACTTTTTATTAAAAGAAAAATGCATGACATTCTGTTAGTTCAAATATATGTTGATGATATTATCTTTGGTGCTACTAATGAAAATTTGTGCAAGGATTTTTCTAATGACATGCAAAGTGAGTTTGAAATGTCTATGATGGGGGAGTTAAATTTCTTCTTGGATTGCAAATTAAGCAAACCAAAAATGGTATTTTCATCAACCAAAGCAAGTATTGCAAGGAACTACTCAAGAAATTTGGAATGGAAAACGCTAAACATATGGCTACACCTATGAGCACTGCTTGCTATCTGGATAAAGATGAAGATGGGAAGTCCATAGATATAAAGCAATATCGAGGTATGATTGGATCCCTTCTTTATTTATCAGCAAGTAGACCTGATATCATGTTTAGTGTATGCTTGTGTGCTAGATTCAATCTAACCCTAAAGAATCCCATTTGAGTGCTGTAAAAGGATTATGCGATATTTGTTAGGAACTATTAACTTAGGTTTATGGTATCCTAAAAATATGCCTTTTAGTCTAGTAGGATATTCTGACTCAGATTTTGCGGATGCAAAACTGATAGAAAAAGTACCAGTGGTACTTGTCATTTTATTGGATCTGCTTTAGTGTCTTGGCATAGTAAAAAGCAAAATAGTGTTGCCTTATCAACTGCTGAGGCAGAATACATATCTGCTGGAAGTTGTTGTGCCCAAATACTTTGGATGAAACAACAACTCTCAGACTATGGCTTAAATATAGATCACATACCAATTCGTTGTGATAATACAAGTGCCATTAACTTGTCTAAGAACCCTGTGTTACACTCTAGAACCAAGCACATAGAAATTAGACATCATTTTCTTAGAGATCATGTACAAAAAGGTGATTGTATTCTAGAATTTATAGAGTCTAAGCAACAACTTGCAGATATTTTTACCAAGCCATTACCTAAGGAAAATTTCTTCACAATTAGGAGAGAATTAGGGTTATTAGATGTTTCTAACATAGATTCCTAGCAGTTTTTATGAAGAAAAATGGTTTAGAACTCAAAATAATTTCTAGGAAGTGTGTAATCGATTACACTAGGTGTAATCGATTACCAGAGAGTTTCGATCAGACAGATTCATCTGTTCCTGGTAATCGATTACCACTGTGAAGTAATCGATTACCAGAGAGCAAATATTATTGTAATCGATTACATAATTTCCGTAATCGATTACCTGGACAGTTCTCTCAATCTGGAAACGTGGTAATCGATTACCACTAACAGTAATCGATTACCAGACGAGATTTCTATAATACGCTCGTTCTCTTTCTCTCTCTTCACGGCCCCCTTTCTCTCTCTGCTGTGCGAAACCCTAACCTTCCTACCCTTCAATCCTCATAACTTCCTATTTCTCCACCAAATCACGTCCCACTTCTTGCAAATTGTTCCTCTCATCATCCTCTACAAAACCCACCGAACAATTTCCGATTTCCACCTCCTCCATGGCTGAACCTTCAAAGAGACAACGACGCCCGCCGCTCCCACACCTCGCCGCGGAAACTCCGGCGAACCTCCGGCAACCACCATCCTCTCCGTTGCTTGCTTTATTTTCCACCAACCAACAACGCAATAGGTATACTTCACTCTTTTCGAATCGTCGTATCATTGACCCTAAGTATCTTCACCTAGAATTTTTGAAGATGAGAGCTTTGAATGCTTTGAAATATTTAGGACTTATGGGTTGTTGGATTTTATGTCTTTGAAAGCCCCAATTTACCCGGACTTAATTAAGATGTTTTACAGTAATATGGAGATTAGGGATGGAATTATCTATACTGAAGTTAAAAGAATTCCCATTGTGATTGATCAATCTCTATTTTATTCCATAAACCCATCTTAGTAGTGAAGGTGCAAATTTTGAAGGGTCCATAGTAGAAGAGTGGGAATTAGACTATAGCACTGAAAATGCCCGTAGGATGGTGAGTCATGAGCATGCTG
This sequence comes from Sesbania bispinosa, assembly GCA_026901365.1. NCBI lineage: Eukaryota > Viridiplantae > Streptophyta > Magnoliopsida > Fabales > Fabaceae > Sesbania > Sesbania bispinosa. The sequence continues at coordinate 1,290,481 of QLOH01000095.1, read as the reverse complement.
CCTTAGAACACCGTTTTCTTGCTGGATCCTTTAAATTTGACAGTCGTATCATGCACTACATCATTGTTCGCATTTTGCTTCCCCGTGCTACAAACCTGGCTCAGGCCACAGAGGAGGACCTTATAATTATGTGGGCCTTACTGACCGGACGGCAGATCAACTGGGCTCACTTGATTCGTCACCGTATGACTAAAGCCTTGGTTGCCAATGCTCATCTTCCTTATGCCCATTTAATCACTCTGTTTCTGAATCATTTTCATGTTCCATTAGCAAATGAGAACATGCTTCCCATCAAGAGGACCAATGCTATTGGGGCTAATGCCATTTACTCCTTTGGGTATCAAAAGACACTTGATGGTGATTGGATTAAAAAACGGGATAACGTGCATGCTGATGATCGTACTCCCTCACCACCCCATAGGGATGCTTCTACTGCTCTTCTTAATGATATTCTGGATGAAATGCGTAACTTCAGGTTTCACTTTGACGAGCGCATTGACGCTGTAGAGACTCGTCTTTCCCGGTTAGAGGGTCCTGGTGGTGATCCTCGCTCCTCTGCTGCACCATAGTTTCTTTCCTGTTTTATTTTCTTGCCGTGTATTTGGCATTGTTTTTAGCATTTTAGTATTATTTTTCGCCACTTGGGTTTGGCTAGTACTTGTTTTCTTTCCTTTAGATAGTACTTGATTTTCTATAATTACTCTGTTTAGTCTCCTCTGCTTAGTTTGGTATATTTTGTTCAGTATACTCTGTGGTATAGTTTGGCTTATTAGTGGTTTCTCTAGATTTTGGATGCCTCATATTGTTTTTGATAATGCCAAAGGGGGAGAATAGAGAAAATGAAAAGAAAATGACATTTTGGAAATAAATTATATCTCTTTGATCACAAATTTTGGTTTGATCACAAATTTTGGCAATAAATTGATCTTGTATAAATTCTTCCCAAGAATCTCAAGAACTCTAAAAAACAAACAAAAAGGGGGAGAATAAGGGGAGTGATCGTTATTGACTTGCAAAATTTCTTGTTTTTCATTCTTCCCTTAAATGATGGTTGTCATCATCAAAAAAGGGGAGATTGTAGATGCCTTAATTGTAGGTTTTGATGATGCCAAATGAGAACAAAAAAAGAGGAAGATTGACAAGAGCAAAGTATAAAACAAATTCAAGTCAAGTCAAGAAGATCAAGTTCAAGTCAAAAGTCAAGTCAAGTTAAGCACAAGGTCTATTAGTTTAAGCTTAATTTGGTTAGATAAATATGTCAAAAGATTTCTTAAATATTGCAAGGAATTTGGCACAAAATATAAAATTAAATAAAGTATTTTATAAAGTACAAATCAGTTCAAAAGAATAAATTTTGAACTGGTAATTCGATTACCAAGATGTGTAATCGATTACCAAAAGTTCCAGAATTCAAAAATCAAAAATTTTGAACTGTGTATCGATTACCAAAACTTGTAATCGATTACCAGAGTGCAGGAAATTCAAATTTTTGAATTTCAGGCACAACTGTTCGCAAATTGAACTGTGTAATCGATTACCAAACCCTTGTAATCGATTACCAGTGTTCTGTTTTGAAAATTTTGAAGAGACATGACTTTTGATCAAGGATTACAATGTTTCATCATCATCCTTATATATACTTGTCTCAAATTCGAAATTCAATCAGATTTCTCATGTGAAATAATTAGAGATTGAATATCAATTTTTAAATTATCTTGTGCCAAGCATTTGGCAAATCATTAAGATTTCTTATAGGCTTGCATCAACTTGTAAATTCTACTCTAAGGAGAGTTCAGTTGTACTCATTAATTAAATCAGTACTTGTACTTTGGGTTGAAGAGAAGGGTGTCTCTCTTGTTGATTGGATTGATTCTCAACACAAGGAAGGGCTCCAAGGTGTTGGAGAATTGATCGATTGTAAAAGACTTTTACAATAATGGAAAATCTCAAGTTGGTACTTGGGGACTGGACGTAGGCAAGTGGATTGGCCGAACCAGTATAAATCGTGTTGCAATTCCTCTTCCCTTAACTCTTGTTTACTTATTGCATTACAATTTCATTATATTAAGAGTAAACATTCATACTTCATCTTTGAAAAGAGGCATTTAAGCATAATAAAGTGAAAGTAATTAATAAAAGAAAAGTTTTAGTTAAAATCGAATACTTAATTCACCCCCCCCTCTTAAGTTAGTGAGGGCCACTTGTCTAACAGAAAGGAATAGCTATTTGAACCATAATTCTCAGATAGAGCAAGAGAAATTCGTCAATCTTCATTAGCAGAGCCTTAAATTAATAAATTTCTAGTACAGTAGAAAGGCACAATTCCTTCAAATGCATATAATTTCTTAGCAGAGCCTTCAAATGCATATAGTTTGTAAGGAATGAAACTCTCGTAGTCTCGTACAGTGAGCAGCAAACATAATATGCATATAATTGGTTTTTCAGTTCTTACCAGTTTTCCTGAGACTTGGAAACAAACGCAGAAGGCGACGGAGCGCGATGGAGAACGAACGGAGAGGCGATGAAGAACGAAAGCAGGACGAACGGAGAAGGCGACAGAGAACGGACGGAGAATGGACGCACTCGACGGATGGCGACGCAGCACGAACATGACGGAGGCGGGCGCAGAACGAACGCGACGGAGGCGACTGCGAAGGAAGAGGGGAGGCAGATGCGAGACGGAGAGGAGGCAGATGCGAGACAGAGAGGATGGCGACGCAACACGAACGCGATGGAGGCGGGCGCAGCACGAACACGACGGAGGCGGCTGCGAAGGAAGAGAGGAGGCTGATGCGAGACAGAGAGGAGGTGGATTGCGAAGTCTTCTACTGCTTCAGAGAGAGTGATTTAAGGTTTAGGACAATCTTAGTAAAAAAATTATTTAAAAAATTAAAAATAAAAATAAACTATAATAAATAATTTTATAAAAAATAATATATAAATATAAATGAGGGAGGGTTATAATTACAACCAGTGTAAGTTACACCAAGTATTACACCGCTAATAACTACAAATCGAATATGTTTTTTAGGCAATCAGACCGTTGAATTATGTTTGTTCATCATCAATATTATATGTGCCAAATTTCGTAAAATTTTGACACTAATAACTTGATAATCAAATGGTTGGTTTTTCATATATTTCAAATGTATATATAACGTTAATCTTGAGATATCTCAATGACATATCAAATAATTCGGATTAATGTAAGATTTTATATGTATGATCTATATGATAGTAACTTTCAATCCAACGGTGGATTATTTAATATAATGATCTGTTAAAAAAATATTCAGCGGTGTAACACTTGGTGTAACTTACACCGGTGTAATTATAACCCTCCTCAATATAAATATATAATTATATAATTAAATATTATTATATTTATGTAGGTCGTCTGACAGGCTAAACAGGCTTTTAGCCTACCTGGGCCTGGCTTGTTTATATAAACAAGCTTTATAAAAGGCCTAGGCCTATCTTTTTAATAAACAGGCCAGGTAGTAGGAGGCCCTACCAGGCGGCCTACCTGACTCCCACCCCTACTCTCAAGTCTCAACTATGGTGTGCAAAACCCGGTCACTACCCGATCCAATCTGTTCAGGTCTTATTTGGTCCGAGAATAAGGTTAAAGTGTATAATCAGTTAATAATTTGGTATTGGGGTCAAAAAACGGAGTTTGGGTCAATTTTTTGGATTATCTTTTTTATTAATTACAAGCATTTTCTATTACCTGAGGCAATTCTATTTATGACTTAATCGCAATCACACTAATAAAAAACTTGATTTTAGAGAGGAATTTTAGAGAAGGATAAAAATCACTCTATTTACGAGAAATTTTGTGACGGATTCAAAATTTCGTCACTATTTTTGGATGGGTGAAATTTTGCGATAAATTTAGAGAGGGAAAAAACCCCTCTCTAAATTCCATCACTAAATCCCTCACTAACTTTCTATGAAAAAAGTATAGAGAGACTTTGTGACGGATTTAATCCCTCTCTAAAAAATCCCTCACAACTTCCCTGCCAAAATAACTACTCGTTAGTGAGGGAAATAGAAATCCCTCCCTAAATAAAGATGGATTTCTTAACCCTTATTTATTAAGTAGGGACGGGTTTTATCCCTCTCTGTTAGATAGTTTTTTTCCCTCGCTAAATTGAGTTATAAACTTGGATATATGTTAGTGAGGAAATCATAAATCCCTTTCTATTTGGTGAGGGATGTCCTATTCCCTCTCTATTTAGCGAGGAATTTCATATCCCTTCTCTATTTAGCGAGGGATTTCTAAATCTCTCCCTAAATAAAAATGGATTTCTTAAGCCTTACTTATTCTCCAAGTAGTGAGGGGTTTATCCCTCTCTATTAGAAATAGATTTTTTTCCCTCGCTAAATTGAGAGTTATAAACTTGGATATATGTTAGTGAGGGAATTGTAAATCCCTCTCTATATTGCGAGGGATTTTTTTATTCCCTCTCTATTTAGTGAGGGATTTCATATTTCCTCTATATTTAGTTAGGGATTTCGTATTCCCTCTCTAATTAGAGAGGAAATTCTAAATTCCTCCCTAAATAAAAATTGATTTCCTAAACCTTATTTATTCTCCAAATAGTGAGGGAAGTTATAGAGAGGGGTTTTTTCCATCGCTAAATAGATAGTTATAAGCTTTGTTTGGTTTGTTTAAGGAAATAGAGATAGGAGAAATGGGAAGCAAAAAGTGGGAAGGAGAGAAATAGAGGAGAGATAAATATGATTTTGTTGTGGTTGTTTGGTGTGAGACAAATAGATGAGAAATAAAAGTGAGATGTGAAGGTGGGTTGTTTGGTTTGAGTGAAGAAATGGTGTTTTTATTAATTTTAGTCAATTTTCCCGCCAAGGCAGTTAAATAATCAATTTTGTGGTAAAAAAATCGATTATCTACACCAATTATGTGGCCAGAAATCGATTTTGCATACTGAAAATCGATTATTTACGTGTGGGTTAGTATTTCTCCCATTTTATCTTCAAATTTGCTGAGAAATAAAAACCTTGTGGGCCCACAACTTCTCTTCCCTTCTCCCCCGTTTCAACCCTTTCACCAAACAGGATGGCAATTACATTTCACCCCTATTTCACCACTCTTCACACATTTTCCTCTATTTCACCCTAAGTAAACGTACGCATAAAGTAAAATGAAGCTTAGATATATGTTAGTGAGTGAATTATAAATCCCTCTATATTTAAGGTTGGGAGAGATTTTTCCGCTGCCTAAAATATTCATTAAAACTTAGAATCAATTATGCAATAATTTATGTAAAATAATATATATATAAAAGTGAATTTCTATAGTATACTAATTATTTTAATTATTACAATGTTTATTATAAGTTTAGCAATAAATTATCATTAAAAAACCAATATGAGTTATTATGAGTTTTTAATTGATAATAAATTAAGTGGATAATTACCTAAATATAATTTTTTGTATAATGTGTTAAATTAAATCAATATATAATTGATTTTTTCTCAATTTTACTTAAAAATGAGATCCAAGGCTTGAATATAATATTTTTATAAAATAAAATATATTTTATGTAGGTTTTAAAAATAAAAATAGTTATATAAAAATTAAAAATGGAAAGTTGAAAAAGGGGGAAACTTCAAACCCTAACTATGGAAAGAGAACATTTACTAATGGTCTGTTTGGTTACTAGCCAGATGTAATGCAGAATCAATTCCACAAAAATGATTTTAAAATCACTTTCGTCCAACGTGCTTTATATAGCGTGTATCACTCATCTTCAACAATTGATTCTATAATCAATTTCACTCAACTATAAACCAAATGGGCACTAAATTGTTTATATGTCTGGTTCACAATGACCCAACTTAAAATATCTTACCCTCTTTTATTTTTCCTTATAAAATTTATATATATACGTATTAATAAAATAAATAAATTATAATTAACATAATAATAATTTTTAAAAATCAATTCATACTAACAATTATTTTTTAAAAAACATAAATTAAAATACAAGGTAGGCCTAGGCTCTTTTAAAAGTCTGTTTAAATAAATAATCCAGACTCAAGTGGGTAAAAAACTTGTTTAACCTATAAGGCGACCTATATATATCTTTATCTTTATATATATAAAAGTAAGGTAGTGAAAGTGTCTAATGAAATCTAAAGTAAGGGCACAATAGTAATTTCCTTTAAATAAAACTTCTAAAAATAGAAAGTATCTTCAACATTTTAAATAATTAATATTATGCCTCACCATTAATTAACTATAGTAATTATATTAAAGTAAATAACACTATACAAATAAAAAATTATGATAATAAGAAATATAAATAATGATAGTTTAAGTCATATCTAATAATTTTTAAAAAATAAATAATAATAAGAAATTTAAAATATTGTCAAACACTTAAAAAACTAATTTATAATTATATTGGTAGTAATTATAGTAATTATTTAGTTATAGTTATTTTTATATAAAAAATCAATATTATTTAAAAACTCATTTTAACAATTTCAATATTAAAAAGGAAAGATTTATAACATAAATAAAAACATGACACGAAATTTAAAACATAATAAAATAATTTCAAAAGGGTAAAACTTTATTTTAAAAAATAAAATATAATATGAAATTTGAAACATGCTCAAACACTTAAAAATTATTTAATAATTATAATAACAGTAATTGTATTAATTATTTAGTTATAGTTACCTTTATTATATCAAACATCAATATTAAAGCCAATTTTAACAATCAATATTAAAAAAAAGTTTTATCATAAATAAAAATATAATACAACATTAGTTAAGAAAAGTAAAGTCTCCATGTGCACACTAGTCTACTAAAGTAATAAGCATTAGTTAAGAAAAGTAAAGTCCCTTCCTCATTTCATTCTCTCTTGCCAACGGTGAACCCTAAGTTCATTTCTTTCTCTCGAATCCGCGTGGCTCCGCAACGGTGTCCTCCAAGTCGTCGTGCTCCCCAATGGTGTCTCCCACCCCGCCGCGCTCCGCAATGCTGTCGCTAGGGGTGAGAACAGGTCAGACCGCTCGTCAGGGGCCTACAACCCGACCTACAACAGGCCCGGACCAATTTATTAAATAGATCGGGCCAAGGCTTTTTCAAAAGCCTATATAACAAAAAAGGTCAAGTCTCAAGGCATAGAAAAAAGCCTTTTAAGCCTATCAGGCCGACCTATTTAACTAAATATAAATGAAATACTAATATTTTACATATTGTTATTATTATTATTATTATGAAGATTTTTATTATATTACCTTATAACTATATACTTATTAGCTTGTGTGAATATATAAGTATGTTGTCTTTCATAAAACATTTGAACTTATAAGTTATTTAAATACATGTTTATGATATATTCAAGCATATTATTATAAACAGGCTTTTTTAAGCAGGCTTCCAGGCCAAGTCATGCCTTAAATAGGTCAAGCTCATGCCATAAAATAAAGCCTATATCAGGTAAACAGGTCAGACTCATACCATAGATTTAAGGTGCAGGCCAGGCTCAGGCCTTCAAAGCCAAGCTCGACTCGGCCTATTTCCACCTCTAGCTGTCACGCACCGGTCCGCGCTTCGAGACGACATTGATTAAACTGGCAACCCTTATTATCTTTACGTTGTCGGCAAGGTCTTTGAGTACTCCAGCTCAAGGTCTTTCGTCTCTCTTGCTATCTTTCCCTTTCTGACATTCATGTTTGGGGAAAAAATCACAAAATAAACCAATTTAAACAGTACTTATTAAATTGTTTGTGGTTTGATTTTGAGATACATTCTAGTTTTATTTTTGGGTCAAGATCTTTCTGTCTATGGTATGGTTTACACAATTAGAGTAGGGATCAACAAAACAAAAGCATGAGAAATCAAGTTTCATTGCCAATTTGAAATTGGCATGACTTATGAGTCTGCTCTCCAAAAATGGAAGCCTAGCTACACCTATGTCTTCCCCTTTCTCGAGAGTACGTAGTGAGTCTTACAAGCGAATATAACTTACACAAGTCACACAATACCTAGTCATACTTCACCTTTAATTTTAATTTCTACCTTCTCAAGCTAGCTAGCCTCGCCTTAATACTTTCAAATTGAATATTTGTCATTTTATAGAATTTCATGAAAAAGATAAAGTTCACGCAAACATGTTTTTTTTAGGCTTTAGTAAATATATATATATATATATATATATATATGAGGTTCGGTTGGTTTTAGATAACAGGTTCAAATTCTTCAACATGTTATTCGAGCGAATCATATACAATTTTCTTCAGATCGGGTCTAACCCTATTAAACTAAAAAAAATAATCAAATTAGATGGGATCGGTTCATCGAACTGAACCTGTTAGAACCACAAGCAACACTAGAAAGGGGGGTTGAATAGTGTTTTGGTTATTTTAAATAATTTTGGAAATCTTGAATTAAATTGAGAAGGCATTAAGATGTATTAAATAGAAGAACATGCAAACAGAGTTTGTATAAAAGCGCGGAAGATGAGAAGGACATATTTTGATAAACTTTTGAGACTATAGGAATTTTAGTTGAAACGTTAACTTGCTTAGTCTCTTCAGACTCATCTCAAGATACCCTCTGAAGGATACTACAAAAAATCTTTTCAGAACTGTTTTTGAACTACTTCAGGTAATCGTCTGAAATATATTTCTAACTTCTGAAGTGAGACATTTTCAATTCCAATTTAGATAGTTATTTAAGAGGTTCTTCAAAGTACATTTTCTGTAATACTTCAAATGATATGAGATCAACAGAAAGATTGTTTTATCTTTGAAAAACTTGTTTTATTGAAATTGTTGAGTTAAGTTTATTATGAAAAATACTTTTCAATCCCCTTCAGAAATATAAAGCTGTAAATAAATGAGTTTAAGGGAAAGAAGACTTAGCCAAGAATTTATCCTGGTTCACCCACCAACCAGTGAGCTACATCCAGTCCCAGGGCAAACCACCACTGGATTTTCCACTATCTGAATTCCCCAGATACAAGTATTCTTTAATTTTCAACTGCCTCTTCAGGCAACTCATGCAATATTCTTTACAGACAAGCCTCTCCAGGCTCAACAAGTATTCTTTCTTATCAAGCCTCTCCAGGCTCTACACTGAGTATTCTTTCTTACAGAGCCTCTCCAGACTCAACACCAAGTATTCTTTCTTACAGAGCATCTCCAGGCTCAACACCAAGTATTCTTTGTTACATAGCCTCTCCAAGCTCAACACCAAGTATTCTTTCTTATAGAGCCTCTCCAAGCTCAACACAGAGTATTCTTTCTTACAGAGCCTCTCCAGGCTCAACACAGAGTATTCTTTATTCCTCCAAGCCTCTCCAGGCTCTCAAACACATAAAGTGTTACAACTCAATCTAAGTTTAAGTTCATGAGAAACATAAACTCAGATTCTTCTTGTACAAAGTGATTACTGAGTCTAACTTAGGATACATAATTGACAACCTAAGTACAAGGATAAGACTGAGATAAAAGTGTATGAATTAGGTACAATCTCGTCTTCTAAGTGAGGTAAATCTCCCTCAACTAATTGGCTAAGTAAGATATGAAATTATGCTTCATCCATTTCTTCTTGTGGACTTCAATGTCCAACTTAGTTGGTCGACACCATGTAGATGTGATACTTGGAGTTTGGCCGACTTGGTTGGTCTATGGACTTGCCAACTATGTTGGTCTACTATCTTGCCAACCACACCTTCAAAGACTTTCTTGAGGCTATTTATATGTTCTGATCAAATATAGTCGTTTGAAGATTTCTTGGTTACCGTTTGAGAAGAAAGGATTTTGGCTCAAGTAGCCGTTGTGAAATAGCTTCTCTAACCGGTTGCTTCTTATTAAGCAGAATAGGTGTGCAGATAGCTCAGCTCTGACACACTACTGAAGAGTTCTTTAATCTTTGAGAGAATTTCCTTAAACAGATAGATGAATTCTTTTCTTTCTCTCTTCTTCTTCTTTTCTGATCCTTTTGGCCTTTCTGTGAGTGTGAGGATATATCCGTTGAGTTTGTCCTTTAGCTCGACTTGTTCTTGCTTCCTTTTAGCTCAGCTTCTGACAGTCTGTTGCTTTCATCTTTTCTTTTCTTGATCAGAGTTCCTTGCTAATATTTGAATAATATCTTAGCCGTTGAACAACTGATCTTTACTTTTGTTGAGATCTCTCATATTGGACTTTGTTTAAGTAATCAGTAATGAGAGTCTTCAAACCCAAAATATGTTCAGAGAATATGAGTGTTCAGATGATTAAACTCTTCACATATTTTCAGATGATTTGTGAGCTTTTCACTTTGAGATATTATCTCATTAGTTTTCATCTGCTTTATCATCTCCATTTCTTGCTTCTTCATTTTAGAATTCATTCAGCAAGATTCTTTCCTCTATCAAGAGTTGCTTCTCCTCTTCTTTAGACGATTGAAGCTCTGTTCTTCTTTGTCTTTTCTGATTCTTCTGATACTTAGATGAATAGAGATGTTGAATTAAATATCCTTAGTTCAAACATCTTTCTCGTCATTTTCTTGTTCAGACTTCTGATTTGATTTGGGCAGTAGCATGTGCAGTATGTCTGCGTACACAGTGCCTTTTTGTTGCAGGTGTAGCAGCCTTTGCAGGATTTCCTTATTTGCGCAAGTCTTTTGATCGAGACAGAAAAGCATGCTTAACTCTTGCACTGAAATGATATATAGTCCATTTAATAGAGTGTTGTTTATGCTTGACAAGTCTTCACAAAATCGTTTCTTGATTCTGTCATTTTCAGCTTTCAGATTGCTTTTGGTCAGCTTAAATTCTTCAGACGATAGATGTTCTTCAGACGAGATCCTCTTGTCTTCAAGTCTTCAGATGATAGATGTTCTTCAAATGATTAAGTTTATTTCTTCTCTTCAGATTCTTGTGCTCTTCTTTTTCTTCTTCAGATTCTCCATTGCTTTAACTTCTGATTCTCACTTCATTCTTCTTCTTTTCTGATCTGTTCTTCTTTCTTCTGATGTGTTCTTCTTCTTCTAATTTGTTCTTCTTCTTTCTTCTGATCTTCTTCTGATGAATACTTCAACCTAAAACACAATCAACAAAACAATACCTTTCTCATTAGAACCTGTTTATATGATCTTATTTGTTAATCATTAAAACCTAAGGACACTAAGTCTTAAATCAAGTTTGAATGTTCAAACTGATTCTTAGACTTCACAGAACCAAGCCAATGAACACCCTTATACACCAATAACAATATTATTTTTAAATTATTACATTATCCTAATTAATTATTGTATTTTTTTATCTCTTTCATATTCTTTTATTCTATTTTATGATAATTGTTAGAATTCAAACCAATAACACATAAGTTAAAAGCAATTTCAACTAGTAACATTTTTTATGGATATATCTTTTTTTTGCTTTATCTTTAGTTTTAATGGAAATGTGCATATTATTATTTTTTTAATTTATGTGAGTAAACCTTAAAAGGAATGATAAAAAGTAAAGAAGATAGTATATTTTTAACTTGTGATCATTATTTTAATGAATGATTATCAATGAGTAAACCACCATTTTGATCCCCTAAAGTGTAGACTTCGATACTTTAGTCCCCAAAGGTGGAAATCTTTTTATTAAGTCCTTGAAACTATTTACCGTCTATCATTTTAATTTAGTCTCTTCTCACTCTCAATTACTTAACAACGTTAATTTTGTTGATGTGGCACGTCAAGTACCAATTGGATTGCCTATGTGACATATCTTCAACACTCATTCTCTCTATAGGGACTAAAATTAGAGATGTCAAAGTGAGCCAACCCGGCTCACCCAGGTTGGCTCACCATGGGTTAGGGTAAAATGAGCCGAGTCGAGTTGGTTCACTTTTCTGGTGAGCTAAAAAATACCAACCCGGCTCGACTCACCGCGGGTTGGTGGGTTAAACAGGCTAGCTCACCTAACTTAAAAAATTATAAAAAAAATAAAAAAGGTCAAAAAATAAGGAAAAAAATATAAAAATTACTTAAAAAATATAAACATTAAATAAAAATTAAAAAGTGAGCTAACTTACCTCAACCAGGCTCGAACCCACTTAGTTCGTGAGTTAAGTGGGTTGACCCACTTTTGACCCGCGAAAATATGAGCCTATATTTACCAACCCAACGGTGAGCCAGGTTGGGCAGGGTTGGCTCACCAAGCTCAACCCAAATTGACAGCTCTAACTAAAATGAATGAAACTGAAGAAATAGTTTTTGACAGAGATATTTAAAATTTAACATTTTTAAACTTTTAAAATTATATAATTTATAGAATACTTTGTAAAAATAATTTATATTATATATTAATTTTATAACATTTATATTTTTTCTAATTTTGAAATCAGATTCATAATTATCCCATATATGTTTAAGATATTTGAAACTAGGTATACACTTTTATGAAATATCAAAAAATTATTAAAAATTAATTTAATTGATAAAAACTATTTTATTGGTAAAAAATAAATTAAAATAAATCATAAAGGAGAGTATTTATTTTGTACCAAAATAAAAAATTGTGTATAAAATTGTGCGTACTATATAAATAAATATTTGCACCATGTAAAAATAGAATTTTTATATTAAAAACATAAATTTGAATATTTAATTACATAAAAATATATGTTTCACATTAAAATATATTAATACTTAAATTAGAACAATAACCATATATATCACATGAAGATAAAAAATTCTCCTTGAAATTGTTATATAAATAAAAATATGGTATACCACGTAGAGAGGTCAAGCAAGGCCCAAGTCCATACGGACCATACCCATAACCCAACTCTATTGACAATGACATGGCAACATCCCTCTCGTACTCATCCTCTACCATGTAGTTGACGAATCACCACCATCAGCAACTCAGATGCAAAGGTTTTTTTTTTTTAAATAAAGAAAGTAACGAGGTTTCAACCCTTACTAAACTACTCAAACCCTCTCTATTAAACCGGTTAGACTAAAATCCAAACGCAAATCTAACCACAGTGTTTCATCAACTTTGATAAAACAATACCAACAATACTTTCTTGGGGTTTATATAGTTTGTAACTTTAGCTAACATTTGCCACACAAATAAAGTAGTGTTTACGAACGCTACTTTATACTTTCATTACATTGTAATTTGCTTTGTTATGGTATTACATTATCACTTTACTCTGAGGTGGTATTAACAACACTCTCTGCTTATGTAATTTCGAATTTTGTCACTTCACTCTATTGTGGTTTCACCTGTTAACACTTTTTTCTTGATGGTTTTAGTTGATTAACATTTCGCTCACTGGATTAATAAAAAACCAAAAAAATCGTAATATTCTTATTCGAAAAATGAGTAACTAAAAGTAATTGGTGAAAGTGCTAGCAGTATTAGTGTTCCGATGGTTTGTGGTTATGATAACTAGCAGTACTACGACAATGCTTTAGAATTTAAATAGGGAAAGACTTTTAACCTGATTAGAAGTCTTCTTTAGTTTCAAGTTTTTTATTATTTAATTTAACGGATTAAAGGTAAGGAAAATAAATTACCAAAGGTCTTTTTTTGTCAAAAAATTACCAATGGACATTGGCACCAAATATGTTTGGGCCAACCTAAAAGATTGGGCCTAGTGGAGTCAACATCAAATACACTTGATTTAGTTGAGTAAATTGATTGACAATTTTGGGGAAGTTGCTTTTAGCACACCTTTTTGCTATTTACATCCCCTCCCCCACTTTGAAATTTTTTCCCAAATTATCCTCTTCCCATCATCCCTCCCCACCGCTACCCCCACACTCACCACCACTGCCACCTCTCCACCCCACAACCACTCCGCTCACTTTTACCTTTTCTTTATCTTATGGAAATTAGTTTCTAGGAAAAAATAGAGGGTGTTTTTGAAAAATAACTTTTGGGGGGTTTAAAAAGCAAATGAGGTGCAAAAAGTAAGTCCCTAGTTTTGGTAACCATCTAACAAGATGGGTAACCATATTAGTTGGTTTATACATGCAAGTTGGGCTAAAATTAATATTGGGCCTTGGATTTAAGATATGTGCTCATATATGGGAGTCGGGTTGATTACGTAACATTTAAAAGTTTTTGTAAAAGATAAGAGGAAGGGTTAACTAGCTCAAGGAAGCTCCAGGTCATTGTAATCTAAAGCTGGTAAAATAGGTTATCCGACTCGATCCGGTGCGGGGTCGAGGGCTTTTGTAGGCCAAACTAAAAAGTCTAGTTGAAATTTGGTTCTATAAAATAAAAGTCTGACCCTATGGGGATAACGAGCTTGTACGGGTCGGGCTAATTAAAATTCATTTATTAAAAAAAGTAGCTCATTAAAAGTTATAAAGAATCACACTTATACAAAACTAAAAAAAAAACATGACAATATAGTTATCAAAAACATTAAAAAGAAAGTTCATAATCTAATAAAACACATTCTAAGTTTTCAACACATTCCAAAACACATTAAAATACATTCATTCATCAATCTCATTAAACTAAAACACATTCAACTAAAATTAAAAATGAGTAAACCCCCAAATCGGTCCCTAACATTTTTAACGTCGTGCAAATTGGTCCCTGACTTACTTAAATGACTACGTTAGTCCCTGACTTTTTTGCCGTCATGCAATTAGGTCCAAAAGGCAAACGTCTGTTAAGTGCTTTGGGCCTAATTGCACGACGACAGAGGAAGTCAGGGACTAAGGTAGTCTTTTAAGTAAGTCAGGGACCAATTTGCACAACGTTAAAAATGTTAGGGACCGATTTGGGGGTTTACTCAAATATATTATTTTCCAAAGCACTACACTCAATTGCGTCATGTCATGGTCACCTCATCTTTTTGAGCAACAGTCATGCATGGACCGATTTGTGGCTTAATATGGATCCAAATTACATTTCAATGTGATTGCAAACATACACTAATAGGCACCTGCAACAATACAAATTATTGAACCCACACAGCAACGATGTAGTCTTTCAAGTGATGAGAACGGAGAATCTTCAATGGTCCTAGTCTCTTAACTGGACTGATGCGATTAGTTGAGCCAATGCAGCAATATACACAATTGTTGTATGTTGCCAAGTATAATTGTCAGGGAGCTCATATTTTGCAAAATTTGGTTTCGTAGGGCAATGATTTTTCAGCCAGCACTTCTCGCCATATATCAATGAACTCTTCCATGATTGGCTTAGATTTTTCAACTGAAGAAATAGGGAGGTACTCAATCTGCACAAAACTAAAAGCAAACTTGAATACATATCTACTGAAGATGTAGTTTGAGCAATAAATGTTAATTCAGTGGGAAAAAAGCTAAGAAAGATTATACCATTCTCACCTAAACAAAACCAACCGACCATCCGTTTTTTAAGAGGAAGAGGGACCAACAATGGCAAAACTTTCTATGAGAATAGACCTTTAAGACTAAACTAAGACATCAAATATGAGGTCTTCTCATCTTAAGTAAAGAACTGTTGTAAAGATGACTCGGGTAACTATTTTTAGTTTTAAACAACTGTTGTAATATAATTTTCATTTGATAAAATGTATGTTAGATATGGATGATGAAGGAGTTAATTGAATTTATAGGTACATCAAAATTTGGTGATCAGACTGTTGCTCAAAAAGATGAGGTGACCATGCATGACGCAGTTGAGTGTAGTGCTTTGGAAAACAATATATTGGAGTAAACCCCCAAATCAGTCCCTAACATTTTAACGTTGTGCAAATTGGTCTCTGACTTACTTAAATGACTACGTTAGTCCCTGACTTCCTTTGTCGTCGTGCAATTAGCCCCAAAGCACTTAGCGAACGTTTGCCTTTTGGACCTAATTGCATGACGACAAGGAAGTTAGGGACTAACGTGGTCATTTAAGTAAGTCAGGGACCAATTTACACGACGTTAAAAATGTTAGAGACGGATTTGGGGGTTTACTCAATTAAAAATAGAAAAATGAATTAAAATGAGACTTTTTAATAATTTCATAAATTGATATATACAGTTACACATATATTGAAGACATATACAAGTTTCATTATGAATAATTTCAGTTTAGTAAGCAGAAAGGATGGGGCATAAAGATTGCTTCAAATTTTCAAAACAAAATAAAGGAAAAGGAACAAGAGCATAAGCCGCGTTTCAGACTTTTGCTCTTCTATTTCTACATGGTGCACTGTTTAGCCATATTTTGTTTTCCTTTTTTAATATATACGTGTAGCCCCAAGTCTGTCCGGGCTACCTGACCCAAATTTGTATTTAGTGGGGCTTTTTTTTCAGGCTTAAAAATCCACCAAAAAATTGGGTCTCAAATTTTAGTATTCAAGCCTTGTAAAAATGTAGGCCGGACCCTTTTTTACCGACTGTACTGTAACCATATTTCTATATTTTAGGATTAAAAATAAAAGCTAACACGAGAAGTTAAGTTAAAATCAAAGGGCCACAAATTGAACTCAAAATGTAGATTAGATGCTAATAAAATTATGTAGCATATTGAAGTCTCGTTTCATACAAAAGTAGAGAAAATGATGACTTCATTAACTAAGGAGAGGATCAATACACCATGCAAATAATGAATTTTCGCACACTACTTAGTTGATGTAGTATTTACCAATATTATGGTTACTAATAGCTATCTCACATGTTTATAAATATGTATTAATGAGTTATGAATGTTGTAAACAAACTTAGTATATGTTAATGGTCAATTTTAAGGCTTATAAATACTAATTGTACTTCATTTTTTAAACATATAAAACATAATCAATCAAACACAAGCGTATTCATCTTCAACTTTTACTTTTCAGTCCTTTACTTTAGCTTTTATCATGTTCATTTATTATTTTTTGTTATAGTATTTCCTTTATATTCAAACATTTACCACATTTCTTTATTACCTTTCAATTAAAATTAATTGTTGATTAGAAAACTTATCGGTGTGGTTCTATAAGTCTTTTGAAGTATCCTAGAAATCTATTTTGAAAAAAATAACCATCCTTAAACAATCGTTTGATAAGGGAATCGATTAAATTAGACATTAGCCTAATCACACTAGCAAATTATTAACAATGATATGAATTACAAAAAAAAAATTGTGAACATGAAATTTTTCGGAGGATAAAGTACAATGAGATAACATACTATACATTTTAGTATGAAATTGAGTTAATCTTAAGAATCCATTTGTTTTATATTTTTATATAACTAGTATTTTAATCACTTGTGCAATGCACAAAACAACATTCCTTATTTTATTAATTTTTCTAACATAACTAAAAAAATTAAGCATAAAAGATAATACATTTTAAAATTTAAATTAAATATCTAAAAGATAAGAAATTATCATCTGAAAATTATTAATGTGTTTCTTGATTGAATGTGCATCAAAATTTAAACAAAAAATCCAAATGATAAGAAAAGATTCAACCCAGGTAGATAATTAATATTGAATATGGGAGAAATTCAAACTCTTTTCAAATTTATATAGTTTTTAAAATAAATTAAAAAAGTCACATGAACTCATGTTGGAACTTTATTGGTATGAAAGTAGATGTGAGAACCTCGTCAAGACAAAATTAATATATAAGAGTATATAAATTTAAAATAATTAATCATTAATGTATAAAGAATTGATTCTAAAAGAATGAAAAAAGTTTGTTTGTTTTTAAATATTTTTTAACCAATCAAATTGGTCGATTCGGTGTGTGTGCCAATTGCATAAGTGATAGAATCGAACTCAACAGTATTGTTTGACATCACACTTAAGGTGTATTTAGCAAAACTAGCTCATAAGTTAGCTGATAAGCTCCTAACTTATAAGCTTCGGGCTGATAGTTAGCTTATTGAATTAGAAGTGTTTGGTAGAACTAGTTAATAAGCTAGTTGATAAATGTAAAATGACATAAAAGGAGATAACTGCATAAATTTTATTATATAAATCTTATTTATATTTCTAGAAAAAATATTATTATGTAATTATAATTTTATATTTTTTTAAAAATAATTAAATTCTTATTAAATCTTTTAATGATAAAATATTTAAATATAAATTAAAAATAATAATGAAATTGATAAAATAAATAGTATAATATAAAAATAATTTCACAAAATAGTGAAAGAAAATAAAAATTTAATTAATTTGTAATTTTGTAAATTACGTATTATATAAGTATAATAATAAAAAAATTGAAAGTTTTTGTGACTAAATTTGAAAATCGATAATAATAAATAAAAAGAAATTAAGAATAATAAGGGGAATGTATTAAAATATAAGAGATTTTGATGGAAGAAAATGAAATAAGCTACAAGCTAGGTGATGTAGCTTGTAGCTTGTAGCTTATATGCTAGAAGCTCCTAAAATAAGCTACTTTGAAATACCTTACCAAACATTTTTGTGTTGGTCAAACTAGCTTATAAACTAGTCAAATAAGCTAGTAGCTAGCTTATTGGCCTTACCAAACACAATCTTAATCACCTCATCACATAAGTTAGTTAAGTGGGTCAATGCCAAATTTATATATACATACATATACTTTGAACAAATATAAAATTGTTTTACAAAAACTAAAGACATTTAATATTACAATATAAATATATATTTAAGAAAGTATAAAATAAAATAAATTTATAATATTATATTATTATTAAACCTAATATATTATCATATTTTTTCATATGTATATATTTTTAATCAATCATTATTGGTGTTTTATTTTATGAAACATGTAATACGGTCTCTTATATTAATTTAACATTTATATTTAATGAATTTTTGTTAGCTTATTATTTAAATATTATTTTAAAAAATAAATTTTAATATTATTGGTTCGTTCACAATTCAACCATGGTTGAACCAATAAACTATAGGTTCTTATTTTCACTTGTTAAATTATCGGTGCAAATTTTAAAATACTGATTTTAAATGTTTAATTTTATTTTTTATGGTAAAATAAAAGGCATAATTATGTATAACGGTGAAAAGCGTTGTATACTTATGTCCAAGGGTGAAAGGCATGGCCGCATGGGTGGTCTAGGTATTCAGAACTCAGATAAATTATTCATTCAACAAAAACATATAACAACTCATATAACATATTTATTTTTTATCTTTTTCAATCATATCATCCATCACATCTCACATTTCTATCTCTTTCATAGTTGTACAAGATTGTTACATATTAATGTTATATGATTATAATTTCTCTTCAGAGGAATCAGAACTAGAACCAAGTGGAACCTTGCTGGTGTTACGCAAATGCCAACACTGCCACTAGCGCGCGTCGTGACCTCTGGAGTTGCCACTCTACTCTGTCAATTTGATCACACCAAAGGCCCCTTTTCTAAAGTGCATTGCATTAGCCTCTCCTTATAAACATTCACCATGAGCTTTCTTGTTCCGTCTTCCCAAATAGAGGTGCATGTGAAGCTACGCCTCACAACACCAATGCTTATCGTTATATCAATACTTGCTCACTCCCTTCCACGTCATAACCCATTGCCAACACAACCTCTTCTTCAACGACACCGCATTCGAGCTCTCTTCGTGTTGTGCCATGCTTTAGCTTCGGTTTCGATTCTACAATTTTCAACAATTATGGCAAGCGAACCAAAAATCCAGCAATATAATAGTAAGTAGAGTATCGTATCCACATCAATTCGCGTGTACTATTTATCAAGAGAGAATAGCGGATTTGTGAGAATATTTTGTGTGGAAAATATAAATTGCAGAGTAATAATAAAAAAACAATAGAAAGGAGGAGTTGGAAGCACTTTAGTTGAATTAGGATTGAACTTCGTATCATCGCACCCTTCGTGTATGTAAAAACTATTTATTATTTATGATTATGATTCATGTAATACCTTAGCCAAACTAAATTGATAAAACCCCGAGTTACCAGCAACCTACCACTCAAAGATAATTCATGCGGACTCTCCGAAGCGACAAATTACCCTCGGCTCATTAAGATCTTAATTAATTATTCTTCCGTTTGTTTGAGTTACTATCGATAAAACCATACTTATCCTGTAGACGCTCTTCATTAGGGCACTCATATTACCCGTCAATCACTAGACTACGACTATGTTCCAGTAAATGGTTACCGAGTACCTTTACCCAATCAGAGTTTGAGTTCCCTATTTCTAGGCCCCCTCATCCTCGCTCCTAGCCGGAGTTCCACTTTTGTATCCATAGCACTAGCCTATAACTCCGGCGCACGCGATGGAGTTAGGAATTAAGCACAAAATAAAGATACCGAATATTACAGATAGGGAATCATAGATAATAAAATAGAGTTTACATACACTTGGGGATAGAATCAACTACATTCAAGATTCGAAGAATCTGTCACCTTCTTCAATCTTCGTGCAGCACTTCGCCTCCCCTATTCTAGAAGTAAAAGTGGTGCATGAATTTGTACTAATCTTATACTACTCCCTGCACACCCTGGTGCAAGAGTCTCCTATTTATAGGCTAAGGAAAGACAAAGAAAATTGGGAAGAAATCTATCTAAAAACGGCAACAAGGTAAGAGTTACGTGTTCTGTGCTTCACCCTGCGCTACAGCGCAGCTTGCAGCGCAGAAGTCAGATTGTTGCGCTTCACCCTGCGCTAACTTCAAATCTTCGTTAATTGTGCTCAATTAAACTTCAAATCTTGCAGACATCTCCCTCATTTAATGCTATCTTCTCTCCATATCAAATCTTTGCAATATTCTGCAAAAATCAGCACAATTTATATTAAAATAGCATTAAATTCAAATTCAAGACCAATAATTATAATTTATCTAATATTTAATAAAAAGGTATTAATTTGGGGCAAAAATACAATTTTATCCTTGATAAGTGAACTAAAAAGTACTCTAATTTATCATATATTTTTTACTTATCAACCATGTGTCATTTCGCTCAAAGCCAAGACAATCATGGTCAACTACGTTAGTCGCATCAAGGAAGACGAAGGGTGGGGACTCAAAGGTTGGTGGTGATTGCAGTGTGCAACCGACTAATTGGGGACAATGAAATCAAGGGTTTTGTGGAGAATAAAGGAAGAGTTTAGGATCATGGGTGAAAAATAAAACAGCAACGTCAGTCAGAAAGATGTGTGAGTTTGTTACAAACTCCACATGGTGGTTTCGGGAACACAAAGTGCACAAGTACACAGGTTTTTTAAGACTTCGATTGTAGGATGGCCTCAGGGAGAAGTAGTAGAACTTGTTTTGACATTGACGTGGTTGTTCAAAGACACTGTTTTTAAAATGGGACTAGTCATTAAACTAGTGAAGGGATTAGTTCGAGGTTCATTGGTTTAACCGTGATCGAATAGGTTATCATTACATGTTTGTGTATATATATATATATATGGGATGTATATGTGAGAAAGGTATCCTTATTTCAGAGTGAGAGGGATAAATATAGATCATTAGATTAAAATTAACGGGTGGGATTAAAACTTGCTCATTAGTGTGTTACGTGCTTCCACATTCCCAAGTTTTCTCTGTTATCCCTTCCCCACCAGTAAACCTCTTCCTCTGACAGAATGCAATTAACGTTCATGCATTTAACGTTTAACAAATACATGAAAACAAGCAGCAGAATCACTAATATTCTTTTACTCATTATCAATTTATAAACTGCCTCTCAAAAGCTCACCACTCAAGATACTATGTCAAATAACAAAAATCCTTCTTTATTTATCTTCCATCCAAATCCACGCCACCTCATTCATTAATTAATACATGATAAGTCACCTTAGGCGCGAGACAGAAAGCACTAGATGGATTAGGGACAACGGCGGCAACCCACGGCTTCAACGAAGGAGGATGGAACAGGGAATGCTTCCCGTCACCTGCGGATGAGGTACAACAGTGTATCTGTGACGACTATGGACTGTGGTTCGACTATGGAGGATGGCGATTGAGGGGCCCACGGATGGTGATTCTGGGTGACTTAACTTTGAGGGAGAACAGAGGAAACTTGGGAAGGGGGAAGCACGTGACACACTAATGAGTAAGTTTTAATCCCACTCGCTAATTCTAATCTAATGGTCTATATTTACCCATCTCGCTCTCACATAATTTCTCACATGATATGTCCCTTATATATATATATGGTTTATATAATATATTAAGTAATAAACTAGTTTAAGAAATTAAGATAAATTAAATTTTAAATTAACATAAATTTTAATAATGTATGATTGAAAAATCAATATATATTTTTGCTACATAATACACACCCACCCACACACACATATATAAATTACTAGATAAAACTAAAATGTAACACAAGCTTTTGGATATTGTACACATATAATAAATTGCACTTTTAGAAGCAAGATGGACTTGTGTCTTAGTGGTGCGTGTATTCTCAACTATACACAGAACCTGAGTTTGAACCAAGCGGAGACTATTTTCTCTATTTTTTACTCAGAAGCTGAAACGGCAACCCTTTAACCCACACCAATTTTACCTATTCAAGACCAGTTTGCTGACGTCATAACCGGTTCAATACGTGCCCGGTTTGATGTAGTGACCAAACCTGCCAATGGTCCAGTTCCCGTTTCAAACCAGTCAGACGAGCTGGTCTAATTTCGTTTCAGAATAATGTTCAGAGAAGATATTTCTTACTAGCTCTTGTGAAATCTTTTCGGCGAGGTGAAATGATAAAGACAAACTTTATGTGCTCTTTCCTAATTCACGAAGAAGCAATTTGCAAATAATTAGATCTAATGGTATAATTACCCATTATATCTGTTCAGGACCAATTCTATCCTGCTTGCGCCGACATTATTTCGAGCTCAGTCCCTTGATCAGACCTGTCAGGACCGACGTCCGCCGACATCTATCTAGGCTTAGTCCAATTCTGGACCGGCATCCGACATACATATGCCTCATGTCGTTTCCATTACCGGTCAACCAAGCTGGCTTACGATACAGGCGCCTACCGGCATGGGGGGCATACCGACATGCTACCTTTGAGGCTACTGTTCTGGACTGGCATCTAGCTTAGATCAACATCCAGCTTGTAAGTTCCGACATCCACCTCACGGATTTACTTGGCTACGTACAACAAGCGAATATGGACTCTAACCGACATAGAACGACATCTGGACATATGTGTCTTGGGGCGCGTGAGTCCACCTTAATTCAAGTGCGTTGCGCTCCTATTAAATTACCATTAAAACTTTCTAACGGAATTTCCCGCCTTTTACCTGCATATAATAAGGTTGAGTAAGCCGAAATAAGGTACATTTTCTTACTATTACACAAACCCTATCTGGTACACAATTTGACTTGAGCATCGAAGTGCCTGCAGGTAACCACCACCAGAGTCTGACGTCGACCGCTATAGACGACCAGCATCTCACCAGAAACCATCGTTCGAAGGATCATACTTGAACAATATCATATATGATATCTTTGGGAATTGTACTTTAGTAGTTACGTGCCCATATAAAAGAGTAAATTATAACAAATACTTCAATTAATATTTTAACAAATAAATAAAATTAAGGACATCTGTCATGTGTGGGAAATCCCTTATTATTTTGAAACATGGAATCTCTTGTGTGAAAGTATTAATTAATAAAGGACTTGTAGAACTTTTTCCCTACGTCACACACATATTTACAACAAAGAAGCAACAGTGTCACACTCTTGCTGGAAACGCTTGAAGGCGAGTTTCTCACGAGAATGCCTAACGCTTTCAACAGTAGCAATTTTCAATGATTTGGCCATTTCAGCAACATGACGATCTAGAACAGTAGCAGAAAGATCAAAATCTCCAAATATGGGTAACTTCAAAAGAACAACAACATCTTCCAGAGTCGGAGCAAATTCCCCCCATGATATTAAGAAAGTATGAATTTTGAAGCTCCACCGCTGAACTAGCGCGTCCAAGTCCTCTCAGCGTTTCTGGTTACTAAGGAAGGGGAAAGCTTGATTGCGTCAGCAATTCCGGCTTGTGAAAGAACGACAACAAAAGGCTTTTCTATAGAAAATACATTATCTATCCACTTAGCCCAACCATAGGGATGGGATGACTTACTAACGAAACAAATAGGTGACCAAGGGAACTCTTCTGTAAGAAGCCGCAAGTGAGGAAGAGAATGACTTAATTCAAGCGAAGGTGCCTCAGAAATGCAGTAGCGAAGCAAAGCACTATCCCGATTTATAGAAGAAAATGCCACAGATAAAGAAAACAGAGCATCTCCTGAAGAAACCATGGAGATATCAAAAGGACTCTATGCAAAGGAAATACAAGAAACCCATTTTTTAGACTCTGATGAAGCAGGAGCCGCTCGAGGAAAGGGCAACCTTGGCAGAATAGTAAGAGAAATAGATTGAGGAACAAATTCAATGACAGAGTCAGTAGCTAGACTAGGTGAAGAACAGGGGGCAGCCACAGTTGAAGGGGGACGAGAGTAAACCATGGTAAAAGAAGACGATGAAAGAAACAAATTCGGGAAGATGAAACAAATGTCATAAGCAAGAGGGAGAAAGAAAGAAGAAAATCACTAGAGTAAAGAGAATAATGATCACAGAGTATACTTGACAAGACAAGAAGCTTCCACGGCAAAAAAAAACTGAAGAAGAAAAATTAGTATTATCACTTCATGTCCACAAAATCAAAAGAAAAAAGAAACTGCTTAAGTAAGCAAAACAATCGTCAGTAGAAGGTGAAAGTTGGAGCAGGGTGACAGACGTCGCCCGAATTAGAATAGCCCAGCTGGATGCAATGAGACTGGTGACCAAGAAATGAGGAAAAAATACTCTTCCTTTATGCACATCATAGTACTGCGCATTACATGTGCAAGGGGGCAAATGTTCCAGATTGGTTTATGGTACCCCGAGTTATAGTACACAAAGTGAAAAAGGGAACTTACATAAGGCTAATCCTAAGCCATAGAGCGTATGTCAGAAGGCTAACCCTTGGCAGCGCAGCATGCAGAAGCCAGGACAGATGTAACAGCGTTACAAGTCTTTCCCAAAAACAGAAGAACATCCTTTTTCCTTTAAACAAGAGCTCGTTGGACACACACCAGAAAGGAAATAATGCCAATTGAAGGCTTCAATGCAAGACAAAGGTGTATTTTTTTATGTCTATTGTAATTAAACTATTAGCTAGCATATGATCCAATGTAAGCTTGGCTCCCAAGTCAATGCAGATACATATACACACCAGGGGGCAAGCAAAGGGCAGACTTGAATCAATAAGAACTCCATATAGCTAATGCAACTAAGATTCACCAAGATTACAGACCTTTTCATATTAATCTCTATCTCCCATTTCCATACCGAAACAGTTGCTATTTCAAATTACCTAAAAATATTATTATTTATTAAAAAAAATCTCATAAAAAATATAAAAATAAGTTATTAATTAGCTGATTATTAATATTAGGAGTAAATTTTTCCCTTAAAAATACATTTTTTTAATCTTAATAGTCTTTCTCTTTTAATTAGTGATATTCTTATTTGTCTCCTTACGTGACTTATTCTTATATATTAGTCCTAATTAAAAAATATATAATTTATTTAATTAAGACTGATTACGACAGTTTGATAAATAAATTTACATGAAAAAAAACTTAAAAGATGATTTTCAAATAAAATTAGAATAATCTCACTAAGTTTATTTTTAGGTCTATCATATACATTAAATAAAATTAATGAGCAGAATTTAAACCTAAATATAAGTACACAAATTTCACCATATATGCATTTTGAGTATTTTATTTAAGAAATTAATAAACAAAAAGCTTTTAATAAAAACCATACCATTAATATTAAATTTATAATATTAATATTATATATTTTTATAACAAAATTCTATTTTTGAGATATCCTAATAATATTTCCCTTTCACTAATCTCTGCCAATGAAACTAACGCAGGCTTGTTGGTCATACATCATCCTTCCTGAATTATAAAATACGAAATGGAATAATATGGTTTATTTGCAAATTAAATCAGCAATCTTTATTAACTAATACGGTCATCCTCATCAGGTTGTCATTGACGTGCAACGTACTTGTGCTTATCCATATGTCATTTTTTAATCGAAATATTGGTAATAGAAATTAATTTATTAGTATTTCTCACATCAGACAAAACAACCATTGGACACATTTACAATATAATATTTAAAAAATATTTATATAAAAATACAAAAAAATAAACTAGTAAAATTTTATTTAATATAAAATAATTATATTATATTACAAGATAAAAAACAAGAAAAATAATTAATAATATTCACACGTTGAACTTATACACATTTTTTTATAAGTCAAAAATATTATAAAAGGGAGTACAAGGGGTACTCCAACCCATAATACAAAATAAGAAAAATGTTTAAGAATAACACAATTACAACCAACCTAAGTGAAACAAAACAAGCCCCAATTACAAACAGCTAGGTAACAGCAATCCTAAAATAAAATAACTTATATCACAGCACCACTAGCTTGAAAATCAACTCTTGCAAGGTATGAGTAACTAAATGACAAGTACCATCTTAGCCACGCAAAGCGGTACCAACACTTCAGCAAAACCAAACTTTCAAACCCCCAAAGACGGCGCCCCAAAAATTAAGTACAGTGCAGATTCAAGCAACCTCCAACATCAGCAGACCACAAACAGTAGGGGTACATAAAGGAGGAGTCCTTAGCTCTCAAAATCTTCCAAGATCTTAGCTTTATCAGTTCCAATACTTCAGTGGGTTCCGTTCTTTTACTAGAGAAAATAAGATCATTACGTGCTAGCCAAATAGACCATACAACCATCAACCAAATAAAAAGACCAACGTAACCTATTAAGAGCATTACAATCTGGTAGACCAACATAGTGAGAGAAATTGACCATGCTTTCTTTGTTCAAAACATAATGGTAACCGCTCCACTCTACACACAACATCCAAATTCTATATGCAAATGGACATTCGAAGAAAAGATGTGATACAGTTTCCACCACCTGGTTACACCACACACAATCACCATCCCTATCAGAGAGTACCTTCCTTTTGATTAGGTTTTGTTTGGTAGGTATACATTTTCATTTGTTTCAAAATAGTTTGATTAAACAGATTTTAAATTTCAAAAAAATAAAAAAAAAATGTTTAAAATAAACCCATTTAAATAATATAGTTATTATCAATTTTGATCGATTTAACCAATTATTTACTAATTTTTTTATGGATCTGAACTTACAGAGACTCTTCCGGAGACCTTGGAGGCGTTTGACGGTGGCAGAGACGGAGTGAACGACGGATCCACGGCGGTGCAGGGTGTACCTGCAGGGACTCCGATGCTTAACGTAAGTGAGAATCTTAGAGAGAATGTGTAGGTAAATTCTAAGAAAAAGCGTACCTGAGACGTCTGAGTCTGCATTATTTATAGGAGATTTCAGGCGGGAAATTCAGTTGGAATATAACCGCTTCCGTGAATCACGGGGTGACGCGCCCCTTTAAGAGGATGCTTCCACGCGCGGACGTCAATCTTGAAAGAGATATTCCTGAGATCTCATGGCTGGATTGTATAGTCGGTGAAGGTTGTATACTTAGCCGATGTGGTATGTCGGAGATGATCTCGAGGGCATATCCTTTGTTTGTTCATAACTTTGATAGTCGTGTATTAATGATCACATGACGTCGGCCACTTATTTCGGCATGTTTGGCCCGTTGCTTAGGTCGGGAGCGTAATCTCGGAATTACTCCAGAACAGTTGCCCCCTAAGTCGATTAATTTCGGAGGAATCATTCGACTTGAAGTATTCCGACATGATATTTGAATTTTGGTTTTTCGCGTAAATCCTTGATGCCTCCGAGGTCGCGTCGCTTGATTTTCCGCATTTTTCAAATTTTAAATTTATGTGCCAGGTGTCATAATCTTACGTCTTTGGGCCCTATGGGCTTTCTTAGCTGTTGAAATCTGAACCGTTCGTTGAAGCATAAAAATTGTCTACAGTAAGAAACTTCTCACCTTCCCGAAACTTCTCATTTTCAAATTACTTATGTGAATCTCTAAAAGGTTTCTCCTTCATATTCTTTTCTACAAGCTTGTTGTGTTCCCTGCTTTCTTGATTCGGGTCAACCTTGCATGAACCTTGGTGTTGTGGAACTCTACGAGGTGTTTAAAGATTTAGCACAAAGGATTGTTCCAGGTAACCTTTCACTGCCTTTTTCTTTGTAGTTTAGGATATGGTGATGACTAGGGCTAAATCTAGGGCTCTTAGTTTAGAGAGGAGATGTCACTGTATTGCTGTCTCTGATGATCTTGAGGATCCTAGTGTCCCTGACCTCGTGCATAAACAGAAACGAGTTCCGGGAGTTTCAAACTCCTTCAATTCTCGTGAGTCAGTTGAAGGAACTGCTCATATTCTCAAGAGATATGGCTATCCGAGGTGTTTTTCCGCGGAATCATCCGTGATTAGCTTTGTTGATCTCGGAATTGATTCATCATCTCGATATAATTTTAACTTAGGACTTTTGGACAGGTCCGAGATGGGAAAGCGGAAGATTTATACCTCTCCTACCGTGAACTACCCAGTGCCGCTAGCTTTGTCGAATCTGACATGGGTGGATACGGAAGCAATCGGGACTTGCAATATATATGGTTCTGTAGAAGCTTTGGAGTTAGGATTCCAAGATGTTGAATGGGTGGAACCGGGCAATGAAAAGAATTGGAGTTTGGTAGCTCCCAGTGAAGATGATCGGATCTGCTCTCAAGGCGACTTGGGGGAGAACCTGTTCATCCCGATGTATAATTACGATCTCGGTTTTTGGTTACCCTTCCACTGGTTCGAGTTAGAAATTCTTCACTACTTGGAAGTTGCCCCCTCGCAATTGCACCCCAACAGTTGGGCTTTCATCAGAAGTTTTATGATCTTGTGCCACGGATTGGGGCTTAAACTTAATTCCAACATCTTCTTCCATTTCTTCTGACCTTTAGTGCAAAAGGAAGGGTCGAGCCGATATTCTTGGTTATCCCTTCGGGCCGGTGCTGGGGGTAAGATATTCGAGCTCTGCCAAGAATCTTACAAGAATTTTAAAGATAAGTTTGTTTTCTGCAAGCCGATGAATTTTAAAAGTCGGCAGAATATACTAGGAAAAGATGGCCGGGCGATGATATACCCCTATTGGACTGATAGCCATTTACAAAAGATGTCCAGGGAATATATTGTTAACTATAAAGAACTGTCTCAAGAGGAGAAACATGTAGTCGACATCATTCAGAAATTTGTTAAGGACTTTGGGCATTTGCCGAGTCAAGAAGTAATTGTTGAGGATGGAGACGCAACTCGACAATCTTTGGGTAATTAACTTGTAGCCTTTATTGTATAGAAGTATTTGTTTATTTTCTGACCTCCGTCTTATTTTGCAGAGGAAATGGCAGCCAAACAAAGGGCAAAGCTCGCCGAGAAGTTGCTGAAGAATAAAGCCTTAGAGGCTAAGAAAGAAGAGGAAGCAGCAGCCAACCTTGTTCAAGGTGTCGATCCAGGAAAGATCAAACGACAACATCTGACTCATCCGGGTCCCACTCATTCGGTGCCTAGAATCGGCGATGCACCTTTCTTTAAACCCGCAGAAACCACTCCATCAGAGAATCAATCCAAAGGATCTTCATCTTCTCAACTTTCACCGGATGGAAAAGGGAAGGCACACGTAGAAGACTCTAGTGGTGCCCAACCGACATCGAACATGACCAAGGAAGAAGTTCGAAGATACTTGGTCGTTCAAGCTGAATCCCTTTTCAAAGATAAGTCGGACACAGAAACTTCTGACTTCATGAATCATGCTACCAGTTAGGCAATGAGGTTCGCCATGATGTCTCAGTATTTCGTTGGGTCGGTTCGCGACCTCAACGCGCTGCTTCCTTTGAAGGATGAATTGCAGAAGGTTACTGCTAAGTTAGAGGTTGATGAACTGAAGATGCAGGAAGCCATTTCCAAGGTTCAACTTCTAACTTCGGAGAAAGAGAAGTTGTATGAGGAGAACCTTGCTTTGGCTGAACAGGTCAAATCTCTTACTGTGGCGAAGGATGAGGCCGTAAAGAAAACTGAATCAGTTTCAACAGAGCTGAAGTCAGTTCAGGAAGAGGTCAAGTCGACAACCGAGGCGGCTGGACTTGCTCAAGCTGAAGTTGACTCTTTGAAAGTGAAAGTCAAGGGGTTAGAGGATAAGCTGACCGAGGAAATCGCTGCCAAAGAACAAGCTGAGAAGTTGTGGATAGAAGGGCCGGTATGCCGGTTGTATCTTGTACTTTGTTATTTTGGTGTACAATTCATTTAACTTTGTACAAGTTTGAATGTTATTTATGAAAACTTAGCTTATCCATTTTGATATGGAATTGAGATGAAGTTTGTCCGACTTGTCAAAGATCTTTGAGGAGCATATCCTTAGCGTATTAACATAATCCGCGGGTCGAGGGGCTAAGCCCGGGATGCTCGGGGAGCGTATCTTCAACGCATTAAATAATCCGAAAGTCGAGGGGTTAAACCCGAGATGCTCGAGGAGCGTGTCCTCGACGCATTAAATAATCCGAAAGTCGAGGGGTTAAACCCGAGATGCTCGAGGAGCGTATCCTCGACGCATTAAATAATCCGAAAGTCGAGGGGTTAAACCCGAGATGCTCGAGGAGCGTATCCTCGACGCATTAAATAATCCGAAAGTCAAGGGGTTAAACCCGAGATGCTCGAGGATGGAATCGAAAGTTGTTGTTGGCCGAATACCAACTTTATTAATTTGAGATCAATCAATTACATCACTTCCACATTTCACAATGATCAACTAAAATATCTGCGGAGTTTATCCGCATTCCATGTTCAAGGTATGGCTATACTGGACAATGTCTCTAATTGATATGCACCCATTCCAGTTTTGGAGGTAACTCGATATGGGCCTTCCCAGTTTTCTGCCAACTTCCCTTGGGCTGCATTTTTGTTGCCGACGCCGGCTCTCCTTAGGACTAAATCTCGGACTTCAAAAGATCGAGGAACGACAATCTTATTTCGGCGTCTAGCCGATTGTAACTTGATTGAAGCTTCCCGAATTGATGCCCTTTCTCGGACTTCCTCTATCAAATCTAGCTCTTCTCGCATCCTCTCCTCATTGAATTGCTGATCGTAAGCACAAAGTTGAAAACTTGGTTCTCCGACTTCTACTGGGACTACAGCGTCTACCCCGTACGCTAATCGGAAAGGTGATTCTCTAGTGGTTGAATAGGGAGTCATATGATAATCCCAGAGCACATTGGGCAGCTGTTCAACCCAAAGTCCTTTGGCGGATTCGAGTCGTTTCTTTAGCACTTTGAGTATTACTTTATTAGCTGCTTCTGCTTGCCCATTAGTTTGCGGGTGTTCCACCGATGAGAATCTATGATTTATATGAAGGTCCGACAACATTTCTCGAAATCCCTTATCGCAGAACTGGGTCCCGTTATCAGACATCATAGTATTGGGAATTTCAAATCTGCAGATGATGAATCGATAAACGAACTTCGAGAGATTCTTTGCAGTGATTTTGGCTAGTGGTTGTGCTTCAATCCACTTCGTAAAATAATTGACCGCGACTGCCAAGTATTTTAATTTCCCTGGTGCAACTGGAAATGGACCAAGAATATCAATTCCCCACCATGAAAAAGGCCAAGGAGCGGAGATTTACCATAGAGGTTCAGCAGGGGCCCTGTGTATGTCTGCGTGCTTTTGACATGACGGACGTTTTTTAACATATTTCATGCAATCCGTTTCCATGGTCGGCCAATAGTACCCAACTCTCAATATTTTCCTGGTGAGAGAATGTCCTCCGAGATGGTGCCCACAAATACCCTCGTGCACCTCGGCCATGACATATCCGATCAGATTTCCCGAGATACATTTCATTAAAGGTTGCGCAAGACCCCTTCTATAAAGAATTCCATCCACAAGGCGATATCTAGCCGCTTGCCTTTGGACCCATTTTGCGTCCTCGACTTTGCTAGGTAAGAGGCCATCCTGTAAATATTTCTGGATGTCTGTATTACATCATTCTTCTACTTCTATTGTCAACATAACAGTTGGTGTTGTCATGACTTCTTGAATCACGGACTTGTTGTTCCCGGAAGTTCTCGTGCTTGCCAGTTTAGAAAGTACGTCGGCTCTTTAGTTTCTTTCTCTGGGAATATGGTTGATCTCAAACTCGGCAAAACTATTGCATAATTCTTTGACAGCCTGCAAGTATTTCTCAAGCAGAGGGTCCTTGACTTGGTAACTTCCGTTGACTTGGGAAACGACCAACTGGGAATCACTGTGCAAACGGACACATCTTGGTCCAACCTCGGATGCCATTCATAATCCCGCTATCACGGCTTCGTACTCAGCTTGGTTATTCGAAGTCGGAAATAAGAGACTAAGGGAATGCTCTATGACCACCCCTTGTGTATTTTCTAAAAGTATTTCGACTCCGCTTCCTTTAGGATTTGAAGATCCATCAACATGTATTTCCCAAGAATCATCAGAAGTAGGTTGAGCCGGGGTCAATTCTGCGATGAAGTCTGATAAGGCTTGAGCTTTAATCGCTTGTCGAGGCTCATAAGATATTCCGAATTCAGATAACTCAACGGCTCAAGATACCATTCTCCCGGCTAGGTCAGGTCGGTGCAAAACTTGCCTGATCGGTTGGTTAGTTCTCACCATAACTTGGTGTGCCTGAAAATACTGTCGAAGTCGGCGAGCTGCCGTAATCAGTGTCAGCGCAATTTTTTCTACTTTGGGATATCTGAGTTCGGGTCCTTGCAGCGCTTTGCTAACAAAGAAAACTGGGAGTTGAGAACCTTCAACTTCTCGGATTAATACTGTGGCGATGGCTTCATCTGCAACTGACAGATATAAGTATAAGATTTCACCTAGGGTTGGCTTTGACAATACGGGAGGTGAAGTCAATATCATCTTCATCTGCTGAAAAGCTTCTTCACATTCTTGGTCCCAGATGAAAGATTTTCCTTTTTTAAGAAGGCGAAAGAAGGGTAGGGCCCGAGATGCTGATCTCGAGATAAACCTTGTCAAGGTTGCAAGTCTCCCAGTTAACTGTTGGACGAAGTTGTCCAAAAACTTCCCCGAGGTCTTGAACATGATTCTCATCCATCGTGCTTTTTGCGATCATATCGTCGACATACACTTCGACTACTCTGCCGATTTGATTTCGGAACACGACGTTCATCATTCTTTGATATGTTGCTCCAGCGTTTTTCAATCCGAATGGCATCATTCGATAACAATAATTTGCTCCTTCCGTCATGAACGTTGTCTTTTCTTGATCAAGGGGGTACATCAGATTTGGTTGTATCCGGAATATGCATCCATAAATGATAACAGTTGATATCCAGATGATTTATCGACCAGCCACTCGATGTTAGGCAGAGGGTAAGAATCTTTAGGACATGCTTTATTCATATTAGTGTAATCTACACACATTCGCCATTTTCCATTCGGCTTTTTGACTAAAACTACATTTGACAACCAAGTTATGTATTTAACCTCGCGTATGAAGCCGACATCTAAAAGTACCGAGACTTGCTGCTTTGCAGCATCCGCTCTGTCTGCCGACATTCTTCGTCGCCTTTGTTCGACCGGCTTAGCCTTTGGGTCTATTGACAGACGATGGCAAATGACGTCAAGATCAAGGCCCGACATATCAACAACAGTCCAAGCAAACAGATCTGCATTCTGTCGAATGAGAGCGCATAATTCTTCCTCGACTTCAGGGGATAAGTCGCAGCCGACTTGTACCACTTGCTCTGGGGTTGAGCCGATTTGGAGCGATCTAAGTTCCCCGTCCGGAATGGGTCTGGTCTCGGCAAAATCTTCTCTTACATCCAGGTCAGTTAATAAGACTTCCGGCAGATGATGGATATTATTCAACCTTGTCCTCTTGTACAATTGATTTTCAGGCTTCGAAATCTTCAAAGATTCTTTGTAGCATGATCGGGCCATGACTTGGTCTCCATGGATGCTAACTACCTCACCTTCATCACTCCAGAATTTCATCGTTAAATGATTAGTTGAAATAATAGCTCCGATGGCATTCAGCGTGGGCCTCCCAAGGATTGCATTGTAAGTAGTGGGACAATCGACGACTAAGAAACGGACCTTAACCGTCTTGGACAGTGGTAACTGTCCAAAAGTCACTAACAGCTCCACATAACCGGCAGGTTGAACTTTATCTCCAGTGAAGCCAATCAAGTCTGCTCCCTTCTATGGCCAGAGATCCGCTTGAGGAATTCGAAGAAGATGAAATGTTTTTCATGAACAAAACGTCGGCCGAACTTCCTTGGTCAACGAAAACCCTTCTAACTTCATGATTAGCCATTATTACTTTTATAAGCATGGGGTCGTCATGTCCCGGAATCACATTACCATAATCGTCGTCTGAGAAAGTTAGAGGGGGTAACTTCCTCTTTTGTCCGCCATGTGAAGGACGAGATGAGGTTGAGGCAGAAGCCGACATTACTTCTTTCAGATGCCTCTTTCTTGAATTGTTGGATTCTCCACCTCCAGCAAATCCGCCGGCAATGACATATATAATAGGGTGTTTGGAGGAGGACGGTCCTTCTTGCGGTGATGTTCTTTGTCGAGATTGTTCTCTGTGCTCTCTTTGTGAACTAGCCGGCAGAGAACGATTGCGTGATGGTTTCTGAGAATAGGACCTTTCTGGATGAGGTGCTCTGGTCCGAGATCTGTGGTGTTCTTGTCTACTCGACTCATGTCGGCGGTCATTACTTCTGTAATCGTCTCTCCGAGAATCGGATCCTGGATGACGAGATGATCCTCCGGCATCTTTCTTGAATCTATTTAACTTGCCACGTCGGATGAGTTCCTCGATGGCATCTTTCAAATGGAGGCATTGGTCAGTATCATGCCCCCGTGACTTGTGAAAACTGCAGAATTTTGATTTATCAGTCTCTAGACCCGCTTTCTGAGGGCGGGGCCTTCGCATCCCTGCCTCATACATCTCTACATTTAGGATCTCGTTTAAAATTTTTCCTCTAGGTTGATTCAGAGGAGTATAAGAGGTGTATCGGCCGAGTGGTTCCCTGTCGCCCTTATTATCATGTTTAGCTCCTTTATTTTTCTGCCCCTGGTCTTTCTGTGTCTGGTTGGGGTTAACATCTTTTACTTTGAGGGACAACTCTTCATCCTCAAGGCTGATGTATTCTTCGGCACGCCTCAACAACTCCTCCATGCTGCTAGGTTTCCTTTTGGACAAGTCAATCCAAAATGGGGAATGAGGAATAAGGCCATCTTTGGCCAACATCAACTGTACCCCAGGCTGATGCCCCTGCACCAGGAGTGCTTCCTTGGTGAACTTGCTGATATAATCTCGGAGGGATTCAGTCGGTCCCTGTCTGATCTGTTTCAAAGAAGCTTTTGTCTTCGGCTGGACCTTACAAGTCGTGAAACTGGTGACAAATTTGGCTCTCAAGTCCGCCCAAGTATTTATGGATCTCGGAGGAATAGTCTGGAACCACCGCAAGGCGATTTTCTTCAGATACAGAGGAAATACTCGGCACATAATTGCTCCAGAAGCGTTCCTTATCGACATGGAAGATTCATAAACATCTAAATGCTCTAGAGGATCTCCAGTTCCGTCATAGAGCTCCGGCACTGGAATCTTCTCGAACCACTTGTTGATTGGAAACAGCATAATGCGTTCTGAAAAAGGAAGAACAACCTGTATAACCTCGTCGTCTGTTGTATGCCTGGATTCATTATTGGTTGGAATCGTCTTCTGCGGAGGTGGTTAGTTCGAATGTACTGACTGTGTTGGGATTGGAGATGGACCACGGTCTTGCTGATGTGAAGTTCGACGCTCCGATGCGGCCTTCTCTTTCGCTGCTCTTTCGTCAGCGATGCGGTGATGAGCGTTTTCCATGTGGCGTTCAGTTTGCACGGTCTCAAGGCGGTGAGTGTATTGCTCTAAGAGTTCGCCCTAACGACGGATGAAGTCCCAAAGTTCTCCTCTGGATGGTTGGTTGCGTGGAGAGGTAGGCGTACTATGATTTCCTTGGTTCGGCTGAACGTTCCTCGCTCATGACGGTCCACCTTGTGGTGGCTGCATTCCAGCCAAAGCCGATACCATTCCGGCTGCGGTGGAAAACATTGCCGGCATGGTTGTCGGAGTTACTAGAGGCCTTGTTCCTGTTGTGGAAGAGAACAAAGCTGGCATTGTAGCGGAGGTCACCTGAGGAATAGTTCCTTCTCCCCTAGCATGGGATTGAGTACTCCGTGTGGTCACCATTGCCAAGTGAACAAAAGTGGTGTGGAAGAGCTTGAAGATCTGAATGAAAAAAGGAGTAGAATCTAGAACGAAAGGTTCGTCCCCACAGACGGCGCCAATGAACTTACAGAGACTCTTCCGGAGACCTTGGAGGCGTTTGACGGTGGCAAACGACGAAGTGAACGACGGATCCACGGCGGTGCAGGGTGTACCTGCAGGGACTCCGATGCTTAACGTAAGTGAGAATCTTAGAGAGAATGTGTAGGTAAAATCTAAGAAAAAACGTACCTGAGACGTCTGAGTCTGCATTATTTATAGGAGATTTCAGGCGGGAAATTCAGTTAGAATATAACCGCTTCCGTGAATCACGGGGTGACGCGCCCCTTTAAGAGGATGCTTCCACGCGCGGACGTCAATCTCGGAAGAGATATTCCTGAGATCTCATGGCTGGATTGTATAGTCGGTGAAGGTTGTATACTTAGCCGAGGTGGTATGTCGGAGATGATCTCGAGGGCATATCCTTTGTTTGTTCATAACTTTGATAGTCGTGTATTAATGATCACATGACGTCGGCCACTTATTTCGGCATATTTGGCCCGTTGCTTAGGTCGGGAGTGTAATCTCGGAATTACTCCAGAACAGGATCAATTTTTAAATTATATGAATATAACATGACCAATTAACTAGCCTTTTTTTTAAAGATGGAGGGCTAAAGATCAAGATTATACAGGAATAAATTTAGTGATGATTGAAAGGGAATGATACACGCTTTATGAAATACATTGGATAAAAGTGATTTAAAATTAGTCTTGTGGAATTGACTCTACATTGTACGTAATCGATAACCAAATGAGACGAGTGAATCTCATAAGGCAAAAGTACACGCACCTGGGTGGTGAACTACACAAATGAATCTCATAAGGAACACCATGTGCCTCATTTGCAAGACAGTCAGCTATCGAATTCGCTTCTCTCCAAATATGCCTCAATTTGATGGTTCAATTCACTGATTTTTGAATCGTAGTAACTGGTTCGATCTAATTTTTTCAATCCACAATTAGTTTTTGGTGGCAGTGTAAAGTTGTTACTTACTATCATTTTTTGAAAACGGGAACCGACCTAGTAATCGGTTCATTGAACTTTATAAACCGGTCGAACCGGTCATTTTCTAAAATTTTCATTTTTTTATTTTGTTAATTTTTTTTTAAATTTTTGTTTAATCTTAAATATTTTAAAATAAATAAAGACATATGTTTAAGGATTACATATAGATATCTATTATTTTACCAATTATTATTAATTTTTTTTATTTTATAAGACTTATAATAAGGTTATTTATACTAATTTACGACTTTATACATGTTATTTTTTTTTATAATTTTATGTTATTTTAATAACCACAATGGAGATTCATTATCACAGATATTTGGTTCTACCGGTCTTTCAATTCATGTATATTATCACATATTTTGTTATTTCAACTTCTCTTTCATAAAACAATTTGAAACAAGCTCCTCTGCACTCATCAAAGAATAGGATTATAGGATTGCCCCTGGTAATAGGGGATACCTATGATTTATACAAAAAAAAACACTCATTAAAGAATCAATTATTCTTTATAATAAGCAAAGAATGGTGGAGGCCCTAAGCATAACCACCTGTGAAGAAGAGTTCAACCAAATTTTAAAAAAGCACGTCATGATCATCATCACAAAAAGACGAAAAGAAGTGGGGAGCAATTCAAACCAATATCTTAATTAACAATGAGGATGACTGATATGGAATGTTTTCAGAGCTACAGTGAAAAGAATAGCTGACAACACTTGTCTATAGTGTTTACCGACAAAAAAAAGTGTCGGCAACATCCCACTACAGTAATTACTGACAAACAAGGTATCGACAACATCTCTCTACAATGCCACCCGATAGAAACGACATGTGTTCTACATTATTGTAATAGTTTTTACGAGTCTATAAATAGAGGAACCATATGTGTAGAATGCATCAGAAAAATTGAGAGACTTAGGGATCGTTTACTTTGAGAAAATATTTTTTGGTTTTCATTTCATGTTTTTTAGTTTTAATCACCAAAATATTATCAGTTTTGATTGTATAACATCATTCTATTTCTTATTTTTAAAGTTTTGTAAAAAAATCAATGAAAATAACTTTGTATTGTTTTCTCTATTTCCTGAACAAAACTATGAAATATTGAATAAAATGAAAAATAACAAGTTGACATTGTATATAATTAAAAATAAAAAATAGAAAATGAACATAATGTATTCTGAAAGTAAACGGGCCCTTAAGACATCTATCCAAGCCTTTAGAATTTCCTTCTCATATTTGCTTTCAAATATTGTAACCACCCATTATCTTCTTGTACTAGTTTTCTTCAATATAAAAAAAAAAAATCATACCAGATTACACATATCCAAAATATTTCTCTAATCCACCTTTACTTATATCATCTCCATCCATGATTAATGCAACATTTATACATCATTCAACTCATATTTAAATAATTGGCTTTCTTGTAAGTCTTCATTACTATACTCTAATTTAAATTTATGGCCTTTTCCCCGGGTAACATTGATCCATAGCTCTGGTAGCAGAGCCTATATCGCGAGAAAGACTTGGGCTTTGATTCTAGAATAGTGTCTTGGATATATAGGTAAAGTTGATTTTATAAAAATTGTTCATATTTGATCTGAGTGTGGGTACTGTAGCACTGAAAGTTGTTAATATGTCGATCAACCCAGTATCGTGGTCCTGGTAGTAAGTCCCAGTGAGGCAGTGAAACCGTTAGTTAGCGAGGGTGGTCCTGTAACATGAAACACTAAGAAAGATTAAATATGGATGGTTTAATAAGATCGGTTAGCAACCTAGGCAAAGACAAAGAAATAGATGGTAGAAGAACAACACTAGATAAGGGTACTTCAACTTCATAAGGAAAACAAATATCTGCAGGAGAAATTGAAAAATCTTTACATAATTGTGTATCCCAAAAATTTAAAATAGCTAGATATACAAAAGAAGCTCATTTTGGTCCAACCATCCCGATGAGGAAATTCACCAACTTGAATACTCCTATCCAAGAACAAGAAATGGAAAGGTAATAAAAGTCTTAAAACAAGAAATGTTGGACAAACATATTAAAAGGGGATTTAACTTTATTCATTTAGGACTAATACAATTAGCAGTGAAACCAGACTACAAAGTAAGTAGATATGCTAGTTCTAGAAGTTTTAAGGGACAAAGGTTATTTAGAATAAAAGATTCAATTATTGCAGCCTTAGAAGCATGGACGAATCCTAACGGGGACATGGGGAGCCATGGCTCCCCCAAACTTTTTCCAAAACTTTATATATATATATATATAATTATTAAAAATCTTTATATTTTCATTGAAAAAATTACAATATAATCTTATAATGTGTTGGCATATTATTTAGTGAATATTTTATCTTATGTGTTATTAAACTTGGCAGCACATAATGTGACATATTATTTAGTAAATGTGTCATCTCATGTCCTCAAGTTTTTACGAAGAAATTAAGTTTCTATACTTTCAAATTAAGCAAATTTAATTCCCCTATCAATTGTTTTATATCTAAAACTCTTAAATTATCACTTTCTACTTAACATCTCTACAAATTGAATTAACTAATTCATTTTGAATATTATTAAGTTCAAAATCTCACCAATCAAAATAAAAAATTTCACCTAAAATAAAAACAAATCTCAATTTTTTGGTCTTATTTAAACCCTAATTTCACTCATACAAAATCCTTCAAATTTTATTAAATTTCTAATAAATTTTTTACTTGTGAACCTTTAAAATTATTTCATATTTAATCATCATAAACTATGAAATATTTAGATTGAAAATGAGAATTTGAGAGTTTTAGGTGGAAAACAATTGATAAAGGGACCAAATTTACTTAATTTTAAAAATGAAGAAATTTAATTTGCTAAAAAAATTGAAGGACCAAAATTGCATATAATCTAAACAAAAAGTACAAAAAATAAAATTAAGTCTATAATATTATATATTTATGGGTTAAATATGTTTTTGGTCCCTAAACTTTCACCCGAATTTGGTTTTGGTCCCTAATATTTTTTTTTCGTTGTTTTTGGTCCCTAATGTTTTCAAATCATTGAAATTAGTCCATGTCGTCACCCTTATAATTAACAGAGTTGACGGCGGGGACTAATTTCAATGATTTGAAAACGTTAGGGACAAAAAATAACAAAAAATAAAAAAATAAAGATAACAACAACATGGAAAACAGTAAAAGAAAAATTAGTAGAATCTGAATATCCCTCATAAGAAGCAATACAAATACCAATTTCAGAAAATGTAGAAGTGGAGGCTTCACCATACAAAGAAATATATCCACAAGAGAAAGTAGTAAAGAAGAATGATATTAATAAAATCCATCAACAATTAAAATTATTCAAACACTATTTTAGGAGTAATAACAAATTAACAATTAGGAAGGATTGAAAATCAATGGGAAGCAGGTAATTCAAAAAGTAAAGAATTAGACGAACCTATTTATAGAATAAATACATTACCCACACTTACAAAACAAAAATATATACATTACCCCACCAAATCTTTTTATATTATAAATTTAATTGTAATAATATAAAAGATAGTTTTATTCATGTATTACATAGGTTAACATATCACTCTATATATATATATACTTGAATGAAATGTTACTTAAGAGAAATTTAAACATGTATCATTTAAACCGACCAACTTGTTAATAATACACCTATATATGATAAATAAGATAAAAAATGAATAGACCTTCCATAAACAATCCTAATTATAAAGAGGTTTGGAATGAATAATATTTTATTTATATATGTTTGTTATTGGCATGATGAAAAAATATATAAAATTCTTTTTTTTTGGTCAATAAAAAAAAATATAATTCTAAGGTATATATTTTGTTGCAATTTAACGAGCATACTTTAATAAGCCAATATATGATGTAAAATACGTACGAAATCACGAACACTTAGACAAAAAAAGAAAAGTCAATAACATAATTTTTTTTAACCAGCTATAGGAGTAATAACTTTTAATATTTAGTCTTTGTTTGTATGTAAACATTTTCATCTAATGGTCTTTTTATACGTGTTATTTTCGTTATGTTGATGGGGGTTGGCCACTGTAGCCTCCTTTTGCCATTGGCACAGAACAGAACAGATAACATTCCCAGTGGCGTGCAGTGACGAATGCGGATTTAATCGAATCTGCTTTATTTTGGAGCTTTTCACGGTTAAAAGGGAACAACCGAGAATGACATGCAACAATCAGATCCCAACACGTGGATTAACAAAATGCTTCAACGCTTTTTCCCTATTCTAATTCTAATTTTTTTGGAAATTTTTCCCTCTATTTATTAATTACACTTACAATAACTAAATAAAAATATTAGCCTATTTAGAATCAGTTTAATGGGTATACACTTCATATATGAAATGTAATCTAATCATATATTATTACATTATTTAATAACTAAAATATTTTATATGATATAACTTTTTTATAGTGTACATATCCATTAAATTCCTATAACATACTCTTTACTACTATGATTTTCTTTACTTTTTATCTTCCACAATTTAGAGGAGATTTAGGTTCCTTTTTATCTATTATTTTAATTTTAACAGTTCAAGAAAATATTAATTATTTTTTAATTTTTTCGTTTACGTAAAATTCAAAACTAATAATAATATTTAATAAGAAAGATAAATCGTATAATAGAAAATTATAAATAATTTTAATAAAAATGAAAACATTAATTATATTTATAACCCCATGGGGTTGGTCGAGTAGAGCAAGACAGATTCTCGTATTTGACAAGTGGCAGGTTCGAACCCCCACTTGTTCTCTTGAGATGAGGTAAAGGCTTTCCCTACCTTGGATTTTGCACCATCCCCTTACCCTAAATTTTTTTGTAACAAAAAAAAGTTATATTTATACTTGCACATAGGTAAATTTATGACATATAAAAAGGAATAGAGGAAGTGCTAAATAAAATTTATATTAGTTTTTCTAAAATATATAGGTTCCAATTTTTATTTTGTGAAATCCGATTTTTGATTAATAACATCAACATAAATGGATTCTACTAGTGAGTGTCCAAAGAAAACTCATTAACAAGTGCTCTAATTTTATTTTTTATTCTTTTAACAAGTACAATTAGCATTTCCCAATTCAAATTAAGCTGAACAATTCTTTTGTTATAATTACACGTTTTATAACATTGCATAACTTTTTTTTGTCCAATTAGTGATTAATGACCATGATCCAACATTCCGCACTTATTTCTACTTGGCTTCACATAGAGTTCCACTAAGGAGAATTTTCAGGACACATGGCTAAACGAATTACCGGAAGTTATTCTCGCCGTCAAAGTTATTCTTTTGTCAGTCCCAAGCACGCTAATTTCACAGGGATATAAAGATCGAAATTAATGAAAACGATAATAAAATATTTTAATTAAAAAAAATATAACCGCAAAATTAACAACTTTATTTTTTATTATACTGTGCATATAGGATGGTTTTGTAGAATATAA
Organism: Sesbania bispinosa; assembly: GCA_026901365.1. Lineage (NCBI taxonomy): Eukaryota > Viridiplantae > Streptophyta > Magnoliopsida > Fabales > Fabaceae > Sesbania > Sesbania bispinosa. Next base: position 1,247,632 of record QLOH01000095.1, on the reverse strand, counting down.
AAAAATAAGTTAAGAAGTAAATTAAAAATAATTTTTTTTTTAAGATTTTTAAATTTTGAATTTATAAAAATCAAGTTAATTTTTTTTTGTTTAACCATCCTGTTCTTTCCATCCACAAGACTCGATCCTGTTCTTATCGAGCATGTACCACTTGAACAAACCCCCGTTGGTAAAAAAAATCAAGTTAATTGATAGTACATTAATTTAATAATAATTTATAAATATCTTATTTTATTTAATATTAACTAATTAAAGAAAATTAAGTATTGATTAAAAATTTATAATAATAATAATAATAATAATAATAATAATAATAATAATATCCTTTATTTGAATAATTATTTATGATTATAATTAGTTTTGATTTAATTTTAGTTCAATACAAATTTTAGAATATCTGTCATAATATAAGAAAAATATAAGATTTTATGAGAAATAAAATATAATATGATTTTATAAGATTAAAAAACTACCACTCAAATTTAATATATAAAATGTATTTGATATATCATGAAGACAATAAAAATATGAGAAAAAGGATTGTGCACTGATGGTTAATCACAATCCTTGATTTATGGTGAGTTTGTTGACTTTACTAATTAATATTTTAAAAGTCATATAAATGAAGAATCATGATTAAATGTCAGTGTAAAATTCTTTTACATTGTCAGTGCATACTAATTAAACTCAAAATATTTTGACCACACTTTAATTTTCAAATGTCTTGACCACTCGATTAAAGCTTATAAGGATGAACAAGAATATAACAGAAATTCTTTTATTAGAGACAGAGTATCAGAAATTGTTATTCCATTTTTTCCCTTCAAGAAACAGAGAGAAAGAAATGGGAAAAATTATAAAATCACATATATTTTTTTTTCTGTACATGTATCTTTTTAAGAGAGACCATTATATCTAAATAATTGCTTAACAACTTATCCATGCGCCCGATGATTAAAAGAGAAGGAAAAAAAATATGTGAGCCTCTCAAACATAAATAAAGAGAAAACGTTAGTTTCAAAAAATACCATTTTATTATTTTCGATTTTATTTAATTATTTTTCTCAATTTTTATTCAATTAAAGAAATGGAAAGTGTTTTTAATTTTTCATTTTATCTAAATAATAAATAAATATTTTTTTCATTTTTTTCTTTATTCTCTTTTATTTCTGCTATTTTTTTCCACGTCTGAAGTATTAAATGAATATTTATATTGCTTAGATGCCAAATTCCCGTTTGGCTCACAATTAAAGAAATAAAAAAAAGGAGAATTTCCCCCAATTTGGGTGCCTCCATCCGGAGTACGTTTTTGGAGGATATTTCATATTATAAGAAAAAGGAAAAAAAAAAGTAAAAAGTGTTACTATATTATAAAGTAAGTACCATGTAAGCACCCGTAAATGATAATTGTATTATCTGAAAGAATAGGCAAAAGAGTAGATTAGGACAAGATAATCCGGTTTAAAAATTAATTGCAAGAAAAGAGCTTCTAGTTCTATCCAAAGGGGCCCACAAAGTTAGCACTTTTCTCTTTCCCTTTTGGTTCGTGTAAGATTACGATCCTCTCTTCTTCTCTTCTCAGGAATCCCTAAACACAGCACTGCCTCTCTCTTTCTATCTCTCACATCATCTAATCTCTTCTCTCATGTTTGCTTTTTCTCTTCTCGAATTTGTTCTCGCTCCTCTGTCCCCTCCCAACATCACCCCTTTTTGCTCCGAAATTCTCGTCTCTTTCTGCTAATTTCCGCCGTTGGTTTTTTCACACCAATTACTTGTGCTCTTACCCGCTCCCTGCACAATTCCCTTGATTTCCTTCTTGGTAACCACTACTACCAATCACAAGCCACCTCTCTTCGGATTTCGGAGCTGCGGTAATTTCAGGGAATTTTTTCCTTTTTAGCTATTACTCTTCTCCTTCTTTGCGTTTGGATTTTGATAATTATTTTGAGTTATTGCAAGCTGTTAGCAAGATCGAGTGTGTATTCATAGGTCCGTCTGGTACCCAGTTGGGAAAGTTAAGATTTTGTATCGTATTGAGAAAGTGGGTGGATTCATTAGTCTTTAGCTAAGTTTTGTGCAATCGTTTGTTTGGTTGGAGCTTCACGATTAGGAGTTGATTGTGTTGTTTGATTGGGATTAATTTGGGCTTGTGGATAGAGGATCATGCCTTGGCTGTGCGTTTGTAATTTAACATAAGAATAGGGAGGGTTTTGTTATATAATTTATCAGGAGTAAGGATGAAGAGAGGGAAGGATGATGAGAAGGTGATGGGGCCAATGTTCCCTAGACTCCATGTCAGTGATACGGAGAAGGGAGGGCCAAGAGCACCACCTAGGAATAAGATGGCCCTCTATGAGCAGTTTAGTATTCCCTCTCAAAGGTTCAACTCAGGCCTTCTGCCACTACACCCAAACACTTCTAGTAATACAGCTCCCCCAGCATCCTCGAGCCAGGTAATTTTTGGATTCTGTGGTTTTGCTTTGCTTACAGTCCTAATTATAATGATTATTATTATTTTTAGTTCCTTTCAGAATTAGATAGAATGGTTTAATTTGGAAGTTAGTGGTTTTTAACTTATTTAATGTTGTAACTGCTAGTTTGTGTTATTCTACTTTTATGTATGTGTGAGAGAATTAAGAGGTGGTTGTTTTCCTTTCTGAATATCTGGATTAACAAATTTGCAGGGGACTGTCCCTGAGAGAAATTATGTCTTCCCCGTTCATTTACCTCCTCAAACACCTACTCGGCGAGCTGAAAAACATATTTCTCGCCAATCGGGAGGAGGCGCAAATCTGAATGCTTCATTAGTGCAACTTGAACAGAGGAAGAAGGTAGATGAAGATGACTTTATGGTTCCTGTGTACATTCGTTCAGGGACTGGTCAGTCTAATGATAAAAGTCTTGAGAGTTTTGATGGGAAAAAACTCACTTCCACAGGCTCTAGGTATTTTGGTTGTTCAGTAACAGGGCAAAATGATTGTGAAAGGGATCCAAAACAGAATGGCTCTCCACTTGTCAATATGAGAAAAGATGTGAGAAGTGAGACTGATGGTCTTCCACAAGTAAATCCCAATAAGGAGCAGACATTAATGTCTGCCAGAAACATATCAACTGGAGAAAATATTCAGACCTTAGTAAGGAAAGCCAAGTTGACTTCAAATCAAGAGTTTCAAAATTATGCTGTGTCCAAACTTAGCAGATTGCGTCAAGGCGATGCATGCTTACGGCGGGACTGTGGAATTGGGTCACAATCAAATGGCATTGAACAAAGTGATGGTCTTGTTGAGTCTACAATGGAGACAGACAAAAGAAATGCTCCTACAGAAAACCAAACCAGTCAAGCTGAGGCAATCAATGACACTGAATATCATGATACCAGGACTGGCAGTCCAATACAGAGAGGAAGTTTAAACAAAAGTGACAATGTTTCCAAGATCTCCAGGGTAGAAAATTTGTCAACCCTGAAAATTTCTCCTGATGATGTTGTTGGACTAATAGGTCAAAAACATTTCTGGAAAGCCAGAAGAGCAATTGCCAAGTAAGTCATGTTGCTTGTCAATAGCATCAGTTCTTGTAATGGTCTTGAATGTGGAGTTGTGAAACCTTTTCTGACACTCTTTTAATTGCTTGGATCTGAAGGTATCTCTTGATTGTTGAGTTTTGTGAATATTATAATTTTGGCATAGAAAACCCTTAATTTGTTTTATGTGGACATTGATAAAGATTTAGGAATATAAAACCCAAAACTTCTGTTTTTGGTGGAAGTTTGATATATCCACTGAATTTATTATCCTTTTTTTGTGGATTGATGACATTATCTCTTACCTTCTTTCTTATTTTTGCCTGCATCTTTGATTAGCTTGGGGTCTGGTTAGAGAATATGTAAAAAAAAATCCCTTGGAGAGAAGAAATGTAGGACCAGAAAACGTGAATTCTAGGAAACTGCTCCTATCTGATGGTACTATTTGTTTTTCTCTCCTTTTTCTACAAATGTAAATAATCTTTTATGCATGCTTAATTATATACTAGGCATGTGGGTTGGATATTTACATTTCAATTAAGGAGTTGTATGTGTGGCTTTGAAGAAAGGAAATTTGATAGTCCTGGGGTCCCTTCTAAATTGGTTTTTTTTTTGTACCTTCAAACTTCAAAGGCTTTAACAATGTTTTAATGGTGGGTACTGGTTACAGCAGGGCAGTGAGATTAATAATATACTATGTCGGAGGGGACCCTTATGACAGCAGATCATCTCATGATTCACTGTTTTCCTAGCAACTGGATTTTGGATATATTCCTGTCTTGGTTTCCTCTTGCTTGGTTCTCCATGTCACCACTGGGGCAAGTTTCCTTACACTGCACCGACCGACTTGAACTAAGAAGGCGACCAAGTAATGCAGGATGACCCCTGGATGTATGGTAGGGACACTTGGAGAGTATATGATGAGTCCTCAATAGATGTTATGATGATTAGTGGATTTCCCTGACTTATCTAGTGTCTTCGTTTTTTGTGTTTTGAGACATTTTGGGATTGGGATTTTCTTTTGTAATACACACTGTAGCTAGCTAGTTAAGGTGTCCTGCCACCTACAACTCCAATAGATTTCACATCAAATTGATATTTTTGTATGATTTTGATTTGATGTAGATGTGCTTGCGCCCAGCCCCAGAAAAGTACTTAACTAGAAAGTTTTGCAATTTTTTCCATTGTGGTTGATTCTATTGTTAAAGCTGAATGCTAATGTTCCCACAATTGGTTGTATATGCCAATGCTTAACAGGGACCAAGAAATTATGCAAATATTTCTTTTGATTTATATAATGTGTTTTTCTGCTATAAGCTATATTTTAATGGCCTTCCTCTCGAGTTTTTACTGCTTTAAACCATTTGAGAAAGCTTGTTTGTGACCAAAAATTAGGCGAGTTATCTTTATGAAGCAAGTGTGGTTATCAGTTTTTTTGTCTTGTTAAATACTTTCAGTTGTCCTGAAAGAGTAATGTTAAGATTTCTAAGAAGGTGTGAATTGTGGACTGGAAAATATTCTGCTTAACCAGTTACCCACTATCATTAGGGATCCTTTAATTGTGGTAGTTAATGGTTTATATATCAGTGCTAACAACATGATCATATCTAGTTCCAAGTGCTTCATTTTCCATTTTATTTTGACTGTATATGTCTCAACTCTCAATTTCTCATTGGATGAGTATTGTGCAATTTTCTTGATCCGACTCCTGTTCCTCTATACAGTCAACAGAGAGTGTTTGCAGTCCAAGTGTTTGAGTTGCATAGACTGATAAAGGTAAATTATCTTTGACACTGTTCAGCAGATTGTGCTAGTCCAAAACGGGAAGCTTCTTAGCTTTTCTTGCACACACACCCTTGGGTTTGTTTATAAAGATTAGCTCTTTTTGTTTAAGCAGGTCCAACAGCTGATTGCTGGATCACCAGATCTTTTGCCTGAAGATGGTGCTTTTCTTGGAAGGTCTCCTACGAAGGGATCTACTCCCAAAAAACTCTCACTGGAATATGTTGTAAAACCTCGGCAACCAAATCTTAAGCGCAAAGATGATTCTGAAAAGCTAAATCATAAAATGGAATGTTCAGCAGAGAATGCAGTTGGTAAAACATCTCTGTCATCAATGAAAAACGGTAGCCACCTTTCAAATTACACTCCATTAGCTGGAAATCCACACCACACAAATGTGGCTGCTGATAGTGGGATGGGTCCCTGGTGTTTCAATCAGTCACCTGGGCATCAATGGTTAATTCCTGTTATGTCTCCATCTGAAGGACTCGTCTACAAGCCATATCCTGGGCCTGGATTTACAGGAACAAATTGTGGAGGATGTGGACCTTTTGGTGGTACTTTCATGAATCCTGCCTATGGAATCCCAGCTTCTTATCAAGGAATTGGGGTTCCACCAGACACTCCTCCGGGCAGTCATGCATACTTCCCTCCATATGGCATGCCAGTTATGAATGCAGCAATTTCAGAGTCAGCTGTTGACCAGGTGAACCAGTTCTCTGCTCTAGGTTCTCGTGAGCAAAATGGTCATTTACCTGGAGGGGAAGCTGATCATAACACACACAATCAAAGCTCATGTAATTTACCAGTTCAGAGAAATGGAGCAACATCACAAGTCATGTATTACAAGACATATAAGGAGTTTGAGTTACAGGGGAGTACAGCGAGTAGTCCTAGTGAAATGGCACAAGGAGTGAGCACAGGGCAAATTGCTGAAGGAAGAGATGTACTTCCTCTTTTCCCTACCGTTCCGGTAGAACCAGAGGGAGTCCCTCAGTCTGTTGAATCTGGACAACGAACTCGAGTAATCAAAGTCGTGCCTCATAACCGAAGAACTGCTACTGAATCAGCAGCAAGAATTTTTCAATCGATTCAAGAAGAGAGAAAACAGTACGACTCAGTCTAGTGTTGTTAATTGACGTGTATCTATTCAAGTAGGTAAGGTATATGACGTTCAGTTCCTATGCTTTATGGGGGTGTGGCATCATGTAACGGCCTATTATATTTTATATTTTTGTTTTTGGTTTTGACCTTATTACACACATTGGTATGTAGATATATCTGGCATATCGAAACTGGTCAAAAATGTAATATCATTATATTGTCTCCATAAGTGCTTGTATGTTTGCCACTGGAATTGATTTACCCGAAAGAGTAGGTGCTCTGCCCTGTCCCTTTGTGCTTGGGAGGAGGTTTTTGACCCCTATGTATCACTTGCCTGGAAGACTAGTGATTGTCAATCATACATGTTAGGTTTTACTCTAATTGATTAGTTCATGTAATTGTTCTGTCAGTTGAAATATTTACTAGACTCGATTTTGAAATAATATCTAGAAAGTGTTTGTAACTGCCCCTTTATTTTAGGAATATAGGAGTATATTTTTTTGATTTAAATAATGCTCCTAATTTTAAGTGGGAGTTAACCGTATATGGCTCATTTTGTGTTCCTATTATCTTAGCAACCACCTTTGATAAACCCATATCTTATACGTGTAAAGTGGTTGAAAAAACTTCTCATCTTATCTTTGTATAATCTACTCTTGTTGTATTCAAATTTAAATTATGGTTACATTTAATTTTTGAAATTCAAATATTGTATATATATAGTTGTACTCATGGTCATTAATTAATTGAAGCTTTTTCCTATCACTTATATCTTTTCTATAATACGTGGGATTTTTTGTTTAGATTTTTCTTTTTTATCTCTATATAAAGGAGTGGGTTATTCTTCATAAAAGGTCACTGAGTCTTCTCTTATCTAAAGTATACACCACCATCGTGTATTAAGAGTGAGATTTAGAACTGCTTGAAGAGGATTTACGTGCATATCAATGGCTGGAGGTTAGTGTATTTATTTTTTCTTTTGCTTCCTCTTGATCTGAATATGTTGTGTGTTGTGTTTAACATGTTTTGATCTGCATGTTTAAGCTAACATTTGGTATCAGAGCCCCTTTAGGCCTCTGTTTTGCTTGCATTGCCATGGAGTTTTTCGTTCCTTTTCTAATTGGGTTTTCTCATTAAGTTCCCGTAATCAATAAATTTAGAAAAATTGAGTAAGAAAACCCCCCTTTCCTTTTATATGGATTAAAATATGCATATCCATGTTTATAGAATGGTTGAAAATATTGATTTTTTTTCCGTTTTGGATTGTGGGTTTTGGATCGTGGGTCTAAACCGGGTCATGATGACTTGGCTCAAGGTTGAAGATGACACTGTTCTGTGTCGCATGGTTGTTTTGTGCCTTTAGTGACAACATATTTGAGTGTTTAAACGCGATACATTAACGGGAATGGTTGTTTGTTGCGGCGGTACAACTTGGCCCTTGTTATTAACAGGGTGCATGTTTGAATCTTAGTTTGGCTGGGTTTTTTTTTTCCGCGTTTTGATTGTTTAAAAAAATCAAAGTCGAAGTGCATGTAACAAGATTCGAACCCTACCATTGAGTGTGTATGACAAGGAAATAATTGTTGATTCATTTCATTCATCTATTGTACGATTACTGTTTTTCAAATATTTTATCATATTGTTTTTGCTGAGATATTTCTTTTGTATTTTGCATTCCGATATACATCAGATATTTCCCTTATTTGTATATTTTATCAGTATGCATAATGTGTTGAAATATTTCAATGACGGTTAAGAGCCTGTATTTTTAGATAATGATCACATGCATATTTATTTATTTATTTTGGAAATTTGTATGTACAAATTTTGTTGTTACACGTGCAATATTAAGTTGTATAATATGTATGCATTATTATTTATGTGCATTATTAATAATGTTTATGCAAATGCTTAAGCTCTTTATTTAATCATACTTGATGTGATAAAATCTACCCACAAGAATTTTTTTGTATCAGTAAGATTAATTAGGATAAAATATTAAGTTATATTTCTTAAATTACCCACGAGAATTAAGAAAAGGAACATAATTCTAATAGTTTTATTATAAAGTTATTTGATGAGTCTAATAGAATAGGACGTACACCCACAGACAATTTTTATGTCACTAGATTCATAAATATAATACATGTTATGCATTGGTAAAACACGACATTTATTTTAGTCTCAATATGTAAATGAGCATGTAATTTTTAATTTTGCAATTTCTCAATCTACGATTGTCTCTGATATTAAATGTGAGCTTCCCGAACTAAGGGGTGATAATTATAAAGTGTAGAAGGAGAGAATTCTTCTTCGTTTAGGTTGGTTGGATATTGATTATGCTATCCGAAAAGATGAACCGCCGGATATTACAGAAACCAGCACTCCAAATGTTGTTGATTTATATGAAAAATGGGAGCGATCTAATCATCTCTCTACTGGGTTCATAAAGACCAACATTTCTGCTGGTATTCGGGGTTCTGTTGACCAATATGAGAATATCAGGGATCTCTCGAAGACTATTGATGAGCATGGGATATTGTGGCTCAGTTAAAAACCTTGGAGATCACCATGTTTGAGTCCTTAGTGCACTACATTTTGTGCACATTACCTCACCAATATGCCCCATTCAAAATATCCTATAACACACATAAAGACAAGTGATATCTTAATGATATGATGACCATGTGTGTTCAAGAGGAGGAAAGATTGGTAATGGAAGCGGGTGAGAAGGTAAACTTGACTACTTCTATTAAGAATAAGAAGCATCAAGCTAACCAAAGGGGGAGGATTCCTGCTCAGCTAGTCATTAAGAAGGAGTCAAAGTGTTTCTTTTGCAAGAAGAAGGGGCACATGAAGAAAGATTGTCCAAAACTTAAGACTTGGCTCGAAAAGAAAGGTACTTCATTTGCCCTTGTTTGTTATGAATCCTATATGGTTAATGTTAATCATAATACACGGTGGGTTGACTCTGGTTCTACAATCCATGTTTCTATTACTTTGCAGGGTGTGAAAAACCTAAGGAGGCTAGTGGGAAGTGAGCAATGCATCTATTCAGGTAGTAAAATGAGCTCACGTGTGGAGGCTGTTGGGACGTGCGATTTGATTCTAAGTAGTGGTTTTGTTTTGCGTACAGTAAAAAACTTTTTATGTTCCTAGTTTTTATAAGAATTTGATTTCTATTTCAAGACATGCACATTGAGGATTCCTTTAATTTTAAGGATTCTGGTTTTACTTTATTAAATAAATTTGAAATCGTTGGTATTGGTGAATTACACGATGGTCTTTATTCAATTAGTTTGCAAAAGGACGCTACTTACGATTCTACGCATGTATTTGCTGGGTTAAAACGTTGTATTGTGAATAAGGAATCCTCTATGTTGTGGCACCGAAAATTGGGACACGTCTCCATTGAAAGAATTAAGCGATTGGTAAATGAAGGGGTACTCAATACTTTGGACTATACCGATTTTGAGACTTGTGTGGACTCAATCATCTATGTTAGTTTGCTTACCCTTAAAGCAATCAACACAAGTCTCAAAATTGGTAAAGTCCAAAGTATTGAATACCCCTTCATTTACCAATCGCTTAATTCTTTCAATGGAGATGTCTCCTAATCTCCAGTGCCACAACATATATTCCTCATTCACAATACATCGTGTTAACCTAACAAATAGGTGCATAGAATCGTAAGTAGTGTCCTTTTGCAAATTAATTGAATAAAGACCATCGTGTAATTCACCAATACCAACGATTTCAAATTTATTTAATAAAGTAAAACTAGAATCCTTAAAATTAAAGGAAAATCCTAAATGTGCAAGTCTTGAATTAGAAATCAAATTCTTAGAAAAACTAGGAACATAAAAAGTTTTTTCTAAACGCAAAACAAAACCACTACTTAGAATCAAATCACACGTCCCAATTACCTCCACACGTGAGCTCATCTTACTGCTTGAATATATGCATTGCTCACTTCCCACGGGCTTCCTTAGGTTTTTCATACCGTGCAAAGTATTAGAAACATGGATTGTAGAACCGGAGTCAATCCACCATGTATTATGATTAATATTAACAATATTGGATTCATAACAAACAAGGACAAATGAAGTACCTTACTTTTCAAGCCAAGTCTTAAATTTTGGACAATCTTTCTTCATGTGCCCGTTCTTCTTGCAGAATAAACACTTTGACTCCTTCTTAACGACTGGCTGAGAAGGAATCCTTCCCCTTTGGTTAGCTTGATGCTTCTTATTCTTAATAGAAGTAGTCAAGTTTACCTTCTCACCTTCTTCCATTGCCAATCTTTCCTCCTCTTGAATACACATGGTCATCAGATCATTAAGAGATCATTTGTCTTTATGTGTGTTATAGGATATTTTGAATGAGGCATATTGGTGAGGTAATATGCACAAAATGTAGTGCACTAAGAAGGAATCTGACATGGTGACCTCCAAGGTTTTTAACTGAGCCACAATATCCCTTATGCGCATGATATGATCACACACTTCTTTGATCCCAATGTGTTTCATGGATGAAAACTTCATAATAAGTGTGCTAGTCAGAGACTTGTCAGATGGAGCAAATTGCTCATCAATAGCCTTTAAGAGATCCCTGAAATTCTCATGTTGGTCAACAGGACCCCGGATACCAGCAGAAATGTTGGCTTTTATGAACACAGTAGAGAGATGATTGGATCACTTCCATTTTTCATATAGATCAACATCAATTGTAATGCTGGTTTCAGTAATACGCGGAGATTCATCTTTCGGATAGCATAATCAATATCCAACCAACCTAAATGAAGAAGAATTCTCTCCTTCCACACTTTGTAATTATCACCCCTTAGTTTGGGAAGCTCACATTTAATATCATATACAATCATAGATTGAGAAACTGCAAAATTAAAAATTACATGCTCATTTACATATTGAGACTAAAATAAATGTCATGTTTTACCAATGCATAACATGTATTATCTTTATGAATCCAGTGACATAAAACTTGTCTGTGGGTGAAAGTCCTACTCTATTAGACTCATCAAATAACTTTATAATAAAACTATTGAATTATGTTTCTTTTCTTTATTTTTGTGGGTAATTTAAGAAATATAACTGAATATTTATCCTAATTAATCTTTCTGATACAACAAAATTCCCGTGGGTAGATTTTATCACATGAAGTATGGTTAATTATAATTAATATTTCTAATGTGACCTTAAACTAATTTATATAACTTTAATCAATTGAAGATGATGTGGCTATTCTTTGATTTATTAAATTATATTAATCACTAAACATTTAAAAGTTTAAATTTAAATAAAGAGCTTAAGCATTTGCATAAATATTATTAATAATGCATATAAATATTAATGCATACGTATTATCCAACTTAATATTGCACGTATAATAAAAAAATTTATACATACAAATTTCCAAAATAAATAAATATGCATATAATTATTATTTAAAAATACAAGCTCTTAACCATCATTGAAATATTTCAACAAAATATGCATACTAATAAAATATACAAATAAGGGAAAATATCTTATATATATTGGAATGCAAAATACAAAAGAGAAATATCACAACAGAAACAATATGATAAAATATTTGAAAAAAAGGGATCATATAATAGATGAATGAAATGGATCCGCGGTTATTTCCTTGTTATACACACTCAATGGTAGGGTTCGAATCTTGTTACATGCACTTCGACCTAGATTTACTTTTTTAAGGATTAAAACGCAGAAAAAGAATAAACCAACCAAACTATGATTTGAACTCACGCCCCCTAATAACAAGGGCCAAGTTGTACCACCGCAACAAACAATCATTTGCGTTAATGTATCACGTTTAAACATTCAAATATGTTGCGTTCATTAAAGGCACAAAACAACCATGCGACACAAATTAAAACAATGTCATCTTCAACCTTGAGTCGGGTCATGATTACCCGGTTGAGACCCACTATCCAAAACGGAAAAAAATTAATATTTTCAACCATTCTATAAATATGGAGATGCATATTTTAATCCATATAAAAGGAAATGGGGTTTTCTTACTCAATTTTTCTAAATTTATTGATTACGGGAACTTAATGAGAAAACACAATCAGAAAAGGAACGAAAAACTCCATGGCAATGCAAGCAAGACAAAGGCCTAAAGGGGCTCTGATATCAAATGTTAGCTTAAACATACAGATCGGAACATATTAAACACAACACCAACATATTCAGATCAAGCGGAAGCAAAAGAAAAATAAACACACTAACCTCTAGGCATTGCTATGCACGTAAACCCTCTTCAAGCAGGTCTAAATCTCACTCTTAATACACGATGGTGGTGTATACTTTAGATAAGAGAAGACTCAGTGACCTTTTATGAAGAGTAACCCACTCCTTTATATAGAGTTTTTGACCATAAAAAAATCTAAACAAAATATCCTACGTATGAGATATGGGTTTATCCAAAGGTGGTTGCTAAGGTAATGTGAACAAAAAATGGGCCATATAGGGGTAACTTCCACTTAAAATCAGGAGCTTTTTTAAAACTGAAAAATATACTCCTATATTCCTAAAATAAAAGGGCAGTTATTAACATTCTCCCACTTGGTCCATTAATCATTATCTAGCATAACAAAAAATAAAATATATGAATCATGGTGATAGATCCTCTAAATGTAAGAATTATCTCCCATATTTCACAATATATCAAGTTTCTCACATTAGCACTTCAACTCAATGAATAAACGATATGTACCATCTTTCTCTATGTCTCTTACCCTTATTTTGTGCCTTTCTCTTACTAGCATAAGTATATTATTAAGCACCGTGTATCTTGAAATGCCTCAATGTCAGATTAAAAGTACACAGCATATTCAGATCGGAACATGTAATTGTTCTGTCAGTTGAAATATTTACTAGACTCGATTTTGAAATAATATCTCGAAAGTTCTTAATATTTTCTTTCCATGGGGACGCATGCAAAGTGATTGGTGTGTGGTGATCTTCCCCTGTTTCTTGAATATATAAGTACGTTTTCTTTTAATTACTGCACTATGGTATGTTTTTTTTTGTAATGGTAAAATTCAGGGTGAGGGGATGGTGTGCCAGTCCAATAGAGGGAAAGTCTCTGGGCTCAAAGAGCACTTACAAAGGTACTTAGTGTGTTTGGTTTACGCGCGACCTATCATATACAAGACTCTATCTTGGTTCACTCGACCAACCTCTTGTAACGTCCAAATTTCTCAATTCAAGAATAAGTGTCCGTTGGAAACACTACTCCGAATTTCTGAAATTATTTCGTGCCATTTCGTGTATCGGCACACAAGCACAATTTGCCTAAACAGTCCAACGTATGCTTAGGCTACCTCAACATTCAATAACACAATTCTAAAACATTACCTTAAGAAAGACATAGAGGAACCCACACTTGGCGTGTTAAAGGTTCGTAAAACTCCTGCCGGAAATCCGATAGAGTCTCCCCTAAAAACTGGACGTTTCCCAATTTCCAGATCCACCTGAAAACCAGCAAAACACCAGTACAGTTCATAATAACAGAAGCACTAATCCATTCAGTAATAAGAGGCCTCCGTGGCCAAACCAAACAGTCACATCATTCTCTTAAAATAGTACAGTCCAATAACCTATAAGCATATACATATATACACAATTCTTAAGCATTACATAATTTTGTTAAATCTAAACGTCCTAAGGCAACTGGCAACTGGGGAGGCGGGAGGATCCACCTCGAGACTCCGCCTCGTCCTCCAATGATAAGAAATCCTTTCCTGCACAACTGAAGATAATTACCCATAACGTGGGGTGAGACTACGTCCCAGTGAGGGTGATAATAGTGTGTGTGGTGTGGGGAGGCAATACAGCAGACACATTGATGAGCAAAGCTAAATCAACTCAGGAAAACATTCGTGATGGCAATTATAAGTGCAATGATGATCATGCAACAGATATTTAGTCATATATGTCATGCCACGTAATTCAATCAAAATCTCCCTCAAGGAGCAATCAAGTGTGTAACCCACACCCATGTGTCTTTTCACTGTTACCTCTTTTGAGCGCTCAGCCATGTGACCAGGGACCGTCGTCCAAGGCCACCCTCATTAAGTTTTAATTAGTCAAACAAGGATGCGATGCTCGAAATTCATTTTTAATGGAGGAATCCCATTTACCCCTTGGCCTAGGAGTAAATGTGATTACCTCTCTTGTACCTTTTTGGTTCGAAGACCCCTCATTGGTCCCAAGACCCCTATTTTGATCCGAAGACCCCCCTCTTTTGGTCTGAAGACCCCTCTTTTTACATAAGGTCCAAAGACCCAAGCCCTCTTCTTTCAAAATATAAGGTCCTAAGACCCAATTCCATTCTTTCAAAAACATGAGGTCATAAGACCCAATTCCTTCTTTTCAAAACATGCATAAATAGGGACATGAAAAATGATAATAGTTTCCATGAACATGAGTGTATGTATGAATGAACAATATTTCAAGGTTACAACATCACAATCATCAATTTCATAAAAATCCCCAAACCCTCTAACCTAGGGTTTGAGCCAAAAATCATATATTCAATCAATCCAATAATCCATCCTAGGTTTTCATAAAATCAACTCTAATAAAAAATAATAGCAAGGGGAGAAAGAATAGGGGACATACAATGGAATACAATCAAGAAAAGTGAGTGGGAACCACCGCTCACTTCAAAGGAGCAACAGTGGAGGAGGAGGAGGAAGAAGATGGTGGAGGAATGGTGGAAACCCAAGCATTAGGAATGATGGAGCACCTTCAATCAAGCACTTCTTCTTCTTTCTCATCATTTCTCTCTCTAAAAACCCTCTCCCTCTCTCACTAGAAGCCCACTGTCCTCCTCCTCCTCACGGTCAGGCAGCCGCCGGCCACCACCAACTACCACAACCTGAGACCAAAATAATAGACAGAGAACAAATATCATAAGAGGGAATAGAATAGAGCAAAAAAAAAAAATAGAAATACGAAGAAGAAGAAGAGGAAGCCGCTGCGGCCTCCCCCACGGCACGGCGGCGCCACCGCATCCCTCCCTTTGCATGAAGCCAGCGCCGTTCGCAGTCTCCTCTCGCCGCTATCTCCGTTGTTTCCCCAGCCAGACCATCAGCGGTCGTGGCTGCGCATCTCCTTGGTCATGCGTGGTGGGGGCGACCGCCCCCTTTTCTTACCCCTTCCCTTCCTTTTCTTCGCACAGTAAACAGAGCCCCTTAGGGAGATTAGAGATATTGAGAGGGTGAGTGGGAAAGAGAGCTTGAGAGATTGAGGGGCGTGTGAGTTTGAGGGAGACGGGAGTGTGAGAGATTGAGAAAGAAGAAATGAGAGAATGTAGAGTAGAGAGAGTGAACCCTAGCAGAAAGTTTTTTTTTTCTAGAAGGGGAATGAAAATGAGAGAAAGAGTGTGTAGAACCGTCCCCTGCTCTTTTTAAATTACCAACTCCCCTCCTAATTTCACATCTTAAGCTCCAATTCCTCATTACGTTCCTAATTCTCTAACCCTTGGCTAAAACCATAACCTAAACCTTCTTTTAAAATTCCTAAGCCTTAGTTTGGGATGTTACAATTCTACCCCTCTTAAATTAAATTTTGTCCTCAAAATTTGATTTTGTCCTACCCTCACATGCTACCCTCCTATTGTTAACCAAGTTGTACCCTCGTAATCCTCCCAATTATCGCTCATTAATCAAATCCTTTCTTGCCCAAAGTGACTCAAAGGCCCTTCGGGTTGGTTGCACTCCTAATCTTACCTCTTTTATCTTCTTACCCCACTACCGGTACTCTTTGTTTCCCTTAAATCTCGTTCTAAGTCTAACTTGTTATGCTCCTGTCCTAACCTCTCTTTTTGCTTTTCAGTTCCTGATTCGAGTTCCTACTCTGACTTTCAACTTATTCATAGCGTTCGGATCACCTAGAAGTACACCTTTACGGTCCCTTAATCTTAGATTACTACACCTGAAATTTGTGTCGTCATACCACCTGACCTCTACCCGTAAGGTTCCAAAAGAATTCTAATCCACCACGTGACTATCTTAGCACAGATTCCAGACGACTATGAGTTACCCCTTAATAAATTCACTCCTTCCTGGTCTATCATCTAGCCCGGGGTATTCTATTGTCAAAGGAGGAATGGGTGTAGACTTTTGATGCGCACTCTGGTTAAAAAGGGTCGGGTTGGGTCTATCCCATAACCCTTACCTACAACCGGTTCCTTACTTATCACTAACTTCACCATTCTCGGGTAACTCTACTGTTTGGTCAAACAAGTTGGGGTTCCCAAGTCTTCTTCCGGATGGCTACCCCCTTTAGGGGGCTTGGCCATTCCTCAACTGCCCTCGAGGTTCAAGTCTATCACATGAAACCACATTGTAACCCTTAAATGCTAGCTGGTCAGACACATGACTTTATGATCAACCTCAACTCATTACTGGGTTCTAACACAACCACACACAAGGATCTCAACAAAAGAACCTTGAGTTGCCACCAAGTGGTGCTCCTCTGATAAAAACATGATAAGGGAATGGACAAACTCTTGTAGTTTATCCATAGAAAAATCAACCTTATTGAACAGAACATGATAGTGTGTAGGTCTGCTTGTACCTATCACTCCATCATGTGCACAAGCAACGAAACATAAATGTCCCACCTTACAACTAGGGGTTGAGTTCAGACTCAAGCTCTATACCATGACATCAACCTCTACTATCTAGAGCTGACAACCGCAACAATTGAAGGGATATTCAATTGCCTTGGTTTCCAGGGGACACACCCAAACCTAGGTGGATAACAAAATCCCTCGAGGTACGGGCCAAGGATTGAGAAGGTTTGGCACTTCGCATTGAACTCAGTACACTAAGCTTAGCACTATTCCTTAACCAAAACATTAACTAAACATGAACCATCAATCCTCCTAGGAGATATACACTGAATAACAATTCTAGATTTCGAAAGATTTTCTTCTTCCATGGATCATAAAGATCAAGGTTCCTACCCTAAGGACACAACAAGAGGGAGACTAAGGAGCCTAATCCATAGACTTAGCTTCGCCATGAATTACTTAGAAAGGATCATTAACCGAGCACCAACACACAACCCCAGAACACTTGGTTAAAACTTCAAGAACCTTATTCCTTAGATATCCACAACCCAAATAGGCCTAAACTAGAAAGAACCAATTGTGATTGTAACCTACAAGATTCCCTCAACCATCCAAGTCTCCACTGCTACTTACTCCCCTCAAATTTTTGGTGTTTATCCTCTAGCTCAAACGGAACTGGTCAAGAGGTTTTAACTAGACGACAAAACAGAACCCAAACGTGAACCGCATGGTGGTAGACTCAGAGGCTTAACAGTCATAAGGCTCTAAAGTGGGATAGGATAGTTATAGGGCCATGGGTTGATAAGGTATATCAAATTCTCACTTAGTTCCTAAACTAGGAAATTCCTCCAATAAGCCACGTAACAATCACGCACTAAATGATTAGATTCTTAACATGTGTCTACAAGGGTCGAGGTTACCTCTAATAGCCGATTAGGGACTTTAAGGGTATTAGGCTAATGTCTTAGGGAAAAGAAGTTCAAACTTGCCTATTGCATACTAAAACCCAACAAAAGACTTGCATGGTCTCCAACCATCATACCCAAATCATCAAAGACCGAATGGGACCCCATCCAAGCTACATAATGGCTTAGGAAACCACGAGGGAGGTTAGGGTTGAAGTAACAACGACCATCAACATAGGCTTGCACTCACGAGGATTTAAAGAGAGAAAAATAAATATGTGGTTCTAGGGGCCTTAATTCCATTCCTCGATTCGTCCTTAAAATCACACCTACCAAAGGAGGTAACTTAACCAAAAGCTAGGATTACACCCCCTCACTTAAGGCCTTAAGTTCATATACCTCCCATGAGTCTCACACTTCCGTTCTAACTTCTACCTGCCATATCCCTGGTCCACTAAGCATAAAATCCGAAATTCACAAAATCCCCACTCTAAAGTCATTTAGCCCTACTTCTATAAGATCACCATTTACCTCCCACTTACATGTCCCTCTAAACCTTGGAACCCAACATACAAGTCATGCAACATCATCGTAACACATCTCACTCATCAAATCACCATCTAGCACACAAGGCATACAATCATTCACGAAACATATATAACAGTCCATTCAAGCAATCATTTAACAGAAATAAGAATTATCACTGTTCAAACACATTACATCGCCAAGGTTCACTTACAAACAACCTACACCCTGCTAGCCTACTAGGGAGCTCGCTCATCATTCTCTCTAACTTCTCCTACTTCTACCTTCCCAACCAACTAAATAACCTTCTCAAAACCTCCCCCTTACCTTCCTCTCTAAGGATACCTTAATTTCCTCTAGGAACTAAAATGAAATCTCGTAGGGTTTCTAAAGTGAAAATCCTACGTTGGGGAATAGACCTATGCCACTCTCCCTCTAACTTTCATGTAAGTTGCTCTAATCTTGTTAGGGAAGTGTCCGTTGGAAACAATACTCCGAATTTCTGAAATTATTTCGTGACATTTCGTGTATCGGCACACAAGCACAATTTGCCTAAACAGTCCAACGTATGCTTAGGCTACCTCAACATTCAATAACACAATTCTAAAACATTCCCTTAAGAAAGACATGGAGGAACCCACACTTGGCGTGTTAAAGGTTCGTAAAACTCCTACCAGAAATCCGGCAGAGTCTCCCCTAAAAACTAGACGTTTCCCAATTTCCGGATCCACCTAAAAACCAGCAAAACACCAGTACAGTTCATAATAACAGAAGCACTAATCCATTCAGTAATAAGAGGCCTCTGTGGCCAAACCAAACAGTCACATCATTCTCTTAAAATAGTACAGTCCAATAACCTATAAGCATATACATATATACACAATTCTTAAGCATTACATAATTTTGTTAAATCTAAACGTCCTAAGGCAACTGGCAACTGGGGAGGCGGGAGGATCCGCCTCGAGACTCTGCCTCGTCCTCCAATGCTAAGAAATCCTTTCCTGCACAACTGAAGATAATTCCCCACAGCGTGGGGTGAGACTACGTCCCAGTGAGGGTGATAATAGTGTGTGTGGTGTGGGGAGGTAATACAGCAGGCATATTGATGAGCAAAGATAAATCAACTCAGGAAAACATTCGTGATGGCAATTATAAGTGCAATGATGATCATGCAACAAATATTTAGTCATATATGTCATGCCACGTA
Source organism: Sesbania bispinosa (assembly GCA_026901365.1). Lineage (NCBI taxonomy): Eukaryota > Viridiplantae > Streptophyta > Magnoliopsida > Fabales > Fabaceae > Sesbania > Sesbania bispinosa. Next base: position 1,227,957 of record QLOH01000095.1, on the reverse strand, counting down.
ATTCAATCAAAATCTCCCTCAAGGAGCAATCAAGTGTGTAACCCACACCCAGGTGTCTTTTCACTGTTACCTCTTTTGAGCGCTCAGCCATGTGACCAAGGACCGTCGTCCAAGGCCATCCTCATTAAGTTTTAATTAGTCAAACAATGATGTGATGCTTGAAATTCATTTTTAATGGAGGAATCCCATTTACCCCTTGGCCTAGGAGTAAATGTGATTACCTCTCTTGTACCTCTTTGGTCCGAAGACCCCCCATTGGTCCGAAGACCCCTCTTTTGATCCGAAGACCCCTCTTTTTACATAAGGTCCAAAGACCCAAGTCCTCTTCTTTCAAAATATGAGGTCCTAAGACCCAATTCCATTCTTTCAAAAACATGAGGTCATAAGACCCAATTCCTTCTTTTCAAAACATGCATAAATGGGGACATGAAAAATGATAATAGTTTCCATGAACATGAGTGTATGTATGAATGAACAATATTTCAAGGTTACAACATCACAATCATCAATTTCATAAAAATCCTCAAATCCTCTAACCCAGGGTTTGAGCCAAAAATCATATATTCAATCAATCCAATAACCCATCCTAGGTTTTCATAAAATCAACTCTAATCAACAATAATAGCAAGGGGAGAAAGAATATGGGACATACAATGGAATACAATCAAGAAAAGTGAGTGAGAACCACCACTCACCTCAAAGGAGCAACAGTGGAGGAAGAAGATGGTACAGGAATGGTGGAAACCCAAGCCTTAGAAATGATGGAGCACCTTCAATCAAGCCCTTCTTCTTCTTTCTCATCCTTTCTCTCTCTAAAAACCCTCTCCCTCTTTCACTAGAAGCCCACTGTACGTCCTCCTCCTCCTCACATCCAGGCAGCCGCCGACAACACCAACTACCATAACTTGAGACCAAAACAATAGACAGAGAACAAATATCAGAGGAAGGAATAGAATAGAGCAAAAAAAAATAGAAATACGAAGAAGAAGAAGAAGAAGAAGAAGAAGAGGAAGAGGAAGCCGCTGCGGCCTCCCCCACGGCACGGCGGCGCCACCGCATCCCTCCCTTTGCATGAAGCCAGCGCCATTCGCAGCCTCCTCTCGTCGCTGTCTCCGTTGTTTCCCCGGCCAGACCATCAGTGGCCATGGCTGCGCATCTCCTTGGTCATGCGTGGTGGGGGCGACCGCCCCTTTTCTTACCCCTTCCCTTCCTTTTCTTCGCACAGTAAACAGAGCCCCTTAGGGAGATTAGAGATATTGAGAGGGTGAGAGGGAAAGAGGGCTTGAGAGATTGAGGGGCGTGTGAGTTTGAGGGAGACGGGAGTGTGAGAGATTGAGAAAGAAGAAATGAGAGAATGTAGAGTAGAGAGAGTGAACCCTAGCAGAAAGTTCTTTTTTCTAGAAGGGGAATGAAAATGAGAGAAAGATTGTGTAGAACCGTCCTCTACTCTTTTTAAATTACCAACTCCCCTATCCTAATTTCACATCTTAAGCTCCAATTCCTCATTACGTTCCTAATTCTCTAACCGTTGACTAAAACCATAACCTAAACCTTCTTTCAAAATTCCTAAGCCTTAGTTTCACAAGAACAATATTATTTCGTTCATATCTATTATAATAATAACACGGATGGGTAAGGGCCTGTTTGGTTTGCGAAAACATTTCCTGTTTTCACTCTGTTTCCTGTTTTTCTGAAATTTTACAAAGGAAAAACTGGAAATGCTGGAAACAACAAATTTTTGTTTCCAGCATTTCCAGTTTTTTCTTTGTAAAATTTCAGGAAACAAGAAACAGAAAATGGAAACAGGAAACGAAAATGCAAACCAAACAAGCCCTTATTCGCCACTGTTAAAGAAAAGTATATCACATTTATCTCTCAAAGTAGTCCAAACTCTGTTTTTTTTCCTAAAAACAAAAAGGAAAAAAAGTGAGAATGAATCATCTTCCACATTGGGGGAGCTTCTAAGAAGTAGGGGAGCCATGACCTCCAATTTTTTTCCAAAATTAGAAGGTATATCTATATATATATATATTTATATAATTAATATGAGTCAGGATCCGTTGACACCAGGTGTCAAACTTTATGAGTTACACCTGTTAATAACTTTTTGTAAAATGTGAATTTGACCAATCCAACCGTTAAATCACATTATATTACCTTCATGATCATGTATATCAAATTTCAATTAATTTGGACATTCGTAAGTATGTTATCTAATAGTAGACTTTTACTTATATTTTAAAAACATATTATACGTTAAAATAAATTAGTTTGATGAAGTATCAATTAGATTTCAATTTTTATGAAATTTTATAGGCTTGATCTACTTTATAAAAACTTTCAATTCAACGGTTGGATTGGTCAAATTCACATTTCACAAAAAATTATTAAGAGGTGTAACTCATAAAGTTTGACACCTAGTGTCAACGGATCCTGACTCAATTAATTAATTAATATATATATATATAGTAAAATTTTATTTTGACCTCTTTATATTTTTTATTCAAAATCTGCCACTTTTTATATCAATCTGCTTGTATTTTTTTTTTTAAAAAAAAAGTCAGGCGAAATTTCACAAAACATTTGTAATTAGCTAGGTTGCCTTAAACATTTTTTAGTTTGGAGGTTGGGTTCCAATAAGAGAGAACCTAGAGGGAGCAAAGCAATAACTTAATACAATATGTGCTGTCCTGTGCATTTTTATTATTTAGAAAACATATTTCAACATCCAATAAACGAAATAAGCACATGATTATCTAGTTTGTTATGGATATTCAAGGACAATAAGGAGGTTTTCGTCCGGGCCCTCCAAAAAAGAAGTATGGTTCTTCGCGAGGCTGAACATCATTGACGGCGTCGTAACAGTCAGGTTCTTCAGACGTTACTTGTGCATATGGAGGGTACTTGAGTTGTTGTGAATAATCCTTAATGAGGTAATTGCGCATGTAGCATGCGAACCCAAGTCTACCAGTTGCAAATTCTCCACTTCCCATCGCGGTTGCTGTGTGAGGCTTCTTTCCGATCTGTGGACTGTATACTTGTCCACCAAATTCAACTGATGTGGCACTGTGTTGTAAACCGCCGGGCCCAAATAATTTACCAGGAAAATAACCCACAGTCATGTTGTTATTCACTTTAACCCACCAATTCCCTGAGGAAGAATCCTAAACCAAAAAACAAATATTTATTTAGTACATTATTAGTTGACATTACCATGTAATTGTAATAAATTCTTAGCTAGCTAATATTTATTTAGTGTGTGTTTTATTTACTACAAAACCACATTTTAAACGTGGATACTAATGCTACATAACTACTAATATTAGCCCGAATCTACGTTTAAAATGTGATTTTACAGTAAATCAAATACACTATTATTAATAGGCAATAAATCAACCATTGATGTGTGTACGACTAAGCAAAAAAAAAAAAAACTAACACACGCTAATTAAGAAAATTAGTTAACCTCATTTAATTTGTTTGATATCATCTAAAAATTAATTGTATTCTTTAAATTACCATTCATGGAATACTTCAATTTTATTGAAACTTGTTCCAGGTGAAAATACTCTCTCTACATGGTTTATTAAATTGAAAAATAAAATATGAATTTAATTAAAGGATATTTTGATACGGGGTCATTAAACAGGGTAAAATTAGTTGAGATTGACTTATATTTTGGATCATTATAAGTGGAATTTTTATTGCTTAATTATATTTAAGGTTATGTAATATAAAGCATGTTAATTAGAAATATTTTTTTTTTCTTGAAACATTCTTTCTATGAAATGTTTTATGAGTGCTTAAGATAATTTATAGAGTACTATGAATATAAAGAAATGTGATCATTACCCAGACAATTGCAGCGTTGAATTCATACTGTTTGCCAGATTGCGATGAAATAGCTGAAAAGGTAGCACCAAGCGCTAGTTGGCCTGTTGCCACAAACCCAGGGCAAGTAAGATCAAAGCAACCTGTTGTTTTGTATGAATCCTTCTGCACCACAAAATCAAGAAACCAAAAATCAATGTTTGATTTCCCCCCTTTTGGTTATACCTAAGAATTCAGAAGTTCAACAAATTAAACAAAATGAGTACTTACAGTCCAGGAGATAAATAACCGGGTGGCTCTGTCACCATATAACTTTGGATTCACCTAAACCATAATAGAGAGCTTTAGTAATTTAATTTGTGTGCATATATTTATGATATCACATATATATTAATTAATTAATCATAAATACAACTAAGAAGCATAATTAATTTTGAATTAGAAGTAGTGAGTATTGACAAGTTAGGTGAACTAACCATCCATCCTGTTTCGACGCTTTGAAAATCAGTAGTAGAATCGCCGCCAGCCTTAAGCCGCAATTGAGCTGTAGTGAAATCGTCAGGTAAATCAACCCTTGGATTCCAAAGGTTAATATCTGCTTCTGCGCCTATATAATTATACAACGTTGTGAAAAGATATGATGCCTGCGCGCATAGCATGATCACGTCACATTGCCATTCATAGTATTATTATATACATTCATTTATAATAAGTTAGCTATATGAAAAAATTTACCATGTATATGTTTGTGCACACGTGTACATAATTAATAGTGTGGTTGGTTTAGACTAAAATCACGTTTTTAATGTAGATGATAGTCCACGCTACTCTATGTAGCATTTACTTGGATCACATTTAAAACTACACACTAACTAATATATACCGTGCGATTTTCTGGATATGCATTGGTGCCATTGAGTTTTGCGGAATCAGAGTTTGTTGAATTGATGAACACTTCTGGGGGTTGTCTTCCGAAGCTGTCGAGAGAAGCAGCTCTGAGTAAGTCCTCCTTTAGAATTCTGCGAATAGGGACTGTTCCTTTCGGACAACTTCCACTTTTCTGCCATGTCTGAAACACCCCAGGAATTGACCGGGAACCATCTCTTGTACTTGAATTGTGGGATTCTAGCAAAAATTTGGGTACCCTCTGCAAAGTTTATTAATTAAAGATGCACAAATTTGTGAGTTTGAGAAGGATGAGGAAAAAAAAAGTTAATTCTATTAAGTATAAGGGGAAACTTTTCAGGAAGATAAACAATAATCAATATATATGTATATATAAGAAGTGGCTCCGGTAATTTATAAGAATATTGATATAATTAATCAAGTCAATTAGTCACTAGCTAGATGTGAATATTAATGTTCTTCCACGATTATTTGCTTTCCAATTAGTCACTAGCTAAATTTTCACTAAGAATTCACTTGACAAAAATGATACCACCTCGGGGTGGCACGGTTGGCAATCTAGAATCAACCTATATAATTAATGGAAAATAAACTCTTGCCACTCCAATTTTGAGCGTAAAGCATATAAAAAGGAGAAAAATAATAGAAAAAAAAAATTATAATTGATGTCACAGAAAAAAAAATAAAAAAGAAATATAAATATAATAAATATGGGTATAAAAAAAATCTGTGAATTCAATAATGTACCTGTATAGTGTGGTTTTTCAAGGCCGGGTGGTCAAAAGCAGGTTGTTTGTAGATGTTCACGCAGTCAATAATATCCCCATCTTCACTCTGCAGAAAAACAATAGTCAATTTATATCCAAATACAATAATTTAAAATTCTTCTAATCAATTTCTAAATAAAGATTTAAGAGTTTAAAATGAATTTAATCATGAGTAAGTATTATTAGTGTAAAAAAATTTATATTGACATTTAATAGTGTTGTTGTTATATTATTGAATCAACGTGACATCTCATGTATTATTAAATTTAAGGCTTAAATACATTTTTGGTGCCTATACTTTTGTAAATGGGTGATTTTGGTCCTCCTAGTTTTAATTGCTCAATTTTGGTCCCTATACTTTTATAAATGGGTGATTTTGGTCCCCCTAGTTTTAATTGCTCAATTTTGGTCCCTCTTCTTTAAAAATTGAATAAATCTAATCCTACCGTTAGCCTCCAATTAAATATTTAGCAGAGTTTGTTGATATGGATTTAATTTTGTGACGTGTAAACTATCACATGATAAAGATTATTATTTAATTTTATCTCTTAATTTTTTTAAATGAACAATCAGAAAATAAAATTATTCCGGATAATTTAATACAATGAGAAAAAAAATAAAAAATAAAATCTCACTACTACACTCCAATTTCCTCAAAAATAATAAAGCAAATACAAGTCCCAAAATTAAAACAATTACAGGTCTGCTTCAAGTCATCAACCAAGCGAACTGAAATCTCATTCGGGCATGAAATGAAATTTAAAATGAAATCGAAATCGAAGATAAAATCTGCAAGCTCTGATTTTTCGTTTAAAAAAATTAAGAAATAAAATTAAATAATAATCTTTGTCATGTGATAGTTTACACGTCATAAAATTAAATCCATGTCAGCAAACTCTGTTAAATATTTAATGGGAGGCTAACGGTAGGATTAGATTTGTTCAAATTTTAAAGAAGAAGGACTAAAATTGAGCAATTAAAACTAGGGGACCAAAACCACTCATTTACAAAAGTATAGGGACCAAAATTGAGCAATTAAAACTAGGGGGACCAAAATCACCCATTTACAAAAGTATAGGACCAAAAATATATTTAAGCCTAAATTTAATGAATAATTTGACAACAATTGTTAGATATCGATATAATTTTTTTATACTGACAATATATATCAATTAAATTCAATAAAAAAATTGAATTTTATTTATATTTTTTTGGTGAAATTTTATTTATATTTTGAAGATTTGTTTAATATTTTACATTAATGTTAATTGGATTGTAATTTATATACACATTAAAAGTTTTATATTATGTTATATTTTCATATTATTTAATAAATAGGATTTATTTACGTTACTAATTGTAATAATGACATGGCATAGATCATTAAATAATAGTAAAAATTTTGTTTCACTAACAATACAGATAAATTAAATACTAAATATTTTAAGAAATATTGAAGGAGCCATTCAAATGATGTAAACAAAATTTAATAAATAATATTTTTACAAATGAATTATATATTGAGAAGTTTCAGAGTTTAATTCATTTATACAAATAGTTAAAATTATTTAACCAATTGATTTTATAATACTAATCATTCATATAAAATATAAACAGAAAACAAAGTAAAATTAAAGTAAGTATTTTATAATTATTAATCAAAATAAAAATTAATTTTTGAAATTAAATAACTTATCTGTATTTAAAATGAATTTTGTTTCTATTAAAATAACGAGTTTAATGAATATACTCTATTAGTCTAAAAAATTTACATTCTCATCTAATATTATGGTACCATATCATTTTATGGGTATGACACATTATACACTATTAAATTTAATAAATGATGTGGTAACACATTATTATTATTAATAGTGTAATTGTTTTAATATTAGCATGTATGTTATTTAAATCCTAAAATAATTTATTAGACATTTTTTTTTATTGTGAGATAGTCATGTAGACCTTTACTAAGTGTAGTCATTGAGGGAGTAAAACTTTCCCACCCTCTCCTTTGGGAGTATATGTATCTTTTAAATGAAATAATTCTATTCAAATTGACTAAGACTAGGGGAAGGGGTGGACTCTTCCGATGCTATATTTTCTATTCATAATATATTTTATCCCTCTTTTAAAAAAGATTGAAATTTTTTCACACGAATCACAACAAATTAATTTACAAAAATAAAAGTGGAAAGAATCATCTCAGCTATAAAGGGAAAAAAAAATTGCACAGACGAAATCAAGCTGCACGGATCATCATGAAAATTGGATTTGTGATAGTTTAGTGCAGTTCAGTCAATAAATTATAATCATTCGATGGAGATTAGACAACTCAGATGTTGAGACAGTGTTTTAAATCCATTTATACCGTCTCAACATTTGAGTCATATGATTTTCATCAAACGATCTAGATCTATTGACTAAATTAAGTGACTGCAGGAAAAATTGGATCTGATCACCACAACGTTCATTGATTTAATTTCATCTTATGCCATATATAATTTCCATTTAAAAAATTATAAATGTTAATTAAAAATCAGCAGTTAAGATTTTATAAATTTTATGATATATGTTATAAATATACATGTATCATACTACAATCTCATATGTTAATTACTTAATTAATGGTTTTTTCACATTTTATCATCTAAAATATACATCTACATATACAATCTTTGTTGATTTTTTTAATAAAAGAATTTCTTCAAGAGAATTGCTAACAGGGTAAAATCTAAAATGAAACTATAATCGAGAAGGGGGTTTGTGAGGTTGTATACCTTAATGGTTTTTATCGCAGGCTTGTTGAGGACTTTCAGTTTGGCTTCAATTTCTTTTTGTAAAGAAGATGATGCGCTTCCTTCGACTCTCAATACTACTTTGGTACACAAAGCAAGGAAAGCCCCGAACAACACGATTGCAACCTTTAATTTTCCCATTCCACTTTGTTATCTACCCTACAATTCTTCCTCAACAAACTGAGTCTGAGAGCATCCAAGGTGAAAAACCACACCAATATTTATATAGTAATTAAGACATTTGCTTGGTGAAAAGGTATCGAAACCAATAAATTCCAATAAAAGTAAAATCTATTTATTTATTATTATTCTCCCTCCATTTCAATTTAATAATGCTTTAAAATTGTGGCACATGCATGAACTAAAAAAATATAATTAATGGTACACCAAAAATATATAATTAATGTTCTAATTTTCATAATAAAATATTAATTAATTTCCTTTTGCAGATACCTTTCTCATATCATTGCACATATATTACATTTTCATATCAAATCAATGTTAAATAATATTAATTAGTATTAATTATTTAATAAAAAATATTATTAATTTACCCAGTCTCTAATCCATATTTAATCTTTTTAACCAATCAACGTTAAAAAATGAGATATTTGAAAATGGGACACTGTTTTCTTCATGATATTAAATATTTATTAATTATTCATTTCATAATTAATACAAAAAAAATTATTAAATATAGTCATTAATTAATATATATTTAATGATTTTATCTATGTATGATTGTGATCATGGTTAACGCCTTTGATGATATTGCAATTAATGATAATTTCTTAACTATTTCACAACTCAGAATATATTTAACAACTTACTATTGAGACAGTGTCCTAAAATGGTGTCTTAATTAATAACAACAAAAAATTTATTATAAGAGTAAATTACTTCAACCTCCCCTCTATTTTACATTTCCAATATAAAACCCTCTTTATTTTAAAAATCTACATAAAATATTCCTTCTATTTTAAAAAACTACACAAAACCCCCAATTAATCTAATTATGTTATGGAATATTCTGTTATAAACATTTTTTATTATTTGTTAAAAATATTTTTTTTAAAAAAACCCAACATTACCCTCAAGATAACCCTTCATTTCTAATTGAATTATCAGAATTGATAAATGCAATAAAATCACAACATGAAAATCTCTACACTTCTCACGTAAAATTCATTCTTCTCATTCTCCTTCTTAATTTCTCGCTATCCTAACGTTTATTATTTTATATATTAACTTTTTTATTAAGTTCCATCTTAGTAAATTTATTTTTTAATCTATTAATACTTCATAAATTAATCTTAATAAATTTTTTTTGTTCAATATTTTATTAGTTTATAAGTTTTTAATTAAATTTTCAATAAGATAAATTTTAAATTAAATTTATTTAGTTTGCTGGTTTGAAACTATGATTTTTGTTATTCAAAATAATGTCATTTGAAAAAAATTGTACGATTTTATTTTTCTTTTGCATTTTCTTTTATGTACATTCACAAAAGAAAAATAATAATATATTTATAAAATACATGGTGTTTGTATAAAACTTAAAAATTGAGAGATTTTTACACAGTAAAGAAAAATTCATAGTTAATAAGAATATTTCGGTCAATTTAGTATAAAAGATAATTGTTGACGGTTGACTATAATTTTTATTAAATGTATAAAAAAAATTGGGTTTAAGTGCAATGTACTTTTAAAATTGAAGGGGTTTTGTATATATTTTTAAAATAGAGGAGATTTTATATTAAAAGTGCAAAATAGAGGGGAGGTTGGGTAATTTACTTTTATTATAATTGTTCTTACTCCTATGTTAAGATTTTTGGTATTTTGCTGATTAATTCTTGTAGTGAATCCCGTTGTAGTATAGTTGAGCAGTATACGGTTAACCAATTTTTTTAATTTTTCCTAATTCCATGAATAGAAATTTATAGAAATCCATGTAATAATTAATGGCATAAATTTAAAAGTTCAATCAATAACAAGCAATGCAACGTAAGAAATAAGTAAAAAAAAACCTATAACTAACCAAATAAACATAAAAATTATATTTATTACTTCAAAATTGACTATGGCTATTTGGAACTTGTATACAAGCAGAAAAACCGCAACAAGATTTATACGTGACATTTGCTTGGCCAAAAGTTATTGAAATTAATGCACCTATAGTTGATTGAAAATGTTTGAAAATGCACCTAGCTCATTTAATTGAAAATGGCCAAAAAGTTTAATTGAAAATAAGTAAAATTATTGAAATAAGTAAAATTAATGGCCAAAAGTTATTGAAATAAGTAAAATTAATGCACCTAGCTCATTTAATTGTAAATGTTTGATAAAAATAGTTGATGAACTAACTGAAAATGGTAATGATGTATAAGAACATCATTAGTTATTAAATAATGATGAATAAGAGTTGTTGAAAATAAAATTGTAAAAACTTTTAAGGTGATAGATGAAAAAAAGAGATTTTTTAAAAAAGCTATCTCAAGTAAATTCTAAAATAAGCTAGTAACTACCTAGAAAAACTACTTTACCAAGTATTTATGGAATGATTTCATGGAATGATTGCAAATTTAAATTTTCATCTAGTTGAAATATCTTACCAAATACACTCTTGTCCACTTTTGGAGAAAAGCTTTGTTCCTTTTTATCAGTCAACTTTAGAATATATTACACTTTTCTCCACTATACTCCTGCACATACGTACTTATTCACTAAAATAAATTATTAATGGGTGAAAAGATATTTAAATTAATGGGTGTAATTATAAAAATTGTGCATTTATTATTATACATTAATTATTTATTATCTCCAGTCCTATATATAAGAAATACTTCTTCTTTTCCTATCAGTGTGTTTGGTAAAATTAGATGAAAACTGAAAAGCTTATTGAAAACGGAAAACTAGCTACAAATTGAAAAACTAGCTGATTTGAAAGTCTTTGCTAAAATTAGCAGATAAATTAGCTCAAAATAGTAAAATGAAATATAAGGACGTTTTATGTCGTAAAAAAAAAGAAATATAAGGACATTTTAATTATCAAATAATCATGAATGAGAGTTGTTGAGAGATAAAATTATAAAAAAAAAATTCAGCTGATGGTGAAAAAAGGAGATTTTTTTTAGAAAAAACTACTCAAGTAATTAATGGTAATTAATAATATCATTAATGTAAGTTTTATTGTAGAAATACTCTTAGTATTAAATGATTGAATACTCATTAACTTCTAATAATAAATTAAGGGTATATAAGATATTTAGCAATTAATCCAACTAAAAATGGTAATAATATATTTCTTATGTTTAAGAACGAAAAGAATTCACCTTTTTTATTTCTTATATGAAGGATTGGAGATCGTTTTATACTTTAAATGTTAAATAATATTATTATACTTTATATTATTTATTAGACATTTTTATAATATATTATTTATTATACTTTAATTCTCAAGTGACTTGAACATTTGTTACTTATGCTACATTAATTAAATATATATAAAATAGGTTAAATTAATCAGTAGGTCCCTACTGATTAATTTAACCTATAAAATACTACTTCCTTTTTTTTTATTAGACACCTTTAACCGAATTACATATATTAATAAAGATAATTAAAATAGTTTATTTTATTGGTTTTATAACAAAATAATATAATATTTCAATTTTATCTTCATTTAACATTATAAATATACTCCCACTAAATATTTACAAAATTTCAATTTGATAATGGTGACATTAAAGTTCGAATTTAATTTTAACTTCCACTATTGATTTCAAACTCCCTTCTACTTATTTTGTCTTGCTATGTGTGCAAGAATGCTTAGAATCCCTTGTAAATAATTAATGAACAACTAGTAAATAAAAATAGTGAAAAATTTTATTAAAGATAAATAAGTGTAACATCTTAATTCTCACTATAACGTGTTAATGGCAAGTCTTTATGGCCTTCACAAAAGGCATTGACTACGAGGAGACATTTGCTATTGTAACAAAGATGAACACTGTGCGAATCCTGCTCTCACCGGTTTCCCACTTTGGGTGAGAACTTAGTCAGTTCGATATTAAACATTCAAGTTATAATGATATTGAAAGAGTCACCTAGAGCCTGGTTTGGTAGATTCACAAAAGCAATATTGTTCCTTGGATATAGATAAAGTCAGAGAGATTAATTATACCCTCTTCTATAAACATTCACATTAAGGTAAACTAACAATGTTATTGATGTGTGTTGATGATATTATTATATCAGGAGATGATCTAATTTAGTAGAAGTCACTAGAGGAGAAGCTTTCTTGTGAATTTGAAATTGAGATTTTTGGAAGTTTAAAGTATTTTCTCGGGATTGAAGTAGCCTACTCTATGTAACATCCTAATTCTGTAAATCTAGAATTAATGCCCGTTGGAAGCATATTCCCAGATTTACAGAATTATTTTTTTGTGACATTATTGATATCATTATACATTCACATACATTATGCTTACATATACCAACGATACATAAGCCTCAAAATCAAATAAACATTCCTAAATCTGTTTAAATGCCACCAAGTGACCTATAAATACATAGGAAGTTATTTGAACCTAAATCCAATACATATACATCAATTGTATGATTATAAAGCAAAAGGGAAAAGACATGGGAAAAGATCCACTTGTGAGCTCCCAAGCTCTACGGTCAAGCATCCGACTGAGAACCCTGCACATCTAAATAAGCCATAAACGTGTGGTAAGATTAAAGTCCCAGTGAGAGTGATTATGCATACGATGTAGGTAATCAGGGGGATGCAATGCAACAAGTAATCATATACTCAATCTCATCATCAACACATTCATAATTAGCAACAATGTACAATGGTTAGTCCTCTGGTGTTTAACCCATCACTCGGGTCTTATCACTTAACTAGGGCTAAACCTAAGCTTGGACTCTAACAGGAAACGTCTTCCCTGAAGGCTATAAAGACTTGCCATTAATTTTCAAAGATTATAAGCAATCACACATGAATTCCATTTTATTTTTTCATTCAATCCTCTTTTCCTCTTGGCTAAAGGCCCATGAATCATGAATGTAGTGTGGAAAGTATAATACATGGCATGAATCATGTGTATAACCATTAACTAGGTATTTAGAGAATTTCATGATAGTCAAGCTTAGTCATAATATGTTCATACAATTCCTAACACCAAACCCTAGAGTTAGAATCAATTTTCAAAGTCATACATTGCATTAGTGTTGAGAAAACTGAACCGGACCGGACCGTCCGATTGGACCGGTTGAACCTGAAACCGAACCCTTGACCGGTCCGGTCTAACAATCAGAGATTGGATCCGCACTTGAATCGGCGCTTACATCATTAACTCAGATGAACTGGGCAAGTCAATCATGTTGGACACTGACGGGCCAGGCAGGTCAACAGTTAGACTCAGATGGGTCACGCGCATTCACATCTCTATGTAAAATGAGGTGCTTAAAAACTTCTTTCATGGAGACTCAAACCCAGGGGCTGAAGCTTCACTTGCGGCATAAGGTAGGACCAGTCAGTAAACCACTTCGCAAATAACTCCCTTGTAAGTCTATACGGAATGTTAATTATATATATTTTCTAAACGTTGTTGGTATCAAATCTCATGATGAAAGAACTATAGAAGAGAGAATACGAAAAACAGATTGATGATGAACTAAATTTCATATTCTGCATAATTCTCAATTGAGAAGATGACCAGAATATATACAAAAGAAAAAGAAGGAAAACAGCTAAAGAAAATACAACAAACTAAATGTGAACAAACTAACTAACTAACAGACTACTAACTAACTGAACTACACTAACTGTAAGAGCCCCCCTCAAGCTGGAATGTGTATATCATCCATTCCAAGCTTGGAAACCATGTGGCTGAAAGGACCAAGAGACAATGCTTTATTCAGGACATCAACTATTTGAGCATTATATTGAACAGGTGTAATGCCCTCAAGCCGCTTGCAGGAGTGATGAGGGTCCCCACAAACCAACACGAGTCTTTCCAGTATGCATTGTCCTCGAATTGCTCCAAGCCAAGCACGCTTAACTAAGGAGTTCTTATGTTATAGGCTTCCGAAAAGAAGATGCACCTTGTTGGTATAGTTCTCCACAACAATTTCCTTTAAGCTATCCTCAACTGTACAGTCCCATACCTGAACAGCCTCTGGATCCCTCTCATTCGGGTGTGGGTTCGGTTCATCCATGTGTGCTTAGAAGCCTGCCAGGAGCCGCTCCTTGTTCGTGCCTCTTTGCACCGGCGATCACTCCCCGCCCTCATCAGCCTCCGACTCTCACATGCCCACCAGCTTCCGCCTGGTTTGTCCCCAAACCACACCGTACTAGGAGAGGCTTGGCTCTGATACCATTTGTAACGCCCCCAAGCCGCTTGCAGGAGTGATGAGAGTCCCCACAAAGAATAGCCCTACCGTTAATCACCACACAGGCCGGTAAGCTTCACACACAACACTACCGTTATTCACCACACAGGCTGATAGTGTTGCTCAACGCCCCTCTCTTAGGCTCGTGTATCCAAAGTATCACCTCTCATGCTCAATGCATATTCATCATCATCAACTCACATCTATATGCTCAAGGCATCTCTCTTAAGTTGTACCCCCTCTATGGGCCCGCACAACTCAAGTAACATCATCATTTATCGCATGTTCACCAACCACATGCATTCCAAATAACCTCAATTACATAGCATATTAACCAACCATATGCATTCCAAACATCATCCATTACATCAATTATCACACCATAATCAATATAAAGCATCATCAAGCATCATTAATCATCATCATCCTAAAGCATCCACAATCATTATACTCTAAACATCTAATTAATCAAGCAATCCACAAAACAATAAACATCCAACTCAATTTCATCAATAAAAACCCCAAATCTATAAGCTACAGTGCGAACTAAATATCTCTCAACCCATACTTCGTATCAACGATCCAACCGTTAAGAATGAAGATCCCGTTGTTCCGAACCAGCTGTTAAAATTTTAGCCCTATCCAACGGTGAACGAATATGCAGTCACTGTTTTACAGTCGCAGCTCTATCTAAAAATGGGAATAACTTTCCTCTAGTTCGAACTAAATATATCTTAACCTAGACCTCTTATCGACGATCCAACCGTTCCGAATTAAGAACCAGGTGTTCCAAACTAGCTGTTAAAATTTCAGCCCGATCCAATGGTTAACGAATCCGCAGTCGCTAGTTTACATTCGCAGCTCTGTGAAAAAACGGGAATGACTTTCCTCTACCCTCTTCTTCAATCCGTATTTAATTCCTCAAGTTCCTAACTCAATTAAACTCGTTTTTACCGATTAAATTCACTAAAATCAACAATCATTCCTATGATTTCCAATAAATTTAACATCTTATCAATTATGGTTCCTCATCTCTAAACCCTTATTTAACCCATTTTCACTGTTCTCATTATTTTCATTCAATCCACTCAAGATTCATCAAGAATCATACAACAATCAACAATCCACAGTTTTCATCATCAACAATCAATATCAACATAAAATCAATCAATTTAAATCCTTAGATGGGTCTTATGGTTGCTCATCACTACCCAACAACCCCCTACATGCACATACAAGGAATACCCTCTCCCCCACCGTACCTTGTAGTGGAGATCGAACAACAAAGAAGACTCTTTCTCGGTTCTTGATGATTACTCTCCAGCAATCTCCTCTTGAGACTTGGTTTCTCCCCTCCTTAGCGTTTCGCTCTCCGACGATTATACGAATAAGGATTAGGGTGAACTGAGAACCCCTCCTTAAATACATACTTAATTGGGCTAGGCCCACTCTCAACCCACTTATTCTATTTATTATTCTTATTATTTTATTAAATACCCTTACTCATAAAATATCCTAATATTATTATTTATCAAATAACTCTTACTCATTAAATGGTTTGATATTATTTATTTATTTATTTCTCCTACTTTTATAAATTTTATTTTATTTAATAAAATTTGGGATGTTACAACTCTGCCCTTCTTAAAAGAAAAATCCGTCCTCGAATTTTCCGAGATGAACAACTCTAGGAAAGACTCATCTCAACAGGTCGATCAAAGACACTGCTTCCCTAGAACAATCCAATGGGACATGGTTGGAAGATAACCAGTCCATACCAAGAATGATATCTAGTTGACTTAGAGGTAAGCAAATCAAATCAACTAGGAAATTTCTGCCATTAACAGAAACAGAATGGTTTAAGCACACATTAGAAGTAGAAATTAACCCACTAGCTGGCGTTTCCACACTCAATACAAAAGGCAAAGAAGAAACAAACAATTTAAGCTTAGACACGCAAGCATGTGATATGAAAGAGTGAGTCGCACCAGAATCCAGCATCCTCTGATAACATGAACGCAGCCCACGTAACCTTTTGCATCAACGGGCAGTCCATCGCTCTGAAAACCTTCTCGATCTCGAAGATCCAGTCAGCAGCACCATTGGGGTCATAACCCCCACGAAAAGTAGGTGGATGGTTCCTCTGGAACCGAGCAAGCCAATCCACCTCATGATGTTGGTTAAGGTTGCCAACAGCCTGTGCCATTGCCATTAAGGCATCGGTCATCGCTCGATCGTTCCTACCCCCAACCATTACTCTTTATCATTAAAGAAAGGGTAAGCAAACATACCAAGTAAAGCAGAAAAGTAAAGAAATCAAACAAACAATCAAGCCATAGCAACACAATTCACTCAAGCAATCAATCAATCAATCACTCACTCAATCAGATTAACACATCAGAAGCATGGCAAACTCATGACTCAAGGCCGGTGAACCGACCTGCTCTGATACCAACTAATGTGACACTCTTCTACCCCATACTCTTATATGTATAATAAATCGAAGTTTAGAAAAGGTAATGTCCCACGATGGGTAAAAAGGTTCACAAACGCTGTTATTTAAAACCTCATGAGTTCGAAAACAACTTTATTAAAGGAAAATAAATTCCAAATATAATTCAAACATTTATGCAGCGGAATCTCCAAAAATATAAAAACAACTAAACGATCTACTTGCCGTACAAGGCATCCAAAATAGTTCATAAAATACTCCTAACTAGAAGCATAAAAGACTCCCAAGTACACCCTGATGTCACATCTATCAGAGCACATTCCCTTAATCATACTCGACACCAATCGTGTCCTCATCAACACCTGTAAAAATATATGCACAGAATACGATGAGGAAAAGAATACTACTCATACATACACATAGGGAATACCCCATCCTCACCCACAACATCATCATATAGCATACCACACCCAAAGCATCAGATAAAACATCAGATAACAATCATTCCAAAACTCAGCATATAGTTATTCATTCATATCAACATATAAATCTCATGCCATCATTCACCAAATATAACACATAAATACATTCATCATGTATCCACCAAAACTCATAATCATCATAATATTACTCAAATATCATCATATATATAACTCATCTATACATGCACCAAAACTCATTAACATTATCAAATAACTCAATTCCATCGTTGAGTATTCCAATTATCACATGCACCAATACTCATCTCATCATCTACCCAAAGATCATGACTTGGAACGCCGCACAATGGGTGCACCTCGTCAATCACTCTAGTTGTTACCGAAGATGGTTCTACCGTTATACACCACACAGGCCGGTAAGTTGTACATCGCCTCACTCTAGACTTGTACAGAGACATCCGCCCCACAAAGAATAGCCCTACCGTTATATGTTTTGTTCTCTCATGAAAAATAGGATTTGTTGCAATATGAATTGCAGACCTGTTATCACAAAAGAAAACAATTGGTTCAATTTGAGTAACATGAAAGTACTTCAACAAATTCAATAGCCATTGTCCTTCACAAGATGCATACGCCAATGCTCTATACTCCGCTTTAGAAGAGGAATGAGAAACAACTTGTTGTTTCTTACTTTTCCAAGAAACAAGGGCATCACCTAGGAAGAAACAAAAACCACTAATTGATCTGCGAGTATCAAGGCATGATTCCCAATCTGAATCAGTGAATCCAGTGAGTTTGAAGTTTGATGATGCTGGGAAAAATAAACCTTTAGCTGGTGAAGACTTTACATATTTGAGGACACGTAGGGCAGCTTGTTGATGCATATCAGTAGCACAATCCAAATATTGGCTCAACTTATTTACTACAAAAGAAATATCAGGTCTTGTATTTGTAAGATATATCAGCCTGCCAATCAGCCTTCTGTAAGGAGTGACATCTGTCAGTGGGATCCCTGAATTCTTGTGAAGTTTTATTGATGGATCCATTGGTGTACTGCATGGCTTGCAGGCAAGCAAACCTGAATCCGAGAGAAGATCTAAGGCATATTTCCTTTGATGAAGAACAATTCCCTCCTTGGACCTATCAACTTCAAGACCAAGGAAAAACCTCAATTTCCCAAGATCCTTAATGCTGAACTTTTTATCCAAAATCTGTTTGATATGTGTGATTTCATTCAGGTCATTCCCAGCCATGACTAAGTCATCAACATAGACCAATATTGCTTTGAATTGTGTGGAAGATCTCTTTGTGAATAATGAATAATCGACCTTGGATTGCACATATCCAGACTCAACTAATGTGGCAGTTAACTTAGCATTCCACTGTCTACTAGCCTGTTTCAAACCATATAGAGATTTGGTTAGTTTGCATACAAGATTAAGATTAGAAAGATCAAGACCTGGTGGAGGTGTCATATAAACTTCTTCTTCCAAATCTCCATGGAGGAAAGCAGCATTGACATCTAATTGTTGAAGATGCCAATTGTTGGCAGCAACAAGACTAAGAAGAATTATAATATTTGTATGCTTCACCACTGGGCTAAAAGTTTCAAGGTAGTCAATCCCTGCTGTTTGTGTGTAGCCCTTGGCCACTAACCTGGCCTTATACCTCTCAACAGAACCATCAACATTGTGTTTTATCTTGAATACCCACTTGCAGCCTATGAGCTTCTTTCCAGGAGGAAGGACAGAAAGCTGCCATGTATGATTCTTGGCCAAAGCATTCAGTTCTGTTTGAATAGCTTGCCTCCAGTGACTGTTCATTATAGCTTCTTGATATGAGGAAGGCTCAATGTATGCAGAGATGGTCAAGGAATAATGTTTATAAGGTGGTGATAATCTATGATATGATAGAACGGAATCCAAGGAATGTATGGGGTTGGACTTAGAAGGTGGAATGTTGGAAGTGTTCAATAAAGAACAATGACAGTCTTGGAGATAGGAAGGAGCTTTTCTGGTTCTGGATGACTGTCTAAGGAATTGAGGCTGGACAGTCTCAGTATTTGAGTCTGAATTAGATGAGATGGTGCTTGTATTTGGAAATATTTGTGTGGAACAAGGATGAGTGTCAAGAAAATCATAATCTGGCAGTGGTGTTAGAATGGGTTGAACCATGGTGGAATTGGTGGATTGAGATTTAGATTGTAAAGAAGCAAAAGGAAAGACATGCTCATAAAAGGTTGTATTCCTGGAAAGAAAATTTTCTTTAGTCTTCAAATCATAGAGAATAGAACCTTTAGTATGAGCTTTATAGTCAAGAAAGACATAAGCTCTTGATCTAGGATCCAACTTCTTTCTTCCTGCAACTAAGGTGGATGCATAGCATAAACATCCAAAAACTTTAAAACTTGAAATGTCAGCTAAAGAATTATAAAGAACTTGATAAGGAGATAAATCAGAAAGAAATCTAATTGGTTTCCTGTTAATGAGATGTATTGTATGACTCACAGCATACATCCAAAAATGTTTAGGCATTTTTTACTAAAACATAAGTGCCCTGGTTACTCCAAGAATGTGTTGGTGCTTCCTTTCTACCACACCATTCTGCTGTGGTGTTTCCACACAGGTTCTCTGATGTATGATACCTTTTGAGGCATAAAAATCATTAAGAATGAAGTCATGTCCATTATCAGACCTTATGCATGACCTGGGTATTAAACTGAGTAGAAACCATCTCAACAAAAGACTAAATTAGAGAAGATACTTGAGATTTATGTTTCATGAAATAGATCCAAGTAGATCTGGACCTATCATCTACAATTGTAAGAAAAAACCTATGCCCAATAAGGATGGTTGGGAAATAGGCCCCCAAATATCAACATGTATCAAATCAAAACAGTGAGATGAATATGTAATACTTGAAGGAAAAGGAAGTTTTTTCTGTTTGGCTAAATGACATACATCACAGGGTTTATGAATTTTATTACATTGAATAAAGGGAAATTGTGATTGTATAGCTACAAGTTTTGCATGAGACAAATGACCAAGCCTCATATGCCACAAATCATTGTCATATCTATAGAAATTATTTACACATAATTGCTTAGATTTGAAAACACAATCATTATTTGCATTTTCAGCAAGCTTCAAAACATAGAGACCATCTTGCAAATCAGCTACACCAATCATCCTCATGCTCTTGAGGTCCTGAATATGAAAAGCAATATTAGTGAATTCAATTTTACATTCCAGGCTAGTAGTCATCCTAGAAACAGAAATTAAATTGAAATGAAAAGATGGAACATATAGCACATCGGTTAGGAATAACTCATTTGAAAAGAAAACTGAACCACAAAGAGATGTAGTGACACGATTTCCATTTGGGAGATTGATAGTAATAGGTTTGATTCTTTTGAATGAATGAAAATATTTTGAAGAAATGCACACATGGTCAGTAGCACTTGTGTCTATAATCCACAAAGAATTCTTAGAAACAATTTTATTCATACCTTGAATTATGTTAGACCGAACAAATTTTGATGCACCAGAAATCTGGTTAACAGATGATTGTTGATTTGGTTGAATTAGAGCAAGAATGGCTTTGTATTGATCAGGGGTAAAAGACATACCGACATTTGAATTTTCATCCTTTTTAGAACACTCACTGAATTGATTTTCCTCATAATCTTGATCTTCTTCATTAGAACACATGTTTATTTGAACTCCCTTCTTAAAATGGGGTGGAAAACCATGCTTTTTGTAGCATTGATCCACAGTGTGACCAACCTTAACACAGTAGGAACAGACCTTTTGTCCTCTGCCACCTCTTCCAAAACTTGACCCAAAATTTCTATAGCCTCATCTTCCCCCTCTTCCTATACCAGAAAAATTTCCTTCAGCAACTAATATCTTTGCCTCCTCTGAACCAAAATGTGTTCCAATCTGTCTTTCTTGTTGAACCAACAAAGAAAAGGCTTTAGCAATATCTGGTAATGGTTCCATAAGCATAATTTGGGACCTAACAGCTGAGTAATCATCATTTAACCCTCTCAAGAACCTTATCACATGATCATTATCACGATATCTTTTAATAGTTGGAACTAATTTGCAATGATAAACAGTTTCATACGTACATTGCGGAATGGGTCTGAAATTATCAAGTTCTTGCCACATAATTTTCAATGGGTATAGTATGAAGTTATAGACAAATCCTTTTGTTTGAAAGCATAAATTTCTTCTTGAAGTTTAGAAATCCTGAACACATCACCTTGATAGTATCTAGCATGCAAATCTTTCCAGATTTCAGCAGTTGTATCCATCCATAAAACACTTTGAGCAATTTCAGTACTTACAGAATGGACGATCCATGACATAATAATTGTATTGCACCTTTTCCAAGCAATGCTTAAAGGATCTTCCACTTTTGGCTTCTCAATGCTACCATCCACAAACTGTAGCTTGTTCTTGGTATCAAGGGTCATTCTCATAGCACGCGACCAGGAGTGATAATTGTCCCCGGTGAGAAGGCTTGACACTAAAACAATTACTGGACTTTCATTTGGATAAAGATAATAAGGACTCATAGGATCTTGAATTGAATTTGCCATATCTGATGAAGAGCAAGAACACAAGAAAAGGTAGGACATAAAAGAAAAAGCATGCAGAAAAAAAATAGAACAGTAAACCAAAAGAACAGCAGAAGCAGTGGCAGAGCTCCTATGAAAGGAGCTCTGATACCATATCAAATCTCATGATGAAAGAACTAGAGAAGAGAGAATACGAAAAACAGATTGATGATGAACTAAATTTCTTATTCTGCATAATTCTCAATTGAGAAGATGACCAGAATATATACAGAAGAAAAAGAAGGAAAACAGCTAAAGAAAATACAACAAACTAAATGTGAACAAACTAACTAACTAACAGACTACTAACTAACTGAACTACCCTAACTGTAAGAGTTGGCTTGTCCATATATGTAAGATGCATTAAATTCTTTTATCATAAATTACATACTTCAAATTTTTATATGATATAAAACACATCATTGAATTTAATATATATTATTAAAATTAAATATATTTTACATACTATTAATTAATATAAGTATAATTATTTTATCATATATACTTATTTGTTTTATAAATATATTTTTGTTATTATATTTCCGGTTTGACTAGTTCAACCAGTGACCCATTAACCTAGTCTCCTAACCGATTCAATAACCGGTTCGATTTTAATAATATTGCATTGCATATGTATCACATAATCCGTAGGGAAAGAGAATAGGGGACATGTAGGCATTTCACACTAGATGAAAGTGAGTGGGTGAATCACACTCACCTCTAGGGTAGAGAAATGGTCTTTTTAAGGGGATGATCGAAGTTGAGCTCCTTGGTCTTTTCTTCTTCCTTGAGGAATCACTTCCAATCTCTTCTTTTCTCTTTTCTCTCCTAGGGCACAAAGGGGTTGAGGTAAAGTGTTTTTAGAATGGGTCAAATGACCCTTAAAGTCTTTCAAAAAAACTGATTTGTGCGTTCTCTTGCTCAAGCGAAACATTTTTGCTTGAGTAAGAATTAAGTAAAGGGCTTCATGCCTCATTCTTGCTTGAGCGAGAATCCGGTTTTCGCTTGAGTGAGTGTCATTCGCTCAAGCGGAAACTGGGCAGAATCAACCCTTGCTCTCTACCTTATTTTCACTTGAGCGAAAACTCTCTCTCTCAAACGAAAATATCAGAAGATTTTTACTCAATTTTACTGATGTTTTCACTCAATCAAAAACAGTCATGCTTAAGCGAAAATCTTACATAATGGAATTACTAAATTTCTATTTCTATTCACTTAAGCGAGCCATTTCTCGCTTGAGCGAAAAAAGAGACATTGCTATACCCGTAAAAAAACCTATATGGAGCTATTGTATGCACCCATTTAATAATTATGCTTAGAAGATTTTGGAGTAATTTTTAATTTGGTTATAATTTTTTAAAATTAATATTTTTTATTGAATTGTTAATTTTTCATTTAAATAAAGTGCAAATAATGAATGCGTATGAGAATCGACATTAAAATTGCTATCACGTGTGAACATAAGTGCGGATACAAACTTATTTAAAAATATGGTTATGGTGATGGAAACTATAGTGCCGGAGTAAAAGTCTAATTTAGGTTTGGGTTTGGTTACAATTAGGGATGACAATAGGTAGGGTTTGAGTAGGGTATTATTATAGTACTCGTTCCCATATCCGTGTTTTGAAAAAAATATTCGTACCCGGACCCATACTCTACATGGGTAGTGATTCTAATTAATCCTTGTACCCTTACTCGTTGAGTATTTAAGCACTCGTATTCGTATTCCTACCCATTACTCACATGTTTGTTAACTATAAAAACAATAAATTCATTAGAAAATGAAATTAATTAAAAAATAACTCTAGCACAAATGAAAAATAATTTATAGATCATCTAAGTTTAACTACAAAATAACTCTAGTGTTTATGAATACAAAATTATAACATTTTCAAAATTATAATATTTAAATTAATTAAATTAGTAGTATATATTAATATTTTTTTGTGACTATAATATATATTAACATTAATTAATTTTTTGGGAAAAATATTAGTGACTACTATAAACACACATATATATATATATTAAATTAATCACATCTATATAAATTACATTAATTATTTATACTGTATAAATGTAAGTATGGGTAGGACAGTACCATAGTACCCGTACCCATTAAAAAGTGTAGGTAATTATCCAGATCCGGATCCAAAACCATTGAATGGATAATTACTCTACCCATTATGGATAATTTTTATTTTTTACGGCTATCCATTGAGTCTGGGTCAGACTGTTATCCCTATTTACAATAAAACTAGTAGGTGACTCGTGCCTTCGCACGGGTAAATTGATGTTATGATTTATGTGTTCCGTGCTTCGCACGGATAAAGTATTAGATATTATAAATACTTATATATTAAGAGAATATGTTTTAAGGTGGCGTTTATTATACACTTCTTGAGCCACGCGTGTAAGTTACACCTATGTGAGTTACCTGCGATATTCGGTAGCCCTTATTTTCAATTTATAAAAAATAAAAATAAAAATTTAATAGTCTTTGCAATTAGGTCCTCCGTCATATTCATTAGGGTTTTGTTCCTTCATTTTCCCTCATTCTATCATTGTTCTTCGACTTGCTTCTTGCGGCTGCCATAGTAGCATTGTCATCCCGCTTCCGTTTTCGAAATAAAAAAACATTGTCATCTTCGGACGAATTTGTGGGTCGTAATCGACAAAGTTATTTTGAGATCGTTGAAGCATTTCGAAATCGTTGGACCTTCTTCCGATTTGTTTTGGTTCGAAGACGTTGGAGCATTTTGAGATCTGTTCGGTGTTTGCAATCGGTCAAAAGTATCAAAACAGGGGTAAGATTAGGATGTCAGTAACCGACTGTATTATTCTAAATTTTGAATTGCTTGGAGTTTCTGTAGTGTTCCACTGTGTCGCCATCTAATGCCAAAATGTAGCCTCCCAAAAATTGCAATAAATTGAAGAATTCCTCTAACCAAACCAAGATTCCACCCAAAAATGCCATTAATGTGATACCAACGAAACCCTATCTACGTTTCTCCTCTGCAACTAACATGGCAGCAGAGAACCACCCATACCAACTTGCGATTATAGGGTTTCAGCACTTAAACATTGACAACATCCCCATCATTATCGCACCTGGAAACGCCTACGGATTGCATGACCACCAACAGCATCCCATAGCTCCACCGACAGCATCCCATAGCTCCATCGTCAAAACGAAACCTAGAACCCAAATTCTATTTCTAATTTTTATTTTGGGCATAAAAACCAAACTCCCAGAAATAAAAAAAAATGGCCCAGCAATAAAAGTTGTTACGAAGGGGCGCCCAACAAATATTAACAAATATTAAAGTGATGACGGTAACCGGGTGGTAACCTCTTCATCTTGTCCGCACACTTAAAAAAGTTTTAATCTGACCGTTAGAATTCACAGGTGTTACTTAAACTCGTTTTCAATCGAGTGTATAATAAACGCGACCATGTTTTAATATAATAAAAAAAATTAATGTATGAGAAAAAAAGAAAAAAATGGTAAGAGCAAGTCTGTCTCCCGTGGTTCATTAAAAAAATTACTCTTATAATAAAACAAATTATAGGAACGAATAATTAGTGAAAATGATCTAATATAATAAAAAAGAAAACAAAAGTGCGACAGAAATAAAAAAAAATGATAAAAGCAAGACTCTCCTGTGGAGGATATATATCTGTTATTCATTGCATAAAAAGCCATTACTAAATTGAGAATAAAAAAACCAAAAAAAGAAAAAAAAATGGAAGTTTGAAAACACGACACATGTACTACGAGAACAATTTTAGTGTAGAGTAAATAGAAAAGATAAAATGGTAGGAATTGGACTGTCTGCCGTGGAGAATACCCGCAGTTCATAAAAAGAATCTTTCATAATGAACATATTAATAAAAATAAATAATAAGAGAAAATGTTTTAACATCATAATAAAAAAAGAAAACGAAAGTGTGATAAAAAAAATAAAAGAAAAAGAAAAACGACCGGATTAAGCCTGCCTCCCATGTATGATACATGTGATTCATAAAAAAATCACTTTACTAACGTGAGAATGAAGAAGAATGAAATTATAAGTGAATGATTAATTAAAAATAAATAAAAGGGAGAAAAAACACTACAATAGAAGTTAAATAAATGAAGATATGATTTTGATAAAAAAATGAAAAGAAGTAAAAAGGATGATACATTTTTTTTATCATCGTCTATTTCTGATTTTTATTACATAAAAACACACATTAAGAAATATAATAAATGTGTTGATGTACAACAATAAATGTAATATAATAAAATAAAAAAAGAAAATTAATGTGTGAGAAAAAATAAAATGGTAGGAACAGGACTGTCTCCTGTGGAGAATACATGCAGTTCATAAAAAATTTCTTTTATAATGAAAGATATTAATAAAAATGAATAATGAGAGAAAATAAAAAGAAAATGAAAGAGATAAAAAATAAAAGAACAAAGAAAACGACAGGATTAAGACAGCCTC
This sequence comes from Sesbania bispinosa, assembly GCA_026901365.1. Lineage (NCBI taxonomy): Eukaryota > Viridiplantae > Streptophyta > Magnoliopsida > Fabales > Fabaceae > Sesbania > Sesbania bispinosa. The sequence continues at coordinate 1,201,247 of QLOH01000095.1, read as the reverse complement.
TCGTAGAGGATCATTTACTAACGTTAGAATGAAAAAGAATGATATTATAAGTGAATGATTAATTAAAAACAAACAAAAAGGGGAAAAAAACACTACAATAGAAGCTAAATAATGAAGATATGATTTTGATAAAAAAAAGGAAAAGAAAGTAAAAAGGATGATACAGTTTTTGTCATCGTCCATTTCTGATTTTTTATTACATAAAAACACGCATTAGAAAATATAATAAATGTGTTAATCTACATTAAATATAATATAATAATAATAATAATCTTTACATATATAAAAGTAATGTAGTGAAAGTGGCTAATGAAATCTAAAGTTAGGGCACAATAGTAAATTCGTTTAAACAAAACTTCTAAAAATAGAAAGTTTTTTTTGACATTTTAAATGATTAATGTTATGCATCACCATTAATTAACTATAATAATTATATTAAAGTAAATATCACTATAAAAATAAAAAATTATGATAATAAGAAATATAAATAATGATAATTTAAAGCATATCTAATAGATTTAAAAAAATAAATAATAATAAGAAATTTAAAACATTCTCAGACACTTAAAAAATTAATTTATAATTATATTGGTAGTAATTATGGTAATTATTTAGTTATAGTTATTTTTATATACAAAAATCAATATTATTTAAAACCCATTTTAACAATTTCAATATTAAAAAGCAAAGATTTATAACATAAATAAAAATATAATAGAAAATTTAAAACATAATAAAATAATTTTAAAAATGTAAAACTTTATTTTAAAAAAATAAAAATATAATATGAAATTTGAAACATTCTCAAACACTTAAAAATTAGTTAATAATTATAATAACAGTAATTTATTAATTATTTAGTTGTAGTTACCTTTATTATATCAAACATCAATATTAAAAAAAGTTTATAACATAGATAAAATATAATACAAATTTTATAACATATATATTAAAATAATTTAGAAAATCATTTCAAAAAATTAAAAATGTAATAGGAATTTTGAAACATACTCAAACACTTAAAATATGTACAACTTTTGTTATAATAATTATAGTAAATTATTATATCAAAATATCAAATATCAGTATTAAAAGTCATTTTAATAGTTGAAATATATTAAAAATAAGGTTTATAAGATAAATAAAGATATAGTATGAAATTTAAAATAATATTAAAAAATATTTTATAATTACGTTAATAGTAATTATAATAATTATTTAATTAGTGTTCTTATGTGGGTTTCTTA